>VXAB01004371.1:6623-45290 GCA_013399175.1 Odontophorus gujanensis
TGCTTTTTGATCACATCTTTTATATATATATATATATATATATATATTTATTTCAGTTCTGTCATATCTTAAAACTCTACAGTGAAGTTTTCAGTCCCAGTTGGTAATTACTATTTGGAGCATTAATTTTCACTCAAGAAAGGCTGCCTCAGTCTAATTACTGTAAAACAATATAAGATACCTAGGAGACAACGGAACTTGTTTAGTCTTAATTACATGCAATTCAAACAGTGTATAATACAAACCTTTGCTAATTTTGTTTTAATAATTAAACATATTGGACAAATTTGGTAAATGATGCCCTAAAGGTCTGTACTACAGGTTATAAGAACTAAAACATTTTGTCTCGTGAAGTGTAACTGCTTTCCGGCACTGAATATTTTAATTAAAAATATGAATGCAGCTTTTGTAATTGCACACAGGATGAATGGAAAAATACAAAGAAATAAAGAATTCATGATTAACTTGTTATGCCCCTTGGCAACACTTTCTTCATCTAAATGACCTAACATGAAATTTCAAATGCTGTAATGGAATTTGTAGAAGGAAGGTGACTGCTATTTTCCCTGTGGCTGTTCATGAAGATACGTGTGCATGCGCTAGGCCTCCACCATCCCAGTTTCCAGAGGAAGTCATATTCACTATTCATCTCCTTCTGTTATGACTCCGTTAGGATTTGGTTTGTGTGCTATTTTGTATTTGAGGAGAAGGGCAGAGGTCTACTGCAGCTAGTTAGAGACATGCATAACGGTTTCAAATCCTGGTTTCCCATTTGCTTTCTCTACTCTTAGCAGTGTAGATTTTACCACAAGAAAGCCATTTCAAGTGCCAAGCAGAGGTTGTTTTTTTTTTTTTTTNAAAATCATTTTAAGTGCCAAGAGGAGTGTTTTTTTTTTTTTTTTTTTTTTTTGTAATTATTATTTTTTTTTAATTCTTTGCTATCATTTTCTATTTCTGAAGGTGAGAACAAAAAGAAGATGTTAGTGTTAGTATTGCAGAATTTCCACTTCTCCATTGCTACGCTCAATAACAAAGTGATGGAATAACTGCCTGTTTTGATCCATTCATTTGTTTAGAAGTGGCAGAATCACAGAACAAGTGATGTTGAAATAGATGTTGGAAAGTCTCCCAGTCCAACCACCTTGCTAAAGCAGTTCACATCCACACTCCTCTGGACGGCAGTATGGCCCTCTTCTGAGTCAACCACTCCCTGCTCTTTGGCATCAACCACTCTGCCCCATTATCCAGATCATAAATGAAGATGTAAAATGCACTGAACTAACTTGGTACCTGGGGTACTCCATCACACTGGCCTCCAACTAGACTGCTTTATTGATCACTATTCTCTGGACCCAGATGTTGAGCCAGTTTTCAGTCCGCCTCACTTTCTGCTCATCTAACCCATACTTCAGTAGCTTCTCTGTGTGAATCTTATGGGAAGAAGTGTCAGTGCCTTACTGAAATCCAGGGAGACAATGTCCACTGTTCCCTGTTCATCCACCAAGTGGATTATTTCACTATAGGAGCCTATCATGTTGATGAGGCGTAAGTTCATCTTAGTGAACCCATGATGATGAGTCCTGATGAATATTTTCCCTTAATGTGCCTGGAAACAGTTTTCATGATTAGCTGTTGATGGGAGACTTACTGGCCTGTAACTCCCTGGGTCCTCCTTGAAAATAGGTGTGTCATTTCCTTTCCTCAGGACTTGGGACACTTCTCCCTCATGTCATGATTGAGCAAAGAGAGTGGTTTTGCAATCATGCCTGCCAGATTCCTTAGTGGTCATGAGTGCATCCTGTCAGGGCCCATGGACTTAAGAATGTTCAGTTTGCTCTGGTATTCCCTGACCTGATACATCTTCCTTGCTCCAGTCTCTCAGTCTGGCCTCTGGAGTATGGGATTCCTGAAAACCAGTGTTACTGATATGGACTGAGGTAAAAGAAGTCTTGCGGGTCTTTTTGTGCCAGGGGCTTATCTAGGTCTAAATTGTAGATGAGTCAACACCAACAGATTAATTTTTTGCTGCTTTCTTAGCTAAAACTTTATCAGTTTCTTCTAAAGGAGCTGTTCTACAGTCTCGTAGAAGGCCTCCTATGTCTGATATATGCTATTAAAAGCATGCTTTAAGGAAACATTTACTAGCTTCAAATTCATGATATGTGAAGTCATGAAGAGTGGTATCCAACAGAGACCCATGTGTGTAATGGTACTGAACGTATCGCAGATTCTTAGGGCAGTAGTGTATTAATCATACAAGAGCCCAGTGTTGTAAATTTTACTGCAGTCTGGTTGCAGGCACTGTAAGTGATGAAATGAAACAGTACCTACTAGAGTTCCTCTTCAAGCAAACATTTCAAACAAGCTGAGGCAGAATGAACGATCTATGCATTAGAGTTCTGCAGGGCTATATATTCATTAATTCTTTTAAAGTATATGATGGAACTACTTGGGAATCATGAGAAAACACTAAGTAGCTCCAACCTGCAGGATGTCAAAATGCATTTAAAATGAATTTTGATGAGAAATGAGAACAAAGTCATTTAGTTTTGTTTTGTTCATTCCCTTGAAAATGTGTACCTGTATACTTTAAGATTTAAATCTTTTTACTTTTCTTTTCTTATACAGAAAATAATGAAGTTTTGCAACTGACAACTCACAAGGAAAAGAGAGAAAAAAATTGAGGTGAAATATTGTAGATAGTCTAAATAAGCAAGAAGTTGTGACTTTTTCTCTCAGTTCTGGCAAAATACAGACTGACTTCTGGTGTAACAGTGGACATACTTATGTTTTATGGTAAAGCTCTGGGTTCTGTGTCCTGATATACTCACCATTAAATTGGAAAAAAATCTGTACCTGGAGTCAGAGCAACCTCTCTCTGAATCATAAAATGATTAAGGCTGGTGACATAGCCATAACTTACTGTAAAAAGGAGTCTCACAGACACTATGTGCAGTTTGTCTTAAAGATCCCTTTCCATCAGAAAACAGTGACTCTGGTCTCAGCAAACTCCAGCTCCAGCTCAGCTCTCCAAGGCTGGCATTAACATACAATGTTAACATGGCCAGCATGCTACTGCATACAGATGAAAAGTTCATGGCTGAACAGCACGTAACGCTAGATTACGCATGCAGCATCTCCAAGAGCACAGAACTCCCGTGTATTGAGCTCAAGAGGAATTTCTGTCAGCTGCAATGGTTTGGAAAGGTTTCATTCCTCCCTAGGTCAGCCAATAAGGATGGACCCATTTGCACGCAATTTGGGAAAGGAAGGCATTCCATCTAGAGAAACTGCGCAATAGACACTCAAATGAATACATTTCAATGGGCAAAGTCATGTGTAGTGTTTTCTGCAATTAGAAAATATTTATATGACTAATCTCTTAGGAAAATGGGGAAAAACTATCAATTTTCCCACACTTCGAACTCTAGAATGTGACCTCAATAGGGGAGTCACCTTTGCCAACAGATTTCTTTTCATGAGCAATACTCTTTGGTTTGACATTTGAAACTTGTGCTGATCAGTAAACCAAACAAAACCACTGAGGTCAAAAGGTAGAATTAAAAAGCTGTTTTTTCCCCCTTTTCTCCATCTCTCGATTTGTTGTTTTTTTTTTTTTTTTTTTGAAAAAAAAAAGAAAGTACCAGGTATGCGTATCTGAAGAGAAGGTAAAAAGATGGTTTTTTTGCCTTTCAAAAAGTTACTTATTCACTTGAAGTTTTACAGAAGAAAAAGTTATTTACACACTGGGCAAATATGTTCTGTGTATCTGCCAAGACAGTTCTTGCACCATAATAATTCCTTCTGAAGAAACAAATGTCCCCTTTCACATTACAGCTCTGCACAGTTTACATGAATTTTTCCAGAACTTCACTTTAGAAAAACTGCAGTAACACTTACATGTTTTTCTTTCCCCTCATGTGCAAGCTGTGACCTTTTTATCATGGCCCCATGCTTACACAAGCCAAAGCACTATTAGGTGATAACCCATAGACATTATGAAAAGTACTTGGCTAAACAGGAGCGGCACAAGTCTTGTCAGAGAAAAAGTTCTACCGCACTGGTATTAGAAGGGTTGATGAGAACAGGAATTATAAGTTCAGGCTTGATGTGAACATGGGACCATCTGGTCTGTGAAATGCATCCAGTCTTAACATCTTTTGGGTACCCATATAACAGTGTTTAGAGGCATACTGCACTAAAAGCAAGTCTCACTTGTGCCAAGAATTCTCTTACTATCCACCACTGGATTCATTAAATGTAATCTTCTTTAAACCCTCTGCAACGGAAAAACCAATACACAGCAAAAAATCAATCAGTCAGACAAAAATGCCACATCCTTCAGCTCCTGAATAGGATTTATAATACCTTTTCTGTAATTCTTTTAGCTTGGCGGCATATCCGGGGGTTATGAGAAAGATGTAGAGGTAGAAGTGTGTTCAAGTTTACAGAACATCCTCTTCTGCAATGGCCAAAGCCACTGCTAAGTCTCTCATAACATCTGGTCTGCAGTCTTTCTTCTGCATTCCCTTGCTCAGAGATGTAGAACTAGTAACAAGAGAACCAAATTCCAAAGCAGTCCAAGTCACATTTTAAAGTAGACTCACTTGTCTGTTCCCAAATACTATAAATGTCTAATCTCATAAGAAACCGATTTTTTGATATAAAAATTGGAGCCTTCTTTTTATTACTGTTGAAATCAACACTTATCTTCTTCTGAGGGCCTTTAACATGGGCTGGGTGATGCCTTCTTCATGGAAATGCCAGTTTACAGGGAGTTCTCCCAGGATGCCTCACACTGTGGAAGCACTAGATTCTTCCAAAAATGAAATGACACAAATACTTTGTTTTAAAACAGAATGAGAACAACAGTGCAGTAAATAGCCTTTATAAAACAACCTAATGCTCAGAGCACAGTCTCTGATGTAGAGGCTGTAACCAGGAGACACCTGCATCTCTCTGCTCAAAGAACAAAAGCCTGTCTTCAGTGAGCTCCCTCAAGCAGGAGCTTCTATGGGTTCTTATATTTCTGTTTTGCTTTTAACTATTCTTCAATTATTAACTGACACACACTTATAAAAAAGGGATAGAAGAGTCTGAGAGGAAGGAATTGTATTTTCTCCTTTGGTAAATATGATGTTGTAATGGCATTTTTTTGTTTCTGTTGACCGCATCTGGAATTTTCCCGAACTGCTTCAACACAACAAAGCATCTATAATGCTAACTCTGAGAAAGAGTGAAGCCTCTCAAGTGACTTGAATACCAATCTGGAAGAAGGAATCCAACCTTTTGAGTATTTTCTGGACAAACAGGTGCCTGTAAGTGTAAATCCATTCAGAGTTAGGCTAGTGACATGAAAATCCTTGGATATCTAAGCCTTAGCCATTTGCCCAAGGTAACTCAGGTGTAGTGCAGCAGTGGAGAGGGCTTCCAAATGCTATAACATCCATGGGTGTCTTGCACTAGGACCCTATAACACTGCAACCCTTCTTTTAATTCCTTGCTGTGCAGAGCTCCAGGCAGGGGGTTTGTTTACCACTGCCGATTGCCTAAAGGGCCAACATTCATTTCCTGCTGGAGGAACAGAGCCCTCCTGCCAATTTGTATGGCTGCAGTAGGTGCTGAAGGCAGATTCTGGGATGGGAGCAGATGACCATCAAAAGCACCTCAGGCCCTCTGTTACCCATCCTCTCAGAAAGATGTGCCCTGGACTCTGACAAGTGGTCACAAACTGTTGTTGTTGGAGTAACAACACACAGATGCATTGTCTCTACCAAGAATTCCCAATAAAACACAACAGCATTGCTGAAATTCATAGCTGCACAGATACTCCCAATCGCAAATCTTTAAAATACTTTACATATCACTAGGATTAAGCATCACTTGCTTTGAATCACCCTTGCCTTGGAGGCTACCAGCTACAGAATGGTTTTTACTCTTGACAGTGCCTTTTAGTTTAAAAATCTATTTAAAAAAATCTTTTATTGCAAGGGAGTTCCTCTCCTATTGGGAACAACATACCATTCACAAAAGGCTGGTGATTTTATTTTTGTGACATTTGTGATGGGTGAGATGTCATTCACAGAAGATTTAGGTGTATTGTTATCCTGATGAACTGCGTTTTCTAAACACCATGTAGAATCTGTAATGTTTTTTTCTACATTGCCTTATGCTTTAGAAGCAAGCTAAAACCTGACAGAAGTTAAATGTATAATGTGAGGTTTATAAAATCAAATCAAAACGTATTCCTGGAACATGATTTCATGAACATATTTCAATTTTTTTTTTTATTTTACAGGAAAAGAATTTAGTTAATGTTTCCTATTCTGAAATACTCTTGAAGCTTTTGTTGTGGTGATAGGAAAAGCAGATTGACAGTTGGCTAGTGGAAATGGGAGATATACTGTTGTTTTTGTTATCAACTGTCACTTAAGTGTTAGGACAAAGCATGTATTTTGCTTTAAAGGGCTATTGATTTCTGAGCTGCATGTGCTGTAATAAAAACTAATACCTGTATGTTGAGTGATTAATGTGAAGTGTTAAAAGTGAAAATTAGGAAAATATTTTGGTGTTTCTTTTTCTTGTATTTTTCTCTGCTTAGGCAATATGAGCAGGCCGGTGTGTCAGACTTAGTAAAAATCTGTTTGATTTCACTCATTAGCTTTTATGGAGTGAGACATTTCTTAGAAATGCAACAGCATTAGGGGCCTCTTAACATATGAACTGTTCTTTTCACTGAGACAGTTTAAAATCATCTTAAAATTTGTATTAACTTTATGTTTTGTTTAAAAAGCTTTATTAAACCCAGAATGCACACCAAAAGTTATCCAGACACTGCCCCTTTAAGAACAAGTCAGCATATAGTAAGTGCTCTGGATATGCTTTAATTTTTTTTATTGTTGAGGGTTTTTTTTTTGCATGGAGGAGGAGGCAGGGGGGATGTTGGACAATTTGGAGCAAGGGGGAAAAAACCTAACAAATTCTTGGGTACTGGCCAATGCCTGAGCTAAGCCATGAACTCCAAATTTGGCTTGAAATATGGAATTTTCTCCTCAACAGCTGTCCCTGGAGTCAGTATAAACTGTTCTAAAATATTTAGTTACCAGCAAAGAGATACTACAGCAGGCACTAAAACCAACTGCTGGGAAGCACTGAGCATCATCAGGGAGCCCTGATTCAAGGACGGTACTGTACATTGCATAACGATGCAGCAATTCACTGCCCTTCGTGATTTTGGTGTCATAGTGTGTTGCATAACAGGAGGGTTCCCACACACCAGCAGTCCGCTGGGGTGTCAAGACATGCAGATCAATAAGGCTGTTTGCAGGAAGGGATGCAGATCCAGGCACAATGACAGAGGCTGGATTACCTTACACTTACTTACTCCTTAGAAGACCTTTAACAAGGGTACGGTGTATACCTCTTGGCCTGTCTTTGTACTTCCTGAAGACTTAATTTTCTAATAAATGGTGATTTTGGAAACAACACCTCCTGACAGTGGAAGAAAGCCAAGAACCCCTCAAAACTTAGCTGGAACATTAGGAATAAAAGCACCCCATGAGTAACATTTATGTGTTGATTTGTATAAGTATGCAGTTAAAATCTCAAAGCACCACTTAAAAGGAAGCCCTAAGAAAGTCACTACTTTCATTTATGAATCATCATAAATGCAAGACTAAAGGTTCTTTGTAAAATGCTTCCTCAGCTGCTGATCTAAAATCCTAAAATAATCCAGTGTGTGCAGATGAGTAAAGAGCTGAGGCTGAGATTACCTACTCTCGTGTTGTATATTTACATTTCTGAGAAGGCTGCAACCTTACTGTATATTTAAACAGCACATAAAGGAGAGTGCGTGCAAATAAAGGATGTCAGGTAGATATAAAGCAGGCTGGCTAGGGTAAGGGGGTTGGGCGCTCTGTCTTCTCTTGTGGAACATTGTGCAGTCTTCTAAGTGCCCTGTATACTCCGTTATCATCATGGATGGTTACGATTGCTGAAGTATCGATGTAGGAGGTTTGGACGTGATTTCTCCAGAGAAAGCTCTACCAGCATTCATCACAGGTTCTTATGGCATTTCTCTTTTCAAGGGCAGCTCAAAAGTATATAATGGATTTATTTTGTACTGAATACAATAGTTAGCAAGCGGCATCTTGCAACTAAAGCAAAAGATTAAGCCTGTATGGGGATTGGATGATGTACAATGGGAAAAGGTTGGCACTACAATATTCAGCTCACAGATACTAAATGAATATCTCTGGCAGAGAGCTCATTCATGTTTTGGATGTCTATTTTGAGCATAGTTAACCTCGTTCAGTTGAAGTACAAACAGGAGACGCAGCACAGAAAACAGCTTGGCCCTTGCAGGGGCTCTGTGTGTGAAGAGCAGCTCTGGGATGGTGAGGTGCTGGGAGGTGTCTGAGGGGACTTCTGATGCCCTGCTTCTGGGCATCAACACTGCTGTGGTGTGAGAGAGATGAGTGGGCATCAGGCAGCTTTAGCTGTGCCAATGCAGGTTCCAGCTGCCAGAAACTGGTACCAACTGCGCCTCAGGCCATCTGAGGAGAACATGGGGCATGTGAGATATGGAGGGTGCCTGATGGGTGCTGGACCCTCATATCTCTGGTCTTGGACATAAGCTGTCCACCAGAGAGCTCAGGCAGTTGTGACCACTCAACAGAAGGCTGTGTCCTCTGCATCCCCTGCTATATTATTACCTGCTGGGACCTGGCAGAACTCCCAAGGGAGGAAGCAGGCCACTCAGTTCACTGGTAGTGACTGAAATACAGGAGGAAGGACATGTGGCCAGACAAAGAAATGCTGATCTTGGAAGCTGAGCACAGGGGAAAATGGAAAGGTTGATAAACGTCAAGGAGATTGACTGTGGAACTATACTCTGCCTGCACTGGAACAGAAATGTCAGCTAGCCATAGCAGACGATAAGCAGATGATGATCCATAAATGCAAAAGAAGTCACCATGGTCAGGTCAGCGAAGCCTCAGTATCACAGCCACCTCAGTGAAGAAAAAACTGTGGGTTATTGCTGTTAAGTTACTTCCTTCTGAGAGGAGAAAGAATGTCTGGTCTGCTAACCAGAGTTGCATTCCCGAGAAGTTTACAGCTCCCCAGGTACTTGGGTTAAGGATATTACCAGGAAAATTCCTAGCTTGGGATGGCTCTCAGACTATTATCTGCTCTTGATTTTTCATGTGAAAAGTGAGGAAATAATGATGATAAGTTGAAGGGTGATCAGAAGAGATTTCGTGTCCTTGGGGGATGTGTAAATGAATCAGGAACACAGGTAGTATTCTCTATCCTTCCAGTTGCTGATACTAAAAGGTGCAGAATGAAGAGAAAGCAAGCAGAATTAGATGCTTTGACTCAGTCTCAGAGCTACAGCGCTGACACAACTGAGACTTGGTGAGAAGAGCTTTGTGACTAGTGTGTTGTAATGGATAGTCAAAAGACTTTCAGGAGAGATAGGCAGGGCAGAGGAGGTGAAAGGGTAGTGCTGAATGTGAATAAGGTGCTGGACTGCACAGTACTTGCAGCTGGCTAGTACTATGGAAGGATTTTAGAATGGTTTGTATTGGAAGAGACAGTTGACACTGGATTGTGGAATATACTACTGCAGCTGAATGCGCATAAGCTGATGGATTTCATCCCAGAGAATTGAAAGAGTTGGCCAATGCTATTGCAAGATATCTCTTATTTATTTATCAACAAGTAATTTTATTTTTTTTTAATATGTAGATATCTCAGCTTGAATATAAGCTAACAAATGTTAACCCTAATTTTCAAGAAGGAAAAGAAAGATGACCCTATTAATTATTGGACTGTCTGTCTCACTTTGATGCATGCTAAAATTATGGAGATTATTCTGAAAGGAACTGAAAAACACTTGAAAGACAACGAAGTCATTGCTCAAAGCCAGTATGGTTTCATGAAGGAAGTCATAGCTTACTATTAAATGAAGTAGTCTAAGTAAATAACCTTGTCATGCAACTTACCTGTCTACTAGCTGAAGGGAAGGCAGTCGACATGAGTTTTTTGGATTTTGGCAAAACTTTAAATAGTTTCTCTTATTATCATTCTGGACAAAATGCCCAAGATACAGGTAGATGTGTATATAATGCAAAGGCTAAACAACTGACTGAAGAGTTGGATTCAAACTGTAGTAAATATGGTAACATCAGGTTGGTAGGCAGTCACTAGTTGTGTTCCCTAGGGCTCAATTTTATGGTAATTTTTTTCAGTTTTTCTTTTAATCAATGACATGTACACAGGCATTGAGTACAAATAAGTATGTTTGTGGATGACACCAGATTAAGAGGAGATGTCAGTTGCACTGGTGTTAGAGAAACCCTACAGAGAGAACTTGTTAGATTGGAAAACCAGGCACTCACCAGACATAAGTGTAACAAGAACAAATGTCATATTCTGCACTTGGGATGGTGTAATACTATATCCATGTATAGGGTGGGGGACAAGTGTCTGGAGCACTGAGAGAGATCTGGGGGTTTTGTTTGATGAAATTCTCAGTATGAGTCTACAGTGTTCCTATGGTAGCCAAAGGTCTGACCATACAGTGGAATGCATTGACCACTGTGTAGCTATCTAGCCAAAATAATTGACTGCCCCACTATATTTAGGGTTAATGTGACCTTACCTTGACTACTGTGAGCAGCTTTAGGCTTCACAACACAAGGAGGATATAAAAACATTACAATATGTCAAAAAGAGAACAAGGGTGGTGAAGGGTTATAGAGGGCATGACTTATGAGGAACGGCCGATGTCCCTAAGTTTGTTCAGCCTAGAGAAAGCTGACACAGTCTCATTGCTGCCTACAACTTCCTAATGAGAGGAGAGGCTGGTGACCAGTGATAAGAGGCAAAGGAATGACTTAAAGGTTTCTTTGTGGAGAAGCTGGCTTCTCAGATTTGGATGGGCATATGCTCTGCTGGGTGAAACACTGGCTGGATGGCCGGGCCCAAAGAGTTGTGTTCAACGGAGTTAAATCCAGCTGGCGGCCAGTCATGAGTGATGTCCCCCAGGGCTCGGTATGGGGCCACTTCTAATTAACGTCTTTATCAGTGATCTTGCTGAGAGAATAGAGTGTATGCTCAGGGAGTTTGCAGATGACACCAAACTGGGAGGGAATATTGATCTGCCTGAGGGTAGAAAGGCGCTACAGAGGGACCTGGATAGCCTGGATTGATGGTCAAGTTTAACTGTATGAGTTTCTATAGGGTAAAGAGTCAAGTCCTGCATTCTGGTCACAACAACCCCAGTCAACCCTACAGACTCGGGGAGGAGTGGCTGGGAAGGGAACTTACATAAAGGGACCTTGATGTACTGATGGACTACGCTGATGAAATATAAGCCAGCAGTGTGCCCAGGTGGCCAAAAAGGCCAATGGCATCGCAGCTTGTATCAGGAATGATGTGGTGTGTAGGACTAGGGATGTAATCCTCCCTCTGTCCTCAGCACTGGTGAGGTCCCACCTCAAGTACTGTGTTCAGTTTTGGTCACTAACATGAAAGGTGTCAGAGTAGGTCCAAAGAAAGACAGCGAGGCTGGTGAAGGGCCTGGAGATTATGCCCTGTGAAGGAACTGGGGCTATATATTCTGGGGAAGAGGAGACTGAGGGGAGATGTTATTGCTCTCTTCAAATACCTGAAAGGTGATTGCAGTGAGAGCAGGGCTGGTCTTTTCTCACTGGTGACAGGTGACAGGACAAGGGAAAATGGCCTCAAGTTGTGGCAGGGGAGGTTTAGTTTGGATATCAGGAAGAACTTCTTTACATAAATGGTTGTTAAGCACTGGAATAGACTCCTCAGGGACGTGGTTGAGTCACCATTCCTGAATGTGTTTAAAAAACATCTTGATATGCTGCTCAGGGTCATGATTTAGTGGTGGGTTGTTAGAGTTTTGGTAGTATGGTTTGGTTGTGGTTGGACTTGATGATCTTGGAGGTCTTTTCCAAACTAAGCAATTATATGATTCTATGATTCTAAGAGAAGTTCAGACTGGATTTTAAGAAAAATCTCCTCACTGAAAGGGTGGTCAAATACCGGAACAATCTCCCCAGGGGGCTTAAGACACAGTCCAAAGTCTGTCAGCATTCAGCTAGCATCTGGACAGTGGTTTTCAATACACGACTCAACTCTTACATTACCCTGTGTGGAGTCAGGAGATGGACTTGATCCTTGTGATCTCTTCCAACTCAGCATGATCCGTGATTATGTAAGTGGAGAAGAACAGAGAAGGAATGGGACAGAGAAGAGAAAGAGAATGGAAAATGAAATGGAGAGGAAAAGAGAAAAAAAAGAACATACGTAAATATATGCAACACATAAAAATGTAAAATACTCTGGATTCTGAAAAGATTCAGACTTTTTTTTATTATTCCTAGTATTCTTGCACTGACAACTTCTCAATAGCAAATTAAATTATATATTTATTTAATTGAGGAAAGAACTGGGGTCAGAATTTCTGTACAGACTTGCTATCTTTCTTAGTAGAACTACAGCTAAAAAGACAGTATCATCTTAAATTTATATATAGACATAGGAACCAATTGTTTACATTAATATGGTCATATGATCTGTAATAAACTTTAAATGAAAACAGACCATTATCTAAGAACAGTCTTCAAAAGTAATTTTCTCTAAAGCCATGGTACTAGTCTAGAGCACTAGCACATGTTGTCTGTATACCTACCTCTTTGCTGTAGCCAGCTGACAAAGGGTTCCAGCAGGCTATTGGAGAGCCCACATTAATGTTAAGAGTATTCCACTGAATCTCTTTTGATCACCATTTAATTAATTCTTCAAGTAGACTGCCAAAAGTTGGAAGGCTAAAGTTAGTTCTGCAAAAGACAGGAATGAAAGGCCAAAGCGCCGGAGTGCAAGTGTCCGAACAAGACACTGACAGCACAGGTAGGCAAATACAGTGCTCCCATGTGTGCTGTTAGTTATAGATCACCTTAGCTGCCCTAGAATGATGAGCTATATGGGTTTCGGCTGAATGTAGAACTGAAGCATTTGCTCATGCTGCCAATGAAAATCCTGCTAAAAATCAGAAAGCTCAAGTTAGAAGTTTAAAATTGCCTCTCTGCTGTTATAAAACCTAAATGAAGCTCATTTTCTGGAGAAAGATCAACTATTTTTGCATTCATTCCTTCAGAAAAGCACTGCTATTTTGTTGCCTTCTGCTTGGGTGATCTAGTTCCCTGTAGGAATCTGAATAGCACGAGAATATCTAATATTTTGACTGAAGTCTCCTCAGAGAGTATTTTCAAGATTTTATTTTATGTAAACTGAATTATAGAATGGTTGAGGTTGGAAAGGATCTCTGGAGAAAATGTGGTCCCACCCCTTACTGAAGAAGAGACACCTACAGCTGGTTGCCCAGGACCACATGCAGATGCCAGATTTAATTTATATCTGTTGTAGTGAACCAACAAATACTCCTCATAATCCATGGAAATTACACTTATGTAGTGTTTAAGATTTCTATAAAAAGTCGAAGAACACAGAAGTAATCGATGAGAAATACTACACACGGGACAAACTGGAAGGCTACAATTAAATATTCTGGATGGTCTTGCATAGCACCAGATGAATTGTTGATACTTGACTGATAATTTCATTTCAAAAGCAATCAATGGAAGTCTATTCTGAGAAATTCTGAAGTTAGTATTTTAATTTAAATATATTGCTTTCTTTATGTATCATTTAACTTTTCTGCAAATTTTTGAAATTAATAATCTTTGGTTTTGAAATTTCAGACAACTGCTGATTCTTTTTTTAATGGAACCTCTGTGATGAAAGCAGTTGTTTAAAACTGTCAGTCTACAGTCTGCAGTAAATCACATCTCATTTCTGTAAATTTTACTGAACACACACTTGCAAATAAAAATTAACTCACAAGTCTCAAATGTTGATATGCTATATCTGCTGAAACAACTGATTTTATAAAAATATTCATTAAAGTTTATACTTGACACTTGGGAACCGTCTGCACTCAGTATGAAAACAAGTCTTTATGTAGTAATGTTGTAAAATTTATGATGCCCATAACATTTCACTTCTGTGAACGTAAAGACTTGAATTTTAAAATAGTGAATTTCTCCTGCTGTTAATAAAAATATGATCTGGAAAGAATTTTGCTTTAGACTCAGAAAAAGATTTTAGAGACAGTCCAGTCCTTTGGTCCTACCTTCTAGGATGGTTAGGGGGATTTTCTTTATCTCACTTCTTGTACGTGGCACATTACCGACCTCATAAGCATCAGTGTTTTGAACTGATCTGTTTTGCTAAGTTTGTGCTAAGTGACTATAGCTATATTAGTAAGATAAAGGACCTGGGCACTGTAAAATTACGTAGTTTCTGTCTATGGCCCTAACCAACTCTCACTTCCTCTGAGGGGACAAGGTGGGAGAACTTGTCCCAGTAGTTGGTTTGTGTGTTGCTACCCTGTTACATGGGTGAATGGAGAAGGAGACGCATAGGTTGCTCTGCATGGGGCCTGCTGGCCTTGGGTCCCGTGAATATAGCTAAAACAGCTAGAAGGATTTACCTGAGAGCTTTCTGTAATTAGGAAAATTCTTTGCTGGCAGGAACAGTTTTTCAGTACCTGTTGGAAAAAACACCAAATGATACCTCAGACAAAAGAGCACAGTGCTTTAGTGGAGAAGTGTGTTCAGTGGAGAGCTTGTCTTTAGCAGCCTGCTCTCTCCCTGATTAGCCCAATGTCTCCTTTCTGAGAAATCATGATATATATTTTCCATACTATTCTGGGCCTTATTTCACCACTGATGTAAGTTGGAGCCATTAGTGGACACTTAAACCCAACATATTATCCACAGCGGCTTCCCATAAATGCAGGTGTGCACACAGTTTTACATATCTCTCTAGCAGATGTAAAACCTCTTCAGTAGCTCATTGCAATGAAAAATGTGGTTTCTCACTTATTTTTCATCTATTTCTGAGAAAAGAGGAAAGAAAACCTTCCTCACATCCTATGACTGCAGTACTGTATCCAGAAAAATAATGTATAATTGGGAATTTAGTCCATAAATGAATCTAAGGTGAATTCTAAGATTCTTTCCCATGGGCTTGCTTTCATACTAACGTGTGCCAAAATCAGGTCCTGTAGTACATTCTACTGATGAATTCTGTCTCCCAGAGAGGTGGGTCCCCAATGCACTGATTATTTGAGTTAATACATTTGGCATCCTATACACCCATCTGAAATTCATAATCACTAGGACTAAGAGGTCAAAAAAACATTTGGAAACAACTGACAAAGGCATTTTCTTGTTGTTATTGTTTCTAGGATTAACGTGGAAACATTTCTTGCAAACATCACTTTGAACTGTTCTGCAATTACATTTCTATTCCAAATCTTCTTGTGAAGAAATTAATATAATTTGCCTAGGGCTTAAAATGGAGTCTTTTTATGGCCATACCATCTTCTTTTTGGGATCTTTCCAAATCTTAACGAGCTGTGTAGGGTAGAACATGTTAGGAAACTTCTGAGAAGCTATAGTCAAACCAACTGGCAATCTATAAGCCAATTTTTCATAGCTTTCCTGCCTTGCTCTCAGTTTTCCTTGTGATTTCTTGTTTATCATTATGAGTAGGGAGTGTCTAGCCACATGTTTGAGTTCTGTTACAAGGTTTCTTCTATGCCCAGTGGTGTGGCAGAATGTTTTGGGTCAATATTACCTTTGTTTTTACCACAGCATCATAGTATTGTTGACACTGTGTAAACTGAATGAGAGAATTCCAGGATTATGTGGAAAGAATGTGGATGGGACTTGTGCCTTTCCTGAGTTGTTGTGCAATAGCGATGCACTTATGGTGAGCTACACATCCTCTGCTTCCAGGAACCTGCACGTGGAACTCAAGGAACATAAGAATGTTTACCCCTCTCTTGCTTGCACTTCTATGGGCTGCAAATATAGACTGATATTATTCAGAGACTTTGGCATAGAAGCTAGGAGTCATCCCGTGCCTCCACTGGATCAGCAAAGTTATTTCCCAGTCTATTACTTCATGCTTTGGTTTTCCACTGATTAAAAATAAGAAGTCCTTGTCTCACAGAGAAGCTCTGAAAAAAAAAGCGTGCATGAATGAGAGTGATATTCTAGCATACCACTGAGTCAGTGTTCTGTTCTTTTTTGTGAGGCAAGTATAAGATTTCAGATGTCCTTTATTAATTTCCTGTTTGTTTTTTTTTTTTTTACTGTTTTGCTTTGTAAATGATGTGATAAACTAAGTATAGTGTCATTTAGCAATATTAACCATTTTTGAAAAAACAAAACAAAACAAAACCCGAACAATTTTCTCATTAAGAAAAATAACAGTTTGGGTAAATAAGATAATAGTGAAGGCCTAGTTGGTTCTTGTCTTGGTGTATATTTTCACCAAATGGTGTCTGTTTATAAGAAAAGTAGGTACAAATTAATTATATTTCAAAGTAGTATCCCATCTTTAGAAATGATGTCTTTTTTTTTTTTTCCTGCTACCAATATGGTCTGAATTTTGTTAAATAAAAGTTCTGAGTCTTTCTGTGTTTGTGTTTTCCCAGGCTTTTAATGCCAGAGGGAATAATTTATAGGGCTATAATTTTGTGGGTTACTGTGTTATGACCACTTATAAATGGCTCCTTAGGGCACTAAAAGGGCCAAGAAAATGTAAATACAAACACAAAACAGAAACAAATACCTGCAACATGAAGAAAACTAGATGGAGAGAGGCCATATGGCCTAACAGTTCAACTCCACTTAATGGCTCCATTCAACTTCTATTGAAGTAAAAGCATGTTTTAATACTGGCTGTAGTGAAAGAAAAATGGAATGCTAGAGCCTCACCTGTAACGCAATCACCTAACTCTGCGTTTAATAATATCCATGCCTATTTTATTATTTATTTATTTTTATATTGGGCTGCAATTCTTTACAACCAAATACAACTCCAATTCCTGCATAATAATGAATATTTTGCAGTATCTGTGTAGCTTTAGGCTTGACCTATCAATGAGCTCTTTATGACATTTTGTGTAGTAGTAGCTATGGAAACTATTGGCTGGGGCACCTGAAGGGAGACAGGCATGGCAGGTTCTGGTCAGTATTACTCAGGACAAATACACACTTCCACAGGGAGAAATCACAGTGTTGCTGGACTGAGCCATTCTGTGGAAGCGTATCTTATTGGCAAGAGCGTCTAAGCATCCATCATAGGCAAAACTGTTCTGTTCTAGGAATGTTTATGTGCTTTGTATCCAGTTAACTTCTGATAACTTATTTGGGTACTGAGAAAAGGAGGCATAAATAATTGAAAAAGCACTTGTGCCAAACACTACTCCCTTCCCTTTCCCAAGTTTAACTTCCCTTACTTATGCTGTAGGTTAAGTCCAGCCCATCCCAGTTACTCCATTCATGTGACAAGTGACATAGGAGTGTAACTTTTTTCTCCTCCTCTCTTTGCTTAATGAACTTTCTCTGCTGTACTTTGCTTCTCACTGCTTTTTCTCTGCTACTTTCTGCTTCTCATTCATTTTCTCTACTGCAACTTGCATCCATAGATTTTCTTGCCACTCCTTTTCTTAGTGCCATCCATCTGGTGAGGGTTGCTTGTAGGCAGCAGTCACTCAGGTGTGTCCTTGCTCAGCTTTGGCTCACCTGTGGGACACAACCTCACAGGGAGTGTCCTTGCCATGGGGAGGAGTTCTGGCAGGCTGCTGTCCTTCGGGAAGGTTTCTACCCTGCTGTGTATTGCCTGTGCGCAGGAGTTCCTTAGAAGGGTCCCTGATTCAACATTGGTTGCCCATGGGCTTCTGTCCTGTGAGGGACTGTAGGGGGTTTAAAATGCAGATGCAAACCTCTTGCTTTGCATCACCCTTTGTAAGGCTTATTTCTCTCTGCTGTGAAAATTTCTGTTGTGCTCCTACTTCCTCTGCTGTTACATTCCTGAAAATGTCAGAAAAGATATTCCTTTGTTCCCTTGTTCTCCACTGTTAAAAATACCTATTATAAATGAGCATTACATGCACAGTGTATGTACATTATCTACAGACTGAGGAACTCTGAGAGTACAGCCGTATAGGCAAATATCTCATTTTGAATAGAAGTCATCTTCTCCATTACCTTGTTACAGATTTTGCAAAAAACGACCTGCAAAGGCATGCTGGGCCAGATCATGGACAGAGGAAAGCCTGCTGCTTTCATAGAGACAGAAGCTGCACAGGCCAAGTTCTGTGATTTAACGATATAAGACAGTGGTTTTCTACGAAGTCCATGAGGTACAGCCAACAAAATCAAGGTTTTGCTCTGCTTATGTTTGATATACAGGAGGCCACCCCCTTCTGCAGAAATGTGGAAGATCCAGAAATAGAAGAAGCCCCAAATCACTGTTTTGGGCCGCTTTGCTCACATTAAATCTATTAGGAGGTTTGCTAATAAATCTGTTGGAATTTGGACTAAAAGCTGTCACATATTTAAAGTGACAGACACAAAAAATCCACCTTTTTTCTGCTATGACAGAAGTCTTATTTGATGGTAACAAAATGAAAAGGAGTGATGTAATCAGGAAACTTTTTAAGCCTCGCTGATGTTTTGCAGAAGGGTAGGTGCCATATGAACAACGCCGCATAAGCTTTGAAACCTCCTGGAAGGGATGTCAGTTCTGAATGAAAAATCCTTGCCAAATGCAGCCTGTCATGTTTTCCATCACTGGAGCTGGATATTTGTGTATAATTCCTGTGGGATTGGAGGATGGTAATGTATACACACAGAAAAAGTTCAATTTCAAGTAGCTGCTAACATCCAGTAAACAGTATGTTCCAAATTCCTTTCAAGATTCCTAGCACACTGATTTTTTTTCCTAAACACTGCTGTTCACTGTGATGTTCAAAACTATTGGTGAGAAGCCTTCATAAACACAAAAATAAAAGAACTGGTCACAAGATATTTTATAATGGAGCTTCAATAGACCGTGTGCCTTTCTCCAAGTCACAGTTCTCTGTCCCTGCTGCAGCCCTTGGCGTGGCATTTCAGCAAAGAAGGATTCCAGTACCTCAAGGTGGTGTGTCTCTGCAGTTTCTCTGTTTGATAGTAACAGATGACCTGGCTACAGTGCATTTTTATCATCACAGATAGAGGAGACTGTAGACCTTTCTAGTATGGGACTTTATGACCAAGGTAGGTAGCAGGCTCAAAGTAGTTGGTACTGAGAAGGTGCTGAGTGGCAGAAACACTCTCAGAAGAGGTTGGAATGCACCTGTGAGTTCACTGACATTTCTATAAGGAGGTAAAATCACTGTTCTCATTTGTCCAAAAGCATCACACACATTTATTTTTGTATGTACATACTCATAAAAAAGAACATTTGGCTGGCCACATGGCAGCACTACAACCCATATTAACACTGATGTTGCAAAGAAAAATCCTCTGTGCCTAACCCAGTTTGCTTCTTCACACAACACAGGCTGTAAACATCAATAGCTACAGCTCATTCAAGCACATAAAATCCCTTTTCAGCTTAAAAGCCTGACGTTTGCATGCATGCTTCCATGGAGCACTTTCTGTTCTCAAAAGCCTCTTGTACAGCCTCTTGCAGGCTTGTCATTATTTTCTTCAAGAGAAAGAAGCTGCACGGGCTACATTTAGGCTGAAAAAGACATGATGTGATGAACTTGAGAGCCAGAATATTTTTTCAAGAGTGCATGCAGCGCTTCCAGGTACTCAGTAAACAAACTCAAAAAATCTTGAGCATGGTTTCAAAATCATGACTAGGCAAGTCATAAAATGTATCACACTTTGCCTTTTCAATTTTAGACATGAGGGATATGCATTCTTACGCCACCATAAACTTCTTGTGGTATGCAGGCCACCCAACCAGTGGCTTCATTTTAACCCTATTGGGACGCTTCTCCAGGATCCCCTTGCCATTGAAGGATAGCAGAAAATGTCTTTGGGGGCCTGCAGAGATAGGTCCTGTCTGCCTAAGCTTTAGGATTTCAACGCAAGTTGAGTGCTTCAGGTAAGTACTGAATGCTCCTGCATAAAAATAGATAACTGTGGTTGTTCATCAACAGATTTCAAGAAGAACCATGTAGTGGAATATTCTTGGTAAAATCCTTAGAACTCACTACACTCGGAGTGAATAGATCAAAGTAAAAATATGATTTTATTTGGATTCTTAGGTCCAATAACCACCTAAAACTGCAATTCTCAGAGTTCTCAGAGTTTCCTTGCCCTCTCAGCCCAGCAAAGAAGCAAACAATTAGTACTGACCTACACTCACAGACATAAAAGTTCACCCACTTCTGCTGTAACTGTTGTGAAAATTTCCTTCCTTGCCTTTGCTTGAACTCAACACCTTACACATGTTCACCTTGTAACAACTATTAGCCCACTGACATCATCCTTCATTATAACTTTGTGCAGGACTACAGACACCAAAGTACAAAGCAGGATCCAAACTGTGTGGGATTCCTCTGTGTTGGAGAAGAGCAAAGTTTGAACCTTACTAGCAAAAATTTGATTTATATTCCAATAGATGAAAGGCATTGCTGTGGCTTTAATTACCTGTGAACTAAAATAGATAATTGTTGCCACATTTTTAAATATGTGTTCAGGAAGGCTCATCATGCTGGCACTTTAGTCTAGGTTCTATTGACAGGGCAGCAGAAGTGCCTAAAACATTTCCATTATGGTGATCATATGTATCAAGTTGTTTTTTTTTTTTTTTCCCAAGCTTTTTATCAAGCATTTTCATATGGTGATCATTGTATCAAGCTTTAATAGGTGTTAATAGGTGTGATAGTAATTTGCATTTCAGCAGTTACCTAAGCCAGAAAACTAACAAATACTGACTAAACTTCACAAGATGATTGTTAGGTTGGTGTAGTCTATAACAGTATTAAGTTTAGAAGAAAGATTATTTAAAATGTTAAGTGAGTTGCCAAAAGTGGTATAGTAAACAACCTGGGAATGCAGCGTTTCAGTTAATGCTCTAAGCCATTTGTCCACAATAGATTACAGTTCACTGGAACTGTAAACGAACTCAGAGCAGTCCTAATGCATATGGAAATGATGCCTTAATGTCTTTTGTCAGCAAATTATGAGGCACCAAGTCAGTCACACTGGAACTTACAGAGAATTTGATGCTGGAGCAGTTGGATTCAATAACACAACTAATTATACTTGATGTGGCATTATATGAGAGGGTTCTCCAGCATAGACATAAATGACATGTTTGTTTTGAGAGCAGGAGAATCCCATCTTGGGAAAGTCAGCTGAGTATTCAGGCTTGACTTTGAAGCCTTTGATGAGAGAAACATGTCTAGTCTAATTTCTGAGTGACAGGTTCATAAACCCACATACTACAGTTGATACACTAATGGCCATATTATGCTCTACTGATTTTCTTTGCCATGCTCATTCAGTTTCTTTAGAGACATCCAGAGATGAAAGAGAAAAATGCGCAGTGTGTTGTAAAGACCAAAATGAGTTTTTGTTTGCAAACTCTCTTGTTATCAAGCAAAGCATTAGAAATGTACAGCAGCTGGTGTAACTTAAAGAGGCTATGTAGCATGAAAGAATACCTGTCTTGTAGATGGAAACCTGTCAGTGCCCATGGGAGGTAAATGTAGATAGTGAAGATACAACGTCACTGAGAACTGCAGGCTTTTGTCTTTGCTCACATTGCTGTTCACATCTGTGGAAATCATTTGCTATCAATTATAACCACCTTTACTACTTTGTGTTATAATGTAATTTTTAAGTCAAAGAATGACTGGCTTCAATTCTTGCTAGGGAGTTCTTTCAGAGCAGGAGAAATCCAGTCTTCAGCATGTGCAAGTTCATGCTGAAAACAAGCGTTGCTATGATTTTCTTTCTCTTGTTGGTAGCTATCTCTGGAGCTCCAGGCAGTTGGCATGAAAACCAGGGTAGTCTGTGAACTGTGTAAATGTACAGCACTGCTTGTGCTTCTCTTTGAGTGAAAGCCGCTGGTTTTCTGAACACTGAACAGTAGAAAACTCTCCCCTTCCAACAGCTGGTACAGAATATTACCAAGTCCATCACGCAAAAATCTTTGGAATCTTTATTTATTCTACTTCTAAATCATGTTCTTTCATTAGGATAGTTTCATCCGACACCTCACTCTCTTTACTTCAAAATCTCTGTGTTTAATTCTTGGTGTATGTGAAATTGTTAATTTTGCATTTATAAGCACGATGTTCTTGCCAGATTTGTAGACATAAATCAAAAGGTATCCAACCTTTTGGCTTGTCTGGGTCACACTGAGTGAAGAGGAATTGTTTTGGGCCACATATATGTAGCTTGCTCCAAAAGTAATGCCTTCTGCTTATTTCCATGGAAACGACAGCAGATACAATGAGCACAGTGACACTCTTTGACAGAGCAAATTCTCAATTACAAAATAATGTTTCTCAATATATTCACAGCTATTAGTGCTTGCATGCCATGCTTGTAAAAATGTGCACCAGTGGAGATGACCCACTGTGGCTACTGCCACTGCTGAAATGTCATTTTGTTATTGACTGTCCCTCTGCTGCCATCTGTCACACGGCAGCAAATGTAATGGGATATTGGTGGGAAGGTTCAACCTCTACTGCCATACCATCGATACCCTCTTCTGATGTCATGGGCCAATATAATAAAATCAGAGGCATTACTTTCGGAGAGGCTGTCATAAAATAAAGTGAACTTTATTAACTTTAATTGTACATAAGTATCACAAAATTTTATTTATTTATTTATTTATTTATTTTTGTTAAGGTGTAAAAAAGATGTAAAACTGGTGGGGTATGTGATGTTTTTATGAACCTAACACATCAGACTGGTTTGATGGCAGTGGTTGCAATTGTTACGGAGCTCTCAAGGTGTTCATCAGAGATTTTTGATAAAATTTTACTGCTCCTGTACTTCATCCTAGATGTTCATAACTGTATGTACTACTAAAAGTGATCGCATGAATAAGACATGACTGTGAAGTGTGTCAAGAGATGGCTTATAAAATCTGGGAGAGAGACATGAACAGATTTTTGAGTTGAAGTTTAGACTGGAACTCAGTACATTCTATTTGAAAATTTGCAGGTCCTGTGTTTATGTTGACTGGAAATGGGATTGCAAATATACAAAGAAGTTGGAAGTCTTTTTTGCAATCTTGAAACCTATNGCTACTGCCACTGCTGAAATGTCATTTTGTTATTGACTGTCCCTCTGCTGCCATCTGTCACACGGCAGCAAATGTAATGGGATATTGGTGGGAAGGTTCAACCTCTACTGCCATACCATCGATACCCTCTTCTGATGTCATGGGCCAATATAATAAAATCAGAGGCATTACTTTCGGAGAGGCTGTCATAAAATAAAGTGAACTTTATTAACTTTAATTGTACATAAGTATCACAAAATTTTATTTATTTATTTATTTNACCCATGACCTGGTTTCAGCTTAGATGAGGTTCACAGTGCATGCTCAGTTAGTGCTGAGGGGCTGGGCTATGAATTGGTCAGGCTTGAATAAAACCATTAATCTTTGAATTAATATCTTCTAAAAATCTTTAAATCTTTTTTTACAATAAAATTGTAATGTTCATGAAGCTATACCTTCCACTTTTCAAATGCCCTCTCTACTGCCAAAAGCTTAATTGCATTAATTCAGGGTTATGTTATGGTGTAGGAAAGAGCTAGCTGAGCTGGGATGCTCAGGTTTAACCCCAGCAGTGCCAATCCTGTTTGATGGCCTATGGTGAGTGACCTTCCAGTGCAGTGTCTAAGCGCCTGCGCTTTCCCCACTCAGCCTATGCTCTTGAGCATGGCAGTGTCTCCCCCACACAGGAAAAAATTGGATTCTGTCTTGATGAGGCATAAAGCATCACTCAGATGATTAATAAAGCTTTTTTGTATGTGTCAACTGACAAAAATTAAACAATGGGTAGGAATCTATTCATCTTCTCTCTCTCCCCGTGCTTCTCTCTTTCTCTCTCTCTCCTTGAGAGTAAAAGGGACCAAAAAGGCTAGGAATAGCAGTTGTGCTCTCCCCTGTGACCTCGGTGAGAACTAAAAATCGGAAAATAGAGCTTACAGCTAATAATGGGTTTGGAAGCTGACTCTTGTTACTGAAAACACATTTCTCTGCCCCAGCCCCTCCCCCAGCCTGTTCGTATCTTTTAACTACCCAAGGGAGCTGCAATCTTCTTTGATTTGAGTGTCTGGAAAGCCTTTGCCTTATTGCACTGCTGCATGACAATGAGCTTTGCAGCCTGTCCTTTCCTCTACACTGTTGTGCCCGTAAATGTTCATCAAATATTTCATCTTTGCTGTCTATTCTAACTGTCCCAAAAATATCATCTGGTAAATACACTCAGCTATAAATCTAGAGGATTATAATGGCACTAGAAAGTTACCTTTGCTGAGTGGGAAAGCAGTAGATAATTCTTAAATGTATTTTCTACTGGAAAAATGAATACTTTTGATTCTTGTTGTGTGCAGAAGGTCCAGGTACAATGAGAAAAAAAAAATGGAATAGATAATATCTGTGTCGTCCCTTTGGGCTGTTTCATTCACCTGTTTAGGTGATTATATGCAAAGAGTGGCCCTAATGATATGTAAGGTACTCCATTCTTCAATACAGACTGTCCTTATACGCACTCTATATGTCTTGATCATCTGCCTTCATATCTGTCTTACTAGCAAACATTTGGTCCATTTCTCCATATTCCTAGGAAGTCAGTTGGACGAAAAACAGCTTGCATTTCTTGATGTTCCTGCCCCCTGAGTGAACTTGATGCCTAAGCCAAGTGACTTTTCATTTCCAGTCAGTGTGGAACAACTAGAGCTGGACACAGACCCCACAGCTTCCTTCTTGTCCTCAGCTTGGGCCCTTGGTCAATAGATACTGAGATTGTAATGAGACAGATGTA
This sequence comes from Odontophorus gujanensis, assembly GCA_013399175.1. Taxonomy (NCBI): domain Eukaryota; kingdom Metazoa; phylum Chordata; class Aves; order Galliformes; family Odontophoridae; genus Odontophorus; species Odontophorus gujanensis. The sequence goes on from VXAB01004371.1 coordinate 31,588, forward strand.
TGCCATATAGAGGGCCTCAGAGACTTCCTTGCAACCTAAGGAATGGATCTTCCCAATAAACACTGAAGAGCCTTTTACTCATAAAAGCTGTTTTGTGGCTGGATTGTCAGAAAACAGAATATCTTTCTCAGAGCTCTTATTATCCCAAGCAATTCATCTTTGAGCTGTTGTAACTGAAGGAGTTTAGTAATTTGACCTAATTTGCATAATACTTGTCAATTTAGTAAACTATAAAAGAAAGTAAGACTTTTTCTACCCCAAACTACGCCTTTTTTTCCAGGCAGATTCTTTATTACTCCAACAAAGTTTAAAAATGAAAATAATGCAATGCCTTCCTCTCATGATATAACTTATAAAAATTGTATCCATATTGAAGAGAGGGAAGTAAATATTCAGGCACAGACAGATGAGCAGATTTACCGCTGGAAAGGATAGACAGAATGGAGAGAAATCAGAAAGAAAGAGAGCAAGAAATAGTATTCTAAGAAAAAATATCTTTTAGTAATATATTCTTGCTTTACAGATGTAAAAGATTGATGTCCTTAATCTTGCAGGGAATCTTTATTCAAGTTTGCAAACTTAAAAGCCCTAATTTACAAAGTCTACAGTGATCTTAATACATTATGTTGTCAGACTTTATGTACTAACAAAGAAAATAAGGGAATAGAGAAATTTCAGAGAACTTGTTCTCTTGGTATCCACTAATGCAATGCTTTTGCTTGCAAAACAACTGATGTACAATTTGTTTCAATTACTCAGTGCCTAGCTTTTGTGATTTGTTTTTCTAACTGAAGTAAGAAAGAATCATGTGTAACATTGTAAAGCAGTGCCATGATATGACAGAGCATGAAAGTGCTTTGTTTTCAGAACTTAATTGGACTTGTAATTAAGCTATTAGTGAGGAAAAAAAAAAAGGAGAAATAAAGAGTATGGCATTGTGCCAAATAAAAGCATGAAAGAAAAGTTGAGAAGATGGAATATAGCTTTTGAAGAAATTAACAAAAGATATAGAATGAAGGAATAATCTCTACCAAGATTTGCATGACTATCAATATATGTTCTCCCTCATACTTTGCATGAAAATGCATACTTGTGTGCTAGGGCTAGTCACTGATATCAATGTAAACAGAGACTCAGTCCTTTAAGGGAGCTGGCTCTGCAAAATCTAAAACCTAGAGAAACAGGAAAAGTAAAGCAGGTCAAGGAGGAGGTACATCCGTGAAATCAAACATTAAATGTGGAGGAGGAATGAGATGATTACGCAGTGAAGTAGAGAGTGTAAAAGATTAGGAAAATAATACTGGCAAATGCAACAAATACTCTGAGATGAAGATAACAATTTATCAAGGAGAGAGGATTGTGTATGAGAGACAAGAAGCCAGAAGAGGAAGGAGAAAGGCCTCTAAGAGCAGCCGGAATAAACTTACTGCAGGAAAAATTAGAAATAGCTAAAATCTCATCTAAATCTGTGTCCCTCCAAGAATGGAATTCAGCACAAATAAAGAATCTGGCAAAGTATGGATCACATGAGATATTGTGTAAAAGAGCTCATGAATCTTAAAACGGATGGCAAAAAGTTAGCCTGTATGTTCAGTGGGAAAGGGAATGAAAACTTTGAATGAAAACTTGGCTTGGAAGCAGATTGCAACAGCCCTTTAAGATTCCACATGACCAAATAGTTTTATTTCAGTCTCTGCATTTTGTGTACTGGACTGTCTAAATCTATGCCCCAGGAATCTGAGGCAATATTGCAATTCTTTGTCAGTCGACCATCTGTATGAACAAGTTGGGTCTTCCAGAGACTTTGACAACAGGCATTCCCAGCACCATGCTGTTTTGATGTGCTTCCAGAGAGCCTACCTGCTGGTGGAGCTCTTGTTTCTAGTCTTTAGGGATGAAGTAGGAGGCAGGCGAAGAACTTGTGCTCAGCCAAGCCACAATCACTTTTACTCTGGAAAATGCTAGACAGTTACAAAACAACATCCTGTATGTACCCTCCTCCCCCGCTTAGTGTGATCTCATCTCTCTTGGGAGTCTTGGCTTGGACAACATCTTTCCTGCCTTTTCATCAGGCATGTGGTAGTGGTTTGGCCTTGTTACTCACACGATCAAGTTTTATCACGGTCTCTATCACTGTTTTGTTCACATACTTCAACTGGGAGCAGTCTATTTTGCGTACTCCCCACCTTCCACCGGCTTCCTTACACAGTCTGTCAAAGCAGTGACCTTACTGTCCGAAAACTCCTTTTTCTGATAAAGAAAGATTATCAGACACCAATGGGTCTTCATTGCTCTTTTTTTCACTTATTCGTTTCTTCTGAGACTGCCATATAGCAGCTTGAGTGCTTTCTATATTCAGGAAAGAGTGAGCCTGAAGTGCATCTGCTCACTCCAAAGTAAGGATCTGGGTAAGAGTAATATCAAAATGGTGTGTCCCACAGCAAGAGTCATTCCCAGGATGGTGTGAACTTATCCCAGTGCAGAAGACCAGTTCTTGTCTGTATGTTGAAAGGGTAAAAACTGGGTCATTGCACTGCAAGTATACTGGTACAGCATGATGTTTTGTCGTCACAACTCACCCATTTTAACCTTGACACACCATAAAGTCAGTAGTCACACATTAACAGCTTTCAGATGTATTTACAAACTCTGCATGTCAACTGTTAGCCTACCTCATGCTGTTCAGTTGCTTTTTAAGTAATTGGAGGGGCTTATGGAGTTCTCATATTCTTCAAAACTTATGCTTTTGTTTGCAGTGGTTATACTCTAATCTTTTTCTCTATTAACTTCTTTCATCTCATTGTTTGACTTCTTTCAAGATGTTCATTCTGTAGCTAACTGAAAATCTCCTAGATTGTCTCAATCCAGATCATAGAGAAGATGAATTTCCATCAGGGAACATTGCTGCTACTGTGTTTGGCTTTAGCTAAGATCCTTACTGGCTGTTTGAGCAGAGAGGCCAAGGATTTAATTTATCCAGGGACTGAATTTTTCTGTTACCTCTTCCATGATTTGGTCTCTACTCAATGGAGTACACTATCCAATGCTAAGTCTGGCACTGTTTTCAAACAGTTTAACACTTGCAGTGAGAGGGGGGGAGAAAAAAACACTTGAATTTTCTTTCAGTTTTTACTTGTAAACACTGCCATGGGAATAATTTACTGAGACGATCCAAACGTTATTTTGCAGTAGTAATTTAGAACTCTGTTGCAAAATTGGTAAATAGAAGATTAAATTCACCAAAATGGAGATGAATGGATTAAGGCTGTAAATCTAGCATGACCTCGTGCAGATGAAGGTGATGGAGAGGGTGAAAGGTGAACATGTTTTTCCCCTGATAATGGTTTAATTTTACCTACTACAGTGCCTTCCTAAAGGGATATTTTATAGAAGTATGGAATACCAGTGGGAAAAAAAAAATCCAAATAGTCTTCTGCCATCTTTTATTTTTTAATTTCCTATTAAAGGGAAACTAGGAACTGTTTGAGAACTGTCCTGCCTGAAAAGATTCAGGTCATTTTGGTAATATCTGGTAGAAGAAAATAAGCACTTATTTTGTATTTGGAGAGCTAGCCATATTTTTGTATCTGAATATTTGGGAGTTTTTTTCTCCTCATCTTTCCAAAGAAGCTGTAGAGTCTTCTTTTAGCTGCACAACACATTACAGATATTTGATATTAAAGTGGCTGCAGTGGAAATAACGGCCAACACAGGGGAAAGAGTATTATAAATCATTCCTGTCTCTAAATCAGTTTTGTCTCAGACATATTTTTGTCTCTATTAGATTGATTTTTGTGTCATTCATGACTAGCCCCTGAGTTTGGTAATTTTCCATGGTGAAAACTAAGATGGATAACTTTCTAATAGCTGTAAGAAAACAAGAATGATTCCATTGCACACATCTGGATGAACTGAAATCCAGCTTTCCAGGCAACCCATTCTTTCTACTGCTATTTTGAGAAATAATCATGCTGTCTTATTTAGGATTATTTTAAATACTCTGGGCTTATTTGAAAGAAATATTATTTCATGATTTATAACTCTTGCAACCCTGTTGACTTCTATGGAGAGCTAGACAGTGTCAGACTCGTTGTCATTCTCCAAGGTATGTAAACAGCAGCTGTCAGTACAAACAAAGCTGCAAAAGAACTGCCTTTGGAGGCCATGCTTGAAGTCTGTCTGTTTAGTTACTGCTAGAAGGAAAGTGGCTAATGTGTTCTCTGCAGGCACTAATCCAAAGCTGGGCTGTCACGATGAGGCATCTCTTGTCAAAGTACGTGAGGAGATGTTTGATCCAGGTGTGCATTCTGTTGTTTTTATAAACTCATGTCTGAAGTTCTTCCACTGAAGGCAATAGAGCTATCCTGGAAACTGAGTTCTTTCTGCCATATGTAAAATCTGTAATATGTGCAGTACACAGAGGATAGAGGGCAGTAAACCAGAGGCTCACAGGCTGCTTGTGTGGTAAATTTAGAAGATATCACTCTATGATATACAGTACTGGACTCAATTTCTGACTAGAAAGAACAACTGGATTATTTCAGTAGAAAATATAGCCAGTTGTCTTGGCACTTGGTCTTACAGAATCTCTTGTAAGATTACTGTTTCAGTCTGAACTGAAGTGCATACTTCTAATTAACCAGATAGGAGGTCGAAGTATTGCATAAATGATAACATCAAACCATGGCAACACTGTGCAGGGGAGTGGAAATTATACTGATGTCTTGCACAGGAAGACATCTGTGAAACAGATCTAGTGGAATCAGAAAGCATGGACGATACTTGAGAAGGCAGTGAAACCTGGATTTTATTCACAGATCCTTTCTGAGGAATGGTGGTCTGAGGATGCATATATATGTTTGAAAAGCAAGACCCTCACTAGAAATCAACCAACAAACAAACAAAAGACAGAGATTAAATAAGGAAAAGAAAAAAGCTAGATTATTTAAATATCAAATTATTTTAGTTACCCATTTGATGTGCAGTTTTGAAAAAATCACCATAAAAATAGTGGTAGCTCTCAGTGTTTGCAACAGTTTGTATATTCGTTGCATAGTGCATAGTATCAGTAGGAAACATGGCTATACCTTGGTCCTGAGTATAAGCAGGACCAGAGCTAACCACACCACCTATTGATAAAGAGATGAAGATTGACAGGTTGCAAAAGCTGATGGTTCAATTCCTGCATGGATAAGAATCGCTGTTAAGAGAGTAAGTTGCCCTGGAAGGTAATCTATGAGCCTGTATGTGAAACTTCAAAGACAATGTGGATTATTTCATCTTTTTCAAATGTTGCCAGTATTTGCTTTCCTTTTCCAAATCTGCTTGGAAAGCCTTCCATTCTGTTTTCAACAGGGCATTGCTTCCTAATGGTTTCTGCCAATACTTGTGCATGTGCTGTTCAATCCAGTTCTTACTGTTGTCCATGGATTTCCAGCTAGATTAAAGGCAAAGTGTAAATGAAGAAGAAAATCTTGTGCACAGATTTTACTTAACAGACAGTTGTACCACAAGCTAGGTACAAACTTGTACTCAAATGCAGACATCTGTAGCTATATTCTTCAGAAAGGACAAAGATTTGCTAGAATAATCCCCCTTCCGCATCTCTGCTATTGTTAGACTGAAAATTCTCTCCAACTTTAGGGAAACAACAAGCTGTCTAGTAAATATGTGAAGTGGAATATACAGATTTTGCGGAATATTTCCAGTTTAGGATCTCTCTCTAAAGAAATTGTTTACAAAATTTGCATGGTTATTTTCTGCCATCTCCAAGTCCAAATCACTGCCATTACTGATTTATTTGTAGGAGGAACAAAGCCAGTAAGTTTCCTCCTTCTTGCTATTTCTGCTGCTGTAAGCACTCTTGGGGAGTTTTTGTTATTCCCCACTTATGTTTTGTTCTTCATCATTTGCTGGGTACACTATTCTCTGCAATATGCAGAGGTACACATTTTATAGCTCCATCTTTCTATTTGAGTCTATTAATATAATCTAATCTATCCACAGCTGTAATTTTCCACAGTTTCATTTGGTTTACTGATTTGTTTCTCTTGCATAAAATGATCTCTCTGTTCTACATTCTGTGTATGAAATGATTTAGAAAAGTCTTCACAGAACTTTCACTTCCATGTCCGTAAGCAAACTCTTAACAAACAGGAGAGTTTGGGATGACAGGGTTCTTAAGAAGATACCAATGGGTAAGGTTTTAAAGGAGAAAAGATGTGAACATCAGTTTGATACAAGAAAGTAAAAAGTGAAGAGATCAAAAATAATCTGAAAACAGAAGCAAATGAAAGCACATCTTAAACTGGACAGTATTTGTGGTATTTTGGTTAAGTTTTAGGTTCCTGTTAATATGAAAGTTCCCACTACCTGGTGCTTTTAATTCTCAGCATTGCTTTTGTCTCTGACCTTAGAAGAGTAATACAGTAATGAAAATTTTAATGATTCCTAGCCAGTGTTCGGCTATTCCCAAAGATATGTGCAGTTCCTAGAGGGATCAGGGGGAAAGAAGCTGAACACCATTCTTGGGGTGTCATGGTTTTATGATTTTTGGTATTGGTATTCCACATCATAGCATCATGTAGTACACTGGGAATTAAAGAATTAATGCTCCAGCTCCGTGGATCATTGATAGCTCTGGGTACATCTGTCTCAGAAGAGAAGAAGAACTACGTACCCCAGAGGACTTTGTGTTGCTTTTTATTTTTCCATTTTCCACTAAGAGGGAAAGATAAAAACTGTTTGCGTGTCATGAGCCACAGGCTCTTTCCTTTTCGGATTGACCCAGCAGAGGGTGCTCCCTAGCAGTCTCACCTTCAGCGTTTAGCATAAGGCCTTGAATTCTCCGACACACTCTCTCATTTTATTTGATTTATTAGCTTTAATTCCACTTACATTGTATTATATTGTGTTATTTTGTATTCCGATATCTTATTTAGTGAATTAGTTTTCCTCCTCAGACCATTGTCTATCTCCCTTTTCCTTTTTCTCTTTCTCCCTTCCCCTTTCCCAGGGCGTGGGTCCCCTGCCCCAGTTGTCACGGTACCAGGCTGAACCAGCCCTTAAACAGTGGGCATAGAGAAAGTATTGAAGAAAAGGAAAAAGAAGTTTTCCCTCGAATAATTACTGCCCTCTCAGCTGAAATTCAGTCTGGGTTGTTGAAACCTAAAATTGTAGCTGTGAAAGCAGAAGAGAATATTGCAGAATTATGATGCTGTCGCATCTGGCACTCTCTATTCAGAATTAGGGATTAGACCTTGTGATGCCAGATCAGTGAACAGTGTCTTTGTGATATTGTTCTGTCTGTTCCATGGATAAAGAAGATATTCCAGCCTTGATGGCTGTCGAGTGAGGCGTTTTGAAGAATATTCAATAACTGTGCTTCCAAGTAGCTTTAGATCACGAAGACAGTCTTGACAAATTTACCATTCATTGGTTTAGAAGAAGAAAAGAAGGTGTGAGCTCTTTATTTTTGTCTGAAATATCGTTATTGCCAAGATACACCATAACTCCAAAGTATGCATCTCACAATGGGATTTGACGGCACAGCACAAAATGTTCTCTAAGCTATTACAGGGTAACAGGAAGGAGGGATTTTACCTGACGTAAAATGTAATCAGAAAGCAGAGTTAACAAAGGGATGGTGATACATAGAATCACAGAATCACTGAATTGTAGGGATCATCTAGCCCAGTCCCCCTGTCAACCCTAGACCAGGTTGCACAGGTAGGTGTTCAGGTGGGTCTTGAACGTCTCCAGAGAAGGAGACCCCTGGACAGTGCTACATCACCCTTACCATGAAGAATTTTTTACACACATTTGAGCAGAACATGCTATGCTCCAGTTTGTGGCCATTTCCGCTCATCCTGTCCCCACAGACCACTGAAAAGAGTCCAGCCTCATCCCTTTGCCTCTTGCACCTTAGATATTTATAGACATGGTTCAGATCCCGTCTCAGACTTCTTTTCTTAAGGCTGAACAGACCCAGGTCATGACTCTGTCATGATAAGAAAATTTAATATGTAGATTGTGATTTTAGTTTGTGAGATTTGGTCTCTTGAGTAATAGATCACAATGCTGCTAAATTAAAGCTTGCTCTTCAATGACTTGCCCAAAGCCAAGCAACTCTGAATTTCAGTAATAACAGTGGGACCACTTTGGACATCTCCATTACGTCCTTGTAATTTGTTAAAAAAATCTAAGTCATATAAATTCTGGGACCAGACCAAGGTCGGTGCTCGGATTTGTTTTATCACCCATGTTTAGTTAACTTAGTTCAGATTACAAATGAGGAGTCTCAATGTGATCTTCCTGATCTGGTTTACTTTTTGAAATGTGACCATATCAAACACAAGGCAGACAAAATATAAATATAATCCTTCAGTGGTAATCATTTTCCATTTTTCTTTCTGTTTATTAGTTCTCTCCAAAATATAGCAAGCAACAAAGCTGCAATTTAGAATCATTGCCTCACTGCCAACAGAAGTTCTGATATACTGCATGTACAACCTGTCGATATTGGTCAGCTAAGTGTTCACCATCTGTTCAGTTACCCTCACAGTAAATAATCAGTGTTGGAGCATTTAAATAAAAAGTGTGATGAGAAATTTCTGTGCTCATTATCAGAGTGCGGTGCAGCTCATCACACTATTTCAAAGTAGATCTTCATCACTTAACATCTGGGAATATTAAAAGCAAGTAACAAAACAGGTGTGCACACACATGGGGCATCTGAGAACATTTTAAAACCTCAACAGTATTTCTGGTTTTGATAGACTTCCTGTGTCATTTTATACAATGAATAACAAACTGTTCGGTAATTGTACAAACAGCTGAAATAAAAGCAGTAGCCTTTGTATGGATTGCGCAGGGACTCAGGTCAGCCTTAGCCAGCTCAGTTGCAGAGCCAAGTTGTTACCACTGGGTGCATTTAGTGCTTTCGTAAAGGCATTTGCTTTGCTGTTGTCATCCAAAAATGACATCATCTCATTTTCACAGTCCTACCAGTAACTGGGTATCTAACGTTACACTGGAGAGGATAGAAATTATTTCTTTTAAATTTTGAAATGCTATGAATTTATAATTGAGAATGAATGGTTCAGATTATAAAATGATAGTGCTTTCAGTGCTGCAGCATTTTTAGAGATTTAACTTCAGTTTTTACAAGAAGCCTGCAAAGATAAATTTACTGAACTTTAAAGAGAATTGTACCATTTGTATAATTCTCTGCAGAGAGAAATGTTTTTGCAAGGTACTAAGCATGACTTTCTTTTCAATTTTTAGAGACTTTTATTCAGCAAATAGTGTACAATGTTAAAAGCAAAACTTCCCCTGTGCTCTAAATTTTGGCCCTGTTAATCTTTCAGGAGTGCTGAAAACAGGGCTTTAATAAGCAACTTTATCAGCTAACCCAGTCACTCATTCCAATGCTTATCTGATAGTAGGCACTTACAAACATCAGAAGTAGGCCAACTTGTCAGTAGAACAGTTGAGAGAATCTCTGTAGCAGGGGAAAAAAGGAGATCATGAAAACTGATAGCATTAAATGGTATTTGATATAAATCCGAAAGGAATTATATGGCCAAGGTAACTTAGGACAGCAGTGGATTTCTCTTGTATTTCCCCCTAATCTGCTATGCCATGCCACCTATAGCAATACAGAGGAAGTCAATAGTCCTTTGTGGTGTGAGTGTAGGGTCCAGAGCAATTGAAGTCCTTTGCTGGTGAGGTCCTGTGTTGAAAATAAAACTGAGCTGATGCTACAGATGCATGGAAAGTTCAATGAATTTTTCTCTCTAAGGGAAATAGAGTGCATGCATGTGAACATCGCTGTGGAGGTGATGTTGGTGTTAGGAAGAGCAGATAGGAAATCATATATGTTTGCCTGTAAAGCAATCTGGGACTAATAATGATGAAGACTTTCTGGTAAATGTGGGAGCAGAGGAAACCAGTGCTGATGTGTCTCAGGGATGAAAAGAGAAGATATCTTTTTTCCATTGGGTGAACTTGTCATCACATACCTCTTCTAGCAGAGAGTAGCTTATACCCTAGTTCACACAGCACTCGATCATTAGCAGAATTCACCATGCAAGTACCTCAGTCTTTGCTCACTCTTTGACAGTGTCACCGATCAGACAGGAATATACTGTGGCTTTCAATGCAGTTCCTGGTCCTGGGTTAAATAAAGATACCCAGAGACTTAGGGAAAAATATAAAGGAAGACAAGCCAAAAGAACATAGGTGATCTGCTTCAGGTAATCCTGCTCAGTAAAAAACATGTAAAAAATAAAGTTCAGAAAATAAATATGGAAACATATAATTCCAAGACTGAAGGCTCATTTAAGAACCATTTTAGGGAGAACTGGTCTCTCATTTCATTCACCTTACTTCATTTGCATTTGTGAAGTGGTCTGTGACACATTTTAGTCTTTCACATGGCATAATTTGCAATTCAGAATTCTTACTCACCTCATTTTTTTCCCTAAACAAACATGTACCATTCAAGTAGTTCTAAAACTGTCTTGTCAGCAAAAAACTGTAGCTCTCACCAATGCAAGAGAAGTCTGATATTAAAAACATGCATCGCTTTACTATCTTAAGATGAACCCATTAGCATGTGGCTGTAGAGTAAGTTTGAGAGAGAAATCGTGTTAAGAGGATGGAGTGAATACCTGGTGCCAAGAAGATATTTTATGCTTGCTCAAGCAGTTCTGATGAGTTGATAGCTGAAATGTTTATGCTTTTATTCACATAGATAGCATACTAAAGACATCTATTTTAAACAACAGATAATCCAAGTGGTGCATTTAGTTTGTGATGTAACTCTGGCTGGTGTTCTGGGGCTTGTAGGGTTTGCTCCCACTCTTACTGACTTCCAGTTAGGCTCTGCAAAGCTACACTCTTGACTTCTTTCCAATCTGAAAACGAAGGCAGAAAACAAAATAGGAAGAGGTCCTGGCTATATATTTTGTGTTCCTGCTTCTGGTACTGAACACAAATGAAAACTGCAGTACTGAATTGCATTCTACTGCTAAAATGTGTAAAGTCATGAAGAGTTCTGTTTATAAATAGAAAATCTAAGTATTTGGAATATCTTAGTGTGTGACACCATGATATGCAGTATTCAATGATGGAGAGTTCCAAATGGCTTTATTTGATGCAAGAATTTATATATCATCAGAAACTTTACTTCTGAGAATTCTACACAACTCATTTCTTAATCTTTCTTGTATTCTGTCACCTCCTTCAAACTGACACAATTGTTACCTTTGCTCATTTTGCTCAACAGCACTTTTCTTTTCTCTTTTTCCTCTTTTTTTTTTTTCCCCTGAGGAAAGGAATTTAGTGTTGCCACTACATTATCCTGAAAAAAGAAGATTATATGTTTTTTTTCCTGCCTGGATCACTTTATATCCCCGGCATCAAGTCTTGGCTGCCTATTGGAACCAGAGGCTTATATTCTCAGTCTTGAATTCCTAGTCTTTTTCTTCAAGTTTGTTAGAAACCCAGAATGTTTAAAGGAGAGATGTTCTAAAACACAGTCTATATGAAAAGATCCTAGATACTTCTTTTTGCTTCTGGGCATTTTCACCTTTCTATGATGGGTATCCATTTTGGTACAGCTTGTCACATATTGAAGAAGGTGCACTAAACCAGTGTAGTCAAAATAAAACAAGCAGAAAAAGAACAATAAAATATTTATTTGACATCTGTTTATCCTGTACTTAACATTTTTCTTCCTTTTTTTACAAATACTCTCATCCTCATTACAGTAGGTTAGTAGATCATCATCATAATTTCTAGATGTACATTATTGTTCAGACTATTCCTAAAACAGAAGAAGCTGATGCAGTGGCATGTATTTACTCCAGGTGGGTATATCCCTAGCCAAAGTAAACTTTTTTTGATGACCTTCCCATGCAAACAAATTCCCATTATCTTTGTGGAAACAGTTTTGTGGTCGAACAATTAATCTGTGTAACTTTCTCAGTCTCTTCCTTCAGAAGAGTGATATTTTACCGAACTTCCTAGTAGCTTCTTTTTATTATTTATTTATGTATTTATTTATTTATTTTTGATCTCTCCTGTAACACACGTGTACAACCGTGAGAGTGGAGTCTAGTCCATTATCCAGGTCACTGATGAAGATGTTGAACAAGATCGGACCTGGCACTGACCTCTGGGGAACATCATAGTTACACGCCTCCAGTCAGATTCTGCTCCACTGATGATCACCCACTGAGATCTGCCAGTCAGCCAGTTCTCTGAATGCCTTGACGCAGTTACAGACAAGTGAATTATTGAACTATGCACTTTAAGAACATTTCTTCTTCAAAGGGTACAGAGTAAAAAAGCATAAAACACAGTAGTCAGTGTACATAACATAAATAGAAACATGGATAGTGGCATATTTGTGTCCTTCTTGAGAGTGGAGGAAGCTAAAAGCGAAACAAGAAGTAGGAGGTTACCAGCATTACACGAGAATGTATGTTAGTGGGGACACTGTGTGCACTGAGCAGGGAAAGGGGAAAAAGTCATTCAGTTCAGTCTCTGTTCATGGCATTCGTGAAAGATAGCTGTCTAAACTACTGAATTCCCAATCAATGGCACAGACACTAGATGACTGTTACTCTGTATTCCACAGTTTTTCTTATCTAAATTAAGCAGTCCCAGGGTCTTTCAAGCACTTCTTCCAAGTCAGGTTTATTAGACTGCTTTATCATGGCAAGCCTCTGTATTTTTCCTTCATCTGGTCCCTCTGCAAGTGATTGAATTTGTATTCCAGTTGAGGACTTAGCACTCTTAAAAAGAGTACTTTGTGTATTTGGCAGAATATACGGCTGTTTAAATGCCTCCATCTGGAACTGTTCTGGAACTTAGCATGACATTTTTGACTTGCGCAGCTTGTGTTCTGCTACCTGTTGCTCACTTTCCTTAATGTTTAAGTGGATAATCCCTTCCTATTATCCACTGAATTCAATCAGGTGAATTGACTTTTATGCTGTTTCTCCAATTGCTAAGATCATATTGAGTTCTTCTTCAACTTTTAAGCTTGACGTTCACTACAAATTCAAAAAACAGTTTCATTCTCCAGGTCAAAAATGAAGTCACTAAATTATAGAGTCAGCCAGAGGGCAGAATACTTCATAAAACTTGATGCAGTCTTTCACATTAATTGTTAGCTTTTTGATCTCAGCTACCTGGAAACATTATTCTTGTTTACTATGATCTCACATTCTAGTCATGTCATTCATCCTAGGTTTGATTAAACCATGGTCTGTAACCAGGTGAGATTTATCAGATTAGGTGGAGCATTTTGATAACTATACAGTATCTGTCTAGCTGGAAATGAAGATGGCAGATTCCCATCCCATTCTGATGATCCTAGACCGTCATTAGAATCAGTTTCAACAGTCTTACTCAAGTCAAGACAGACAATTCCTTTGCTTTTTCCCCTTCTAAAAGAGTCTCTTACCCAGCAAAAAAGAAAATTAGGAGGGACCTTGTCTGGTTTGTCTTGGCTGTTGCTTATCTCTTCATTCCTTTCAAGTGCTTGTAAACCATTTCCTTCATGATGTATGCCAGCTTTATGTTTCCTTTATGTTATGTTATGTTATTTTATTTTATTTTATTTTATTTTATTTTATTTTGTTTTGTTTTGTTTTGCTTTGTTTTATTTTATTTTATTTTATTTTATTTTA
>VXAB01004374.1:0-18839 GCA_013399175.1 Odontophorus gujanensis
TAGGAAATGCAAATTCAACCATTTCAGTTTTTGAGTCGTGGCAGACCCTGACGTTTGCTCTGAACTCCACAGACACTCATCTCTCTCTGTTCAAGTAAGGCATGTCTCCAAATCAATCTGTCCATTGCATCCACTTGGCATAGTGGATCTTGGCACTGATTGTCCCTTAATTCTTTTGGATACAAAGATTAACCAGGCCAGCTGGTTTAACTGGGACCAAAAAGGCTAATCTTAACTGGAGCACACCAGGAAGCATACAGATGTACTGCTCTGACTGCAGCAGTAGCAAGTCTGCGTGGGGAGAGTGAGTCAGTGAAGTACTTCTCCCATTGCTGCATCAGAAGCACACAGAGGACACAGCCTCAGGGGAGGATGAAAGGATTTACTTTAAGGGCCTGCCACAGCAATCCCTTTTGATGGGGTAATCCCTAAATGACTTCTTCCTTGATGGCATTTAACTTCTCTATAAAACAAAGCAGGCTTAATCCCCGCGAAAACACTCTGGTTAATATAAATGTTTAAAGCAAATACATAACCTCCATGAAAACTTTCTCTTTTTCAGCAGAGGACAGCAGTACAGAAGCAAGAATCTCCAACTCAAATCAGCTGGCTGCTCCATATGCCTACAATTGGTATGTGCATTAACAGAGACAGGTCCTGAGTTATATATGTGAATTTATTAACTAATTCTATTCTTGTGGTACTAATTCAGCACAGATGATTTTAGGCAGTCAAGTTCAAAAGTTTAAATAAAGTCCCCCTTGACAAAATGAGTGTCATAGTTTTCTCTCTCTCCATATAAATTAAGTGAACAAAAACTGAACAGCTTTTTCTTTTTTTTTTTCTTGCAAGAGTTTATGTAGGATGCTTGAACAGATATTACATTAAAATCTAAAGTAATGTAAGCTGTATCTAGCATACTAAATTACTCTCCATGTAACACAAGGACCCAAAGGTAGAAAAAATAAAACCAACAAGATAGAAAAAGTGATAGAACAAAATGGGCTCTATGCCTTGATAAAAACTAAGTAGCTTGTAATAAGAACCCAAAGCAATATTCATATGCTTTTTCCTCAACAGGCAATAACTATTCACTGGAACAGGCTGCCCAGGGGGGTTGTGGAGTCTCCTTCTCTGGAGATATTCAAGACTTGCCTGGACGCCTACCTGTGCGACCTGGTGTAGGGAACCTGCTTTGGCAGGAGCGTTGGACTCGATGCTCTCTAGAGGTCCCTTCCAACCCCTACGATTCTGTGATTCTGTGATTATTCGCTGATTGGCTGTTCAGATCACTGTTAAGTTAGAGATGGGTTCAGAAATGTTTTCTCCCAAGTAACCAATTCAGCTGCTCCAGGAAAACAGGATTGTTTTCTTGTGATGCTGCCTGAACCAGCTGTGTCTTTAACTGTACTGAGTACACTTCTGCTATAAAACTCTCCCAAGTAAATCTACCTCTGATAGAATTACCCACCTGTCAAACCTCTCCAGCTTGCCTTGTAGTATGAAGACCATCCAAATCATACAGAGCTTACTAAAGCTGCTATTTCTTGCTAGTTCTGTCTTGCAATATCATGCAGCCACTAGTAGGCATTGAGAGGTGGATGTGGATTTTCTTTCTCTTGCCTATGTGCATAAATGTGGAGAAACCAGGAGAACAAGGTAATGAACCAGAAGTTTGCTGTCTTAATGGGGCTTGAGTAAGGGATGCCATGAGGAAACTACATAGCCTAATACAGTCAGCAGATTACAACTCCTTACTGCTTTTCCATATAGGGAGAGATGAAACAGCTACATCTGGGTCCAGGGCTATCAAAAAGGACTTCAGGGCCTTGGACAACAGGCAAAGGAACTGAATGTACAGATCATCTTTTCTTCTCTGCCTCCTGCACTGGGTAAGGACATAAATAAAAGGATCATCCTATATTTAAATAGCTGGCTCCACGTCTAGTGTCACAAGAAACATACTTCTTTTTTTGATAACCAAATGGCCTACATGGTACTGGGTTTGTGAACACTAGATGGCATCCAGCATTCGTCTTTCTCAAAGGGGAAGAATTGGGGAAAAGTTAGCTGGGCTCACTGAAGGGCTTTAAACTAGGTCTGAAGGGGGGTGGGAGGGACAGTGAGCCTTCCCATGATAAGATACAGGGTGACATAGCTATATTAGAAGGACAGGGAGCTAGCAGGGGCTTTGAAGGATCTGCTGCCTTGAGAGGTGCTGGCAACACTGCAGTATGTACAAGATCTTATGATGATGCAGTGTCTGCAGCAACAGGAGAAGGTAATGGGGAAAAAAATATCAAGAGAAATACTTAAATTAAGGAGTTATCCTTTAAGGAAGTAACAAGTCCAGCAGGTCATCAGAAGTGCCTCTGCACCAAAGCATGCAGCTCGGGAAAAACAAACAAAACAGAAGGAAACCTAGATAAAGAAAACAAAGAGAACCACAATACAGTTGTCATCATTGAAACCTGGTGGGATGATTCCCATGACTGGAATGTAGCTATTGACAACTGCAAGCTGTTCAGAAGGAATAGCAGAGGAAGGAGAGGAGGAGGTGTTACTATCTACATCAAGACAGGAATAGAATACGAAAAGCTGTCCGTAAAGAATAGACATGAGCTAGTCAAAAGCCTATGGGTTACAGTTAGAGACTGTGATTGGTGCCTACGACATGCCACCTAGTCAAGCAAAGTCAGTCAATGAAGCCTTCTACCTCCAGCTACAGGAAGCACTCGTCCTACTGGGGGACTTCAACTACCTTGATAACTGCTGAAAAAGTAGCATGGTGAGCTGCAATCAATCCAGGAGGCTACTGGAATGTATTAAGAATAAACTCCTCAGCCAAATAATAAACAGCCNAAATGATTGGTAGCGTCGGGACTGCAGGCTGCCTGGCCTGTAGTGACCATCCTATATATAACTTCATGCTTCTGAGGGATATGAGACAGGCAAAGAATAATATGCTAAATTTTAGGAAAGCTAACTTGAAGCTCTTCAGGGAGTCAGTCATCAGAACACCCTGAGAAAATGTTTTCATGCAGAAGGGTGCAGAGCAGAGCTGGCAGATCTTTAAGGAGGTTTTCCTCAGAATGCAAGACCTCTACATTCCCAGGTATAGCAAGTCAGAAAAGGAAAGCAAGAGACTGGCTGAACTGGGACCTACTTGTCAAACTGAAGAACAAGGTGAAAATGCACAGGGGCAGTGGAAACAGGGACAGGTACCATGGGAAGAATGTAAGGAAGATGCTAGATTGTGTAGGGATGGGGTCAGGAATGCCAAGGCCCAGCTTGAACTAAACTTGGCAAGGGATGCCAAGAACAAAAAAGGCTTGTGTGGGTACCTCAACCAGAAAAGGAAAGACCAAGAGGGTGTACTCCCCCCCTACTGAGTGACACAGGCAGGCTGGTAACAACAGACGAGAAAAAGGCTGAGGTACTTAAGGTTTTGCCTTGGTCTTCACTGGGAACTACTCACCATACAGCCCTCAAACATTTGGTAGAAGGGGTCTGAGGAAGCAAGGTCCCTCCCACTGTTAAGTGAAGACCAGGTTTGGGTCTTGTCAATGGTTTACGGGCAGGTTCAGCCCAGTTCCATGACAATTGGTGCGGGGGACCCGCAGACCCACGCCCCAGGAAGATGGAAGGGGGAAAGGGAACAGAGAAAAGGGAGATGGGCCGAGAAACAAAACAGCGGCAACTATCTGAGGAGGAAAGCTAATTTACTAAATAAGATATCAGAAAGCAAAATAACACAATATAATACAATATAATTGGAATTGAGGCTAATGAATCAAATAAAATGAGCAAGAGAGAGTGTCCGATAAACCGAAGGCCTTACGCTAACGCTGAAGGCGAGACGGCAGCGAGCACCCACTGCTGAGTCGATCCCAATGGAAAAAAGAGTGCCCTGTGACCACAGACAGTTTTTATCTTTCCCTCTGAGCAGAAACACGTAAAAATACAAAGCATCGTGCAGTTCTCTGGGGGATGTANAGAAGGACAGGGAGCTAGCAGGGGCTTTGAAGGATCTGCTGCCTTGAGAGGTGCTGGCAACACTGCAGTATGTACAAGATCTTATGATGATGCAGTGTCTGCAGCAACAGGAGAAGGTAATGGGGAAAAAAATATCAAGAGAAATACTTAAATTAAGGAGTTATCCTTTAAGGAAGTAACAAGTCCAGCAGGTCATCAGAAGTGCCTCTGCACCAAAGCATGCAGCTCGGGAAAAACAAACAAAACAGAAGGAAACCTAGATAAAGAAAACAAAGAGAACCACAATACAGTTGTCATCATTGAAACCTGGTGGGATGATTCCCATGACTGGAATGTAGCTATTGACAACTGCAAGCTGTTCAGAAGGAATAGCAGAGGAAGGAGAGGAGGAGGTGTTACTATCTACATCAAGACAGGAATAGAATACGAAAAGCTGTCCGTAAAGAATAGACATGAGCTAGTCAAAAGCCTATGGGGTACAGTTAGAGCCTGTGATTGGTGCCTACGACATGCCACCTAGTCAAGCAAAGTCAGTCAATGAAGCCTTCTACCTCCAGCTACAGGAAGCACTCGTCCTACTGGGGGACTTCAACTACCTTGATAACTGCTGAAAAAGTAGCATGGTGAGCTGCAATCAATCCAGGAGGCTACTGGAATGTATTAAGAATAAACTCCTCAGCCAAATAATAAACAGCCTCATCAGGGGGGATGCAATACTGGACCTGTTGTTCACCTATGCAAATGAAATGATTGGTAGCGTCGGGACTGCAGGCTGCCTGGCCTGTAGTGACCATCCTATATATAACTTCATGCTTCTGAGGGATATGAGACAGGCAAAGAATAATATGCTAAATTTTAGGAAAGCTAACTTGAAGCTCTTCAGGGAGTCAGTCATCAGAACACCCTGAGAAAATGTTTTCATGCAGAAGGGTGCAGAGCAGAGCTGGCAGATCTTTAAGGAGGTTTTCCTCAGAATGCAAGACCTCTACATTCCCAGGTATAGCAAGTCAGAAAAGGAAAGCAAGAGACTGGCTGAACTGGGACCTACTTGTCAAACTGAAGAACAAGGTGAAAATGCACAGGGGCAGTGGAAACAGGGACAGGTACCATGGGAAGAATGTAAGGAAGATGCTAGATTGTGTAGGGATGGGGTCAGGAATGCCAAGGCCCAGCTTGAACTAAACTTGGCAAGGGATGCCAAGAACAAAAAAGGCTTGTGTGGGTACCTCAACCAGAAAAGGAAAGACCAAGAGGGTGTACTCCCCCCCTACTGAGTGACACAGGCAGGCTGGTAACAACAGACGAGAAAAAGGCTGAGGTACTTAAGGTTTTGCCTTGGTCTTCACTGGGAACTACTCACCATACAGCCCTCAAACATTTGGTAGAAGGGGTCTGAGGAAGCAAGGTCCCTCCCACTGTTAAGTGAAGACCAGGTTTGGGTCTTGTCAATGGTTTACGGGCAGGTTCAGCCCAGTTCCATGACAATTGGTGCGGGGGACCCGCAGACCCACGCCCCAGGAAGATGGAAGGGGGAAAGGGAACAGAGAAAAGGGAGATGGGCCGAGAAACAAAACAGCGGCAACTATCTGAGGAGGAAAGCTAATTTACTAAATAAGATATCAGAAAGCAAAATAACACAATATAATACAATATAATTGGAATTGAGGCTAATGAATCAAATAAAATGAGCAAGAGAGAGTGTCCGATAAACCGAAGGCCTTACGCTAACGCTGAAGGCGAGACGGCAGCGAGCACCCACTGCTGAGTCGATCCCAATGGAAAAAAGAGTGCCCTGTGACCACAGACAGTTTTTATCTTTCCCTCTGAGCAGAAACACGTAAAAATACAAAGCATCGTGCAGTTCTCTGGGGGATGTAGTTCTTCTTCTCTTCTGAGACAGGTATACCCAGAACTATCAATGATCCACGGAGCTGGAACATTAACTCTGTAACTCTTAACATACTACGTGATGCTATTCTGCGGAATACCAATACCAAAAATCATAAAACCATGACAGGTCTACCTAAGTAACTTGAATATCCACAAGTATATGAGTCCAAATGAGATGCAACCCAGAGTCCTGAGGGAATTAGCTGATGTA
This sequence comes from Odontophorus gujanensis, assembly GCA_013399175.1. Classification (NCBI taxonomy): domain Eukaryota; kingdom Metazoa; phylum Chordata; class Aves; order Galliformes; family Odontophoridae; genus Odontophorus; species Odontophorus gujanensis. Next base: position 6,098 of record VXAB01004374.1, read on the forward strand.
GTCACCAATCCACACTCAATGATATTTGAAAAGTTGTGGCAATCAGGGAAGCCCCTGGTGACTGGAAAAAAAGTAACATCACACCCATTTTTAGTAAGGGTAAAAAGGATGACCCCAGGAACTACTGACCTGTTAGTCTCTACTCTGTGCTGGGAAAGATCATGGAACAGATCCTCCTGGAAGCCACACTATGGCGCATGTAAGACAGAAAGGTGACACGGGGAGACCGAGCATGGCTTCACCAAGGTCAAATCCTTCTTGACCAACTTAATGGCCTTCTATGATTGTGTCACTGCATCAGTTGACAAGGGAAGAGCCATTGATGTCATCAATCTCGATTTCCATAAGACTTTTGACATGGTACCCCATAACATCCTTCTCACCAAGTAGAAAAGATATCGATTTGAAGGTTAGACTGTTCAATGGATGAAGAAATGGTTGCAGGTTTGAGTTCAGAGAGTGGTGGTCAATGGCTCAATATCTGGAAGAAGGTTGTTGATGAGTAGTGTTCCCCACTGGTGTGTGGGACCAATAGTCTTTAATATCTTCATCAGTGACATCAACAGTGAGATAAAGTGCTGAAGCAAGTCTGCTGATGACACAAGCTGTCAAGTTCAGTTGACACACCAGAGGGATGGGATGTCATCCAGAAGGACCAGACAGGCTTGAGCAGCAGCCCCAGGTGAACCTCATGAGATTTAACAAATCCAAGTGCAAGGTCTTGCACCCGGGTCATGGCAACATCCACTACCACTTCAAGCTGAGGGATGCAGGGATTGAGCACAGCCCTTTTGGAAAAGACCTTGAGGTACTGGTGAATGGGAAGCTGGACATGAGCCAGCAATGTGCCCTCACAGCCTAGAAAGCCAACCATGTTCTGGACTGCACCTAAAGAGGTGTGGCCAGCAGGTAGAGGGAGGTGATCCTGCCCCTCTGCTCTGAGCTGGTGAGACCTCACCTGGAGTACAGCATCCAAATGTGGAGTCCTCAGTACAGGAGACACACAGACCTATTGAAGCATGTCCAGAAGAGGGCCACAAAAATGATCCAAGAGATGGAACACCTCTCCCACAAGGACACGCTGAAAAAGTTGGGGCTGGTCAACCTGGAGAAGAGAAGGCTGTGAGATGACCCAATAGCAGCTTTTGAGTATCTAAAGGACAGTGTCATGGTTTTATGATTTTTGGTACTGGTATTCCACATCATAACATCATGTAGTGCATTTAGAGTTAAAGAGTTAATGATCCAGCTCCATGGATCATCGATAGTTATGGGTATACCTGTCTCAGAAGAGAAGAAGAGCTACATTCCCCAGAGGACTGCACGATGCTTTGCGTTTTTACATGTTTCTGCTCAGAGGGAAAGATTAAAACTGTCTGCGGTCACGGGACACTCTCTTTCCTTTGGGATCGACTCAGCAGTGGGTGCTCGCTGCCGTCTCGCCTTCAGCGTTAGCGTAAGGCCTTCGGTTTATCAGACACTCTCTCTTGCTCATTTTATTTATTAGCTTTAATTCCAATTATATTGTATTATATTGTGTTATTTTGCTTTCCGATATCTTATTTAGTAAGTTAGCTTTCCTCCTTAGATCAGTGCAGCTGTTTTGTTTCTAGGCCCATCTCCCTTTTTCCTTTTTCCTTTCCCCCTTCCCCTTTCTTGGGGCGTGGGTCCGTGGGTCCCCCGCACCAATCGTCACGGAACCGGGCCGAACCTGCCCGTAACCCACTGACAGCTACAGGAAAGAAGGGACAGACTCTTTAGTAGGGTCTGTGGTGATAGAAGAGTAAATGCTTTCAAGCTTAAAGAGGGTGGTTTTAGGTTAGATATAAGGAAAAGTCTTTTACAGTGAGGGTTGTAAGGCAATGGAACAGGCTGCCCAGAGATGTGGTGAATGCCCAATCTCTGGAGACTTTCAAGACAAGGCTGGATCAGGCCCTGGGCAACGTGGTCTAGTTATGGACGTCCCTGTTCAATGCAGGGGAGTTGGACTAATGACTTTTAAACATCCCTTCCAACTCTTAAGGATTTTATGATTCTAAAAGGAAGTCAACATGAAGTTCCTCCAGAATGCGGTTTTTGGAAAACCTTCTGATTCAGCAAGTAAGCATCTGTCAAACTATTGCTGTATGTCATATCAGCAATTAACCTCCGGATTCTAAACTTGATTTTTGCATCTGCTGTCATTCATAGTAAGAAACACAAGGCACACTGCTCCTACTGACTGCTTCAAAGAGGATGTCTGGGCAATTAATTTTAGTAAAGAGACAGGTTTGAGGCATGCGTATTTTTATTTAAAACAAAAAACACAGACATAGGTTTGTCAAATAGCCATTTAAGAACAGAAAAAAAAAATAGTATGTTGAGAAATGTACTTCTTAGTCTTAGAAGAAATCATAACCATCTCATCCCCTTAATTTAGTGAGGATTCTCTTCAGTCCAGCTTAATGTTACTGTCATTGCCTCTGCTGAAAACAGTGGCAGAGTGAGTAATGAATAACAAAACTTCCAAGGCTCCTAGAGACATTAAGAATATGCCAGGGCATGGAATACAGCAGGATGTGTACACTTCATTATCTGTCTTCACCTTCTCTTCAAAATTAGCAAACCACCCAGTTAACAGAAATAGTCTTTTCAAAATGTGACTGAGGCTAGGGTGATCTCAGGAGGATGAGGAGCTGCCACTATCGAGACTTACTGCTAGCTTGGAAATAGACAGAGTTGTTCAATATCCAGAGTGTGATGTCTTACATCTGCTTTTATATTTGAGTGTTATATGAAGTTGTCAGAGAGACTGATTTTTAAGAAATGGAAAGGGAAACAAATTAATTCCTTTAGTTTAAATTAAGTCTGAGGACCTTCCTTCATTTCCCTAAAGAAGTAGAGCAGTATACCAAACGATGCTCATTATTTTCCAGCAATGCTGAAAATGAGAGAGGTGCTAACAGTCGTCTTGCTGAGTTAAATCTTAATTCCCTGCTCTAGTGCTTGTTCTTATGATCAGGATTAAAACAAACCGAAGACTCCATTAATACAGATGAAAAATCATAGTAAAGAGGAGAAAAAACACTAATAAAGAAGAAAATGGAGTTAAAAGAAGTTGGGAATAAGAAGAATCCCCTGCCTCAAAACTGCCTCTATTCATATAAATTATATAATTGCTTTTCAGTGTTCGTCACAGATTACAGGTCATGCAAGACTTCTAAATTCAGAAGTGGATTTTTTAAAGACTGACAGCTTCACTAACAATTCAACCAACACACAATGCTGATTTCTGAACAGAGGGAAGTTCAAGCAGGGTTGCTATTAAGCATTGGCAATTAATTGGCTTTCTGTTCTTAAAAAAAAAAAATTCAGAAGAATGAAACCTACAATACCTTGTTGGGTATTTTTTTGTATTTGCAAAAGTGACCTTTAAAATTTCTTCTAAAGACTCTTAATTAAGTGGTCTGATTTACAGCCAGTAAAAATATAGAAAAGCAATTGCTGTACTTTCATAGCAAAGTGCTAAAGGAACAACTCATTTTCCAGTTTCCAAGTTGCAGCAATTGTTAATATAACACCTTAAAAAAAGAATGTTACACTACAGAAACATAAAGGAACTATTTGTCAGAGCAGTCATTGTCTTCTTTTCAGATAATCAGAGGACTGAGATGGCAATAATTCCCCAAACAGCCAATTCCAACTCTGCAGAAGACAAGATGAAGCATTTTGACCTTGTAGGACAGATAAGAAAGTTTCTAAATAAAGTATGCACTCACAAATGCATGTATGTGCACCCTCAGTGAAAGATCTCTGAATATATATAGAAATAATAATAATAGCAATTCATGAAGTACTTCTTCCCAAAAATGTTGCACCCAGGACAGCAAACAGGAGGTGAGTTTCATCTGAGTAAATGCAAACATTGACAATGTCCTGTGACTACAACTGTACAGAGGATGTGACTCATTTTAAGGTAAACATATCAAATATATATTATGCTCTCCAACTGCCCACTCATCTACTGAGCAAAAAACGACCCAGCATGAGTAATGAGCTGCAGACCTCTAATGTTTTAGCAAGATGAACCGCAACAAGGGGATCTACATTTTCCTAACAGCACTACTGTGGACAGGCAATTAATCCTATAATCCTTAATCCCCTCTCCTTCTGTAGATGTTATACTTCCACATATTTTCCTATTCAGATTTAAATACAGTATGAATTTAAACTGTTACAGCTCTTCTTGTGTAATTCTCTGTAGCAACTGAGAGCACCTTTTCAAACAGCTCAACTTTTCCTGGGCAGGAGTATCAAGATGAGCTAAAAGCACAGATTGCAGGGATAAAAGTACCTGAAGTAGTGTTTCAGTGGTAGTTTGACTGTTGAGATATAAGTAGGGTACAGGAAGGTTAGCGGGACAGAAGCTATGTCCTATAGAAAATTGGTAAGGTTACAAGCAAGAGAGAAAAATATACGCTCTCTCCATGGTATACAGTATGACATCAGTGGTATGATACTCAAAAAAAAAGGATGCATCTCCTAAACCTTAGGGCAGGCTTCTCCCAGGGTCAAGCTGCTTCAGAACAGTGGCTGGGGACTCCCAGGACCCCTGCCTGGCAGCAAAAGGCAGGAGATATCCCCACACTCCCCTCTTGCACCTCCAGATGCATACAGCCCCACAGCTTCGCCCTTGCGAGTTCTGCAGACAAAGTCAACTTCCAGCCTTTGCCAAGGCTTTACACTCTGCCCTGTGCTTTGCTGAACTGCATTTCTTCCTTGTGTGCTGATGATACCAGGACAAAAGCTGTACAAAGACTACTTCTTATGGGGGCAGGAGCAACAGGGATGGATGGGAAGGAATCAAAGAAAAGAATACCATGCACAGGATGAGAGCTAATGTACAAGATCTTTTTTTTATATCATTTGACATTTACCAGATATTTCAAGTTATTTAATGTTAAAAATGAACTTCATACCTGTGGAGCTGGTAACGGACAGGCACACTGGATTCCCAGACAGAAACCTAAGGCTGCCTTCTCAGCATGCCCTTACATTATTAATGCTACTTTTTCTACATCATGTTCACTGAGACTACAACTGTCTTTGATGCTTTGTAAAGACTTGTGTAAATAATGGACACCTTGTTCAATAACAAATGATGGAGCAGTCTTAGGAAGTGTTCAACAGAAACAGTATACATGGTTTATATCAGCACTGCAAATGGAGATCCACCTATGGGCTGAGACAGCTGAGAGAATAAACAACTTGAGAAGCCAGGTTCTTAACCTTGCAACCTTCTGAACTCTTGAAATTCATTGGGTTTACTATTAATACTGTTTTTGCTATGTAATTTTGACTTTAAAATGGAGTGCCCCCCCCCCACCACGTTCGGTGTTGTCACTGAACTGTGACTGGGTAAAAGCAGTGAGAAAAAAATTATTTTTTAATGCACCAATACAACCCACTGATTGTGCCACCTGTCCAACACATGATGAAGAATCTCTAAGCAGAGAGTAGCTGTAGGGGACATAGTACACTGTTTGTAGATCTATGCTTGGTAAGAGATAATAGCTTTTGTTTAAAAACCAAATTTGACTTCTTTGAACATAATATGTTGGATATGCAGTATGTTTCCTGCATTAAGTGAGGAAAAAAACAGCAGACAGTCCAGATGGAATGGAAGAGTAGAGCCAAAGGCAGGACAAGTGAAAGGTACTTGCTCCTGTGTGCAGACTGAATCAATGCAACGTGCCTGTTGTAATGGTAAAGGAAGATGCTGGGCATTATAAAGTCTTTCTGCAGTGCTAGGACTCACATGATAAATGAAAAAAAACTATTCAATTCAAATCGCCATGGAGAGTGTGTGCAGAACTGTGCTAACAGAACTGGGAGAGCTAAGTGCTTCAGCTAAGTATTTAATAGCATTGTAACAGCTGTCTCAATAAATCTGCCCATACCAAATATTAATTACACATCTCTCGCTAAGATAATTCCTCTAAATTATCTCCTCTTTGGCACCTCTCTAATTATTTCCAGTAGAAAGGATCATACATCTTTCTATTTTTGATTGGTGTATGACAACATATATTTCAAACCCCTCACGCACTGGCAGGTCACTTCACCTCTGACAAACCTGTGTGCACTGAGGTCTCATCTCAAAGAATTTTAAGGTATCCAAGAAAAGCGGTAGAGTGTGGGGACAGACAAAGCCTCCATCTGTTGAGCAGCTCTGGTTTCAACTCATCTACAGCAGTGTTGTCTGCTGCAGAGTAGGGGCTGGGAAGTGCCCGCAAACCTTGTATATGGGGGACAAAGGAGAGCTGCAGGGCCAGCTCCCGCCTGCACCCTTGCAGGTACCGGGCTCGTTGAGGGCGGCTTGGGGCTGCAGGAACTGGTCTGATCACAGGGTTTTCCACCTGCAGTTCTCTTGAGCTTCTTTTCTCCCCCCAAAATGCATTGCTGCAACACCAAGCCCTACACTGGGTGAGAGCCATCCTTCAGTCGTGCTTCTGCTAAATCTGATGAGAACTGAGGCATTCTGAACTCATTATATGTTTATGTATTTGCTTAAACAGAGTGACCAGAAACACTCTTTCCTGTAGCTTCAAGTTCTTTAATCAAGATCATTAGTTTAAACAAGTTTCTTGTTTTTATTTTAAGGTGTATATATGAAACTGTGTAACAGAATACATAATAAAACCACATAGCAAGAGAAGGAGATCACCTAAGAAAAATAAAAGGAGCAGTGCTAATTTAACCTATGAAACAACCTTCAATATAAGGTAAACCAGATGCTGTCTTTTTTTTCAGTGCAACTAGAAAGAGGAAAAAAAATTAAAAAACATTTGCATACCTCTGAGCATCTTTCCTAGAACAGCACACTCAATGCAAATCAAAATACACTTGCCGCCTTCAGACCACTTTTATATCTTTAGCCCTGTTCCTACACTTGGAGAGGAAGGATTCCAGTTAGCTAGAAATGTGGTCTAAATTCAGAAATGATTTTAATTCCTGTCTTTGAGACCTCTAATGAGCCAGCTGTGATGTCACCCTTTCAGGGACCACTCCAAATTTTCATTCCTACAGAAAACTGTGGCTCTGTAGCTGTTTTTTTTCTGCAAAACTTCCAATCAAAAATCAGCGTGTTGATGGGCTCATTTTCTGCAATGAGGAAACTTAATTTACTGACACATTACTTCTAGCAGTCTTCCCAGTAGTTAAGACGATGCCCTGAATACAACTTTATTGCAAAGGCTATTTATGTTGATGCCGTCACTGAAACTGGCTGTAAGCTATTGAAGCACTTCTGATTTACTAACGATGATTCTGAAGAAAGTTAAAACAGAAAGAGGTAAAGACCTTCAAGATTACCAAGTCCAACTATCAACCTGACAAGAGAAGCCTCATCACAAAGCCATGTCCCTTAATGCCACATCCATACATTCCTTGGATAACTCCAGGAATTAGGACTACCATGGCCCTGGGCAGGCAATCTACAATGCTTGACCACCCTCCCTCTCCTTGAAGTAAATCTCACAACCAGTGCTGAACAAAACCCAATACCATCTCAGTATGATGTACTCCAAAGTGAAATCATGCATTGCAGAAAGCAGCACTATCTCATCGCTTTTCAATTTAGCACTGATCAGTTTTTCTGAGTATTCCTTGCTGGCCACCAAGTCTGCATTTCATCTAAGTTGCAGAAGAACAAGATGTATTTAGTAATTATCTAACTGTAATAACCAACTGCTAAATCTTTCAAGAGCAGACAGAATAATGAATATGTATGTTTTCCAAAACTCTAACATACAAAGCAATACTGTTTTACTGATAATGAGGTTTGCTTTGATGCAAAATGTCATGAGATCGTATCAGGCGGCCTGAATCAGTTAAACACTGAAGTGTTTGATTTACTGCTTTGGGCTGTTCAGGAAGCAAATTCTCTATAAAGAAAAATCTGTTTTTCTTTGCCTCTTAGTCTCTGGAGCTCCCACGTAGTTATCACTGTGACTGTCATTCCCAGCCAGATTAGTGGCAGTAGAGACTAAAGTGTCATCTCCAGACCATGGCAGAAGCTATATATTTTAATCAACCTCTGTTAGCTCTAGCAAAGCTTCATCTGACAAGGCAGAAGGCTTAAAATATTAAGTACTGTAATTCAATACATTTTGTTTTCCAAGAGAAAACACTGCCCTTTCAAGCAGTAGGATGACTTTTATTCTGAAGAATTTCCTGCTACTGCCAGACATTAGCTGATCCATTGATTAGCAGGCAGAAGCTTTGGCACCATCTATTCCCATCAGAGTTTCCATTTATAACATTGAGAAGATCACATGCTTCACTCTCAGCAGGGAGCACAGCACTGCCAATGCTTGCCTCAAGGGACTCGTCACTTTTCTGCCTTTTGATCCAGAACACAAGACTGACAATCATTAGTATCTGTAACTTTCAGCTTGTGAACTGTTTTTTCTTTACATTACTTATACCTAAATGAGGGGGAAACAGCAATTTAGGGTCATGGAGCATAGAGTATGGGCAAGTCCATATGTAGATGTCACAGCACTTGCAACACAAAATAACACTACAAAAAGAATCAGAAGAACTATTTTTGTACTAGGGATCATACGTCCTCAAGGTCAACCACTGCTGTATGGGTTATTTGGGATGATCTGGTATTTTCATTCAGGGGCTTAATTTAGGAATCAAGCTTTCTTCCAGAATTAGAGGGTGGAAGCAAAAGAAATGTATAAAGTACTAAACAAAATTCAACATTATCTTCCTGAAGATTGCCCTGATTACTGATTAAAGAAGTACCTCTAATAATCTGAACCCCTTATCCCACATATATTCAAGTCCTGTCTACACTTAACTCTTGCAAACATGTCTCCCATCGACATAATGAAGTTCCATCTTCTTTTTTTTTTAACCTGCACTGGTCCCACATGAGAAGAGAGGAGAGGGAGAAGGAGAAGGAGAGATTCATGTCCATACTACTTATCTTCTGCATATGGGAACTCTTCACAACGCTATACCCTTTGCTGTATTAATATACAGATTCAATTATTTTGAACATTAGCTCTGTACTGCCAAAGAAGTCAAAGAAGAAGATTGAAAACAAAACATAGTTTTGGGAAGGTGATGGGAAAGCAGCCAGGAGGGCAGCATTGGTGGCAGGATGGCCGGCATGGCCTGGGGATAGCACAGCCCTGCTGAGGTGGTGCACTAGGGAGCAGGGGAAGCTATGACATGTAGGCCATGGTGTGAGGCAGTAGGGTGGGGTGTACCAGTAGGCTACTGAGAGAAAAAAGACAGAAAGGAGGGGGCTGCTGAGGTGGTGGCAGCAGAGCATGGCTGTGCCGAGTTGGCTGCATGTGGTGGTGGCAGGCCTAATTAGCCCAGTGGCCTCTACTGAGGTTTGCAGAGCTAGGCGATGGGAGAAGGGTCTGGGGCAGTGCCCAGGGGTGACCACAGAGTGGAAACGAGCAGGGCTGGGGTCTTTGCTAGCATGCCTGGGGTCTGGCATGCCCATCAAGCTTCATAGGTGGTACAAAGAACCAGCTGTAATAGTAGCTGGTAATTCTAATACAGGAGATCTTGTCTTTCAGCAAGCACTGTGAGGAGACACTGAGAGAACTGGGGTTACACAGTCAGGTGCACCTGATAGCAGTAGTTATCAAGGATAAGGATCCTGGTGCCTGATGGGCATGTAGCAGGAACACAAAAGCTGCAAGAGCTACAAGAAAGAAGGGGTCAGACCCTTTAGAAGAGTATACTGTGATGGGATAAGGGTTTCAAACTAAAGAGAGGAAATATGGATTAGATATAAGGAAAAAGTTTCTTTTACAATATAGAGATGATGAAATACTGGAACAGGTGGCCGAGAGTTGTGGTGGATTCCATATTCCTGGAGTCATTCAAGGTCAGGATGGACAGGTTCTCTGGGCAATTGGATCTAGCTGTAGATGCACCCTGCTCATTGCAGGGAAGCTGGACTACATGACCTGTAAAGGTCCCTTCAAACTCAAAATGATTCTGTGATTCTATGAAAATATCAGGACATTAACAGATGTATGAAAAATAACACATCTTGCTTCATATGGATAAATAATATTACCTTTCTAAATTCTAAGTTTAAATTCTTTACAGATTTGGATGTAAACTCATAACAAAGTAGTTCAAGACAAGTTCTTGAAATTTTGCATAATACAAAACAGGCCAACCATCATAAGATTCATAGAATCATAAAATCCTTCGAGCTGAAAGGGATGTTTAAAAGTCATTAGTCCAATTCCACTGCAATGAACAGGGATATCCATAACTAGACCACATTGCCCAGGGCCTGATCCAGCCTTGTCTTGAAAGTCTCCAGAGATTGGGAATTCACCACACCTCTGGGCAACCTGTTCCACTGCCTCACAACCCTCACTGTAAAAGACTTTTCCTTATATCTAACCTAAAACCACCCTCTTTAAGCTTGAAAGCATTTACTCTTCNACCCACAGAATGCTGAAAATTACAACATCATATGAAACCTCAGAAGTGACATTTCTTTCCAAGTGTATTATTCCTGTCAGTGTTGGATTTTGTTACTGGAATGTGCAGATTTTTTTTCTACTTACCTGCATTTTCCATCACCCTGTACATAAATGTTATGTAGTAGCATAAAAGTCACAGATCTAGTACAGCTGCAATAAGAACTTTCCAATGTAATGCTCCTGGCAGCTGCAAGCATATCTGCAGTGAAATAAGGAGACATTACAGCCTTTAGAAAACACCATCAAGAGGCTATTATACAGCAGTTTTACCCTTCAGGCCAGAAATGCAACATCCCAACAAGGTATCCATACAACAGCTAATCTGTACTTTGAGTCCTAAAACTGATTTTCACAAAAATTGCAATTCCAAAAAGTAACCTGGTCTAGACATAAGGCAGCTAAGGCAATGTTCTTCAGCAAAGTTACAAACAGGTTGAATTTGAGGAGAATTATTATTTCTTCAAGAGGGCTTGAGGAAAGTGGTAAAGTTTCTGCTTGCCAGGTGAGCTGCCAAGAATCCACTTGTGGTCAGTAATCATAGCTTGACAAGAGTCATTAAGAAAACATAAATATCCTAAGGCATAACAAATAGGATTTTCAGTTACATATACCTCTACTTCCTCAGAGTAAAACTTAGATTACATTGTAGCTGCATAACCTTCTACACAAAGTGCAGAGTGGAATTTGCGATCATACCAGCCCTGTTAAAAGTCCCACACAAACAAAGCAGGTTTTCAAGCAAAGGAGCAGAAGTCCCCCTTTGAAATCCTTGCAGCCAAAGCTCATTAAAATGCTGAGGCAGACTCCCGATTGCCAACTGAGTTTGACAACTCTGCAAGTAATCCAAGGCTGTATTTTAGAACAGCCCCAGACTCCACAAGCAGAAAGTGGCTTGAAATGTTAAACAGAGATGTGGCAGGCTAGGTCTTTCCAATGGAGAGAAACACATATTACTGTCATAGTGCCTGGAGCCTATTGGGCCAAGGAATGCTTTCTGAGGTAGGGCATATGGCTGTAGTTCTCTGCCCAAAAAAGGACAGTTTAAACTGACATGGTGAATCCCTAATACAAGAAGAGGGAAAAACAGCTTGGGAGAGGAGGCCAAAGTAGTAAAGTATCTAATCTCTTGTGAGGAAAAAGAGTCTTAGGGCCACAGAATGGCTTAGGTTGCAGGGAACCTTAAAGAACATTAAGAAGACTTTGAGACTTCTTGACTTCTCTTTGAGAAGAGAAAGCTCCAAGGAAACCTCATTGTGGCCTTCCAGTACTTGAAGAGAGCTTAGAAGCAAGAGGGAGACCAATTTTTAGCATGGTCTGATAGTGACAGGACAAGGGGGAGTGGCTTAAAACTAAAAGAGAGTATATTTAGGTTAGATGTTAGGAAGAAATTTTTCGATGATCTCAGATAAGACAAATGCTCAGTGACTCAGTTTCCTCAATGAAAAGAATGGGAATGCAGTATTTTCTCACTATTAATGTGTACTCCAGATTAGGTAATGCACTTATTTTCCATAAAGCACTCATATAAGCTGCTGATGGCAGGTGTTATACAAGCACAGTGAATTATTTCCTTATGTTTCTCCACTTACTTCTCTCTGAATGAGTGAATGTCTCTATGTTATGAGTAAATGCAGCTGGGAGCTACATACCTCGGTAACTCCGCCTGACTGATGTGGCATTGGTTATGCAAGTAGGCAGCAAGGAATGCTAAATCAGAGCACAGACAAATCTTAGGCAAAGTGAAAACCTAGCATACTCTAAAAATTGTATGGTCCTGAAATTGGTGTTCAGTTGGTAAAGATCCCAATTTTATTTCCCAATTTAATTTTCATACAATTTCAATACTAACATGTTACTGTGGAATGTGCAGGGACAAAATACCAAACTGGCTATCTTCCCAGAATTTAGAAACATCTGTTCTGAAGTTCTGTTTGGCTAAGCAATTACAGGATTCACAGACCAACTAAGTGCTGAAACATAAAAAATACTTTCTCCAGTGCAGTGCTCAGCCTTTAGCTGAGCTGTTTGCACATTGCCTCTCATGGATCCCTTCTCAATCACCCTGGTGTCTGCATTGCTGGTGCCAAGATAGCATCTCACTGGGGTGCTCCACAAAGGTTAATGCAGACAGCAGACCAGCATCACTTGGTGTGGAAGGAAACAGAGCAACCATTTCACTTGCATCTAAAAGGTCAACAAAACAGGACCTCATTTTCTTCTTTCAC
>VXAB01004375.1:0-29412 GCA_013399175.1 Odontophorus gujanensis
AAGAAAAAAAGGGAAAAGAAAAAGACATCAAAGAGGAGCTTGGCATAGACAGTACGTTGCTCAGACCCAGGCTCCCCAGGCTCCCTGGCCACAGCACAATGTTGCCTGTGATGCCATCAGAAACACAACATAAAGTGTGCGGCTGAGCCATTTGCATGGTGACATGTCCTCAAGTTGCTCCAGAAGAGGTTCAGACTGTATATGAGGAAACAGTTCTTCTCAGAAAGAGTGGTGAGGCAGTGGCACAGGCTGCCCAGGGAGGGGGTGGAGTCACCATCCCTGGAGGTGTTCAAGAGCCGCGTGGATGTGGCACTGAGGGACGTGGTCTAGAGTGATCACAGGCATGGGTTGATGGTTGGACTGGATGATCTTACTGGTCTTTCTAACCTTAACGATTCTGTGATTCTATGACAGTCAGCTGGAGCCTTGAGCACTGATGTTCTTTGGGACAGCACTGTTCAGAACTGCAGTTTGGAGCTGCCCTGGTTAGAAGCATCTTCTGAAGTCACATTGTTTCAATGAAATCTTAGCACATAATTTATTTTTACTCCTAAGTAGGCTAGGCTAGCCTAGTAGACTAGGCTTCAGCCTGAGTCCCCACCAGTTTCCCTAAAGTCTTGATGGGTCTACAACCTCAGGAACATCTGAGCATAACAGAAGATTTGTTAGCCTACTATTATCCTTACTGTTATTATTACTCCTGGAAGCAGATCATCGGGAACATTAACTCTGTAGACAGGCAACAAAAATGCCTTACTTCCTAAAGTTCAACACAATGCACAGAAACATGTAGGGTGGATAGAGCCAATGCTTTTCCCTTTGGTCACTCCTGTTCATAATAGCTTTAAAACACAGTCTTGTGCCAAAGTGTGCTAAATATGGCCGGAGTTAGTCAGAGGATGTAATCAGGGAAAGTTTTATTGATTTTATGGGCATTGGATGAAGCCTGAATGTCAGGAAGACTGTACCACAAGTGACAAAGGGAAACACTCCCCACTGGGTGCTGTGGGCTAAGCCTTTCTCCAGTGAGGTTACGGTTTGGACTTGTAGTCAGTTGGTTACTGTGGTTTCATAAGACTTTCTCCTGCAATCAGCAGTTTTAGTCTGCTTGGATTATAGATGCATTTGAAATTCTGAGTTTTGCATTTGAAGACTTGGGTTGGGATTTTTTTGCACTGAACAATTATAGGATGATATTTTCTGTTGTTACCTCAAACATCTTTTTACTTAAGTCACTTGTTCTGTTGTTTTTCCCTCTTCACCAATTTTCTGTAAAGATCAGTAAACATTACACTCACATATATTTTGTTAAAGAGGAAGTATTTTTTCATTCAGGAAGGTAATGTAGCAAAAATCTGGTTGTCTTTTTGATGCCAGATTAAGCAGAGCTGTGGAATCAAGCCTGACTCTCCAAGCTTTATCAGAAGAATGTATATATACTAAGCATGGCACATGCACAGCATTTAGGATTAATATGCTGAAGTTGTATCTCACAAAAATTTGCATCAATACATACGCACCTGAGTGTCAGGTTAATGACCTCATCTGAAAATACAACTCGTGTAATGTAATCCTACTCTGATTTCTGTGCAGTAATGACTCTGGTTAGTGGGCTTTCACACCCTGTGCAGACCTACATTCCTATTTTAGTCTCTATCTTCTCTGCTCAGAATGTAAGTTTTCAATCCCAAGGAGTCTGACTTGACTAAAACAGAAAGCGAATGAGACTAAGATGGAATCACTGCCTGTATGGTAATAGGACTATGGACAAGTGAATGGAGTGTCATTACTGTGGTAATTAGCTGATATTTTTGTCATGCTGACAACAAAAGTTTGCAAATCTCCCAAACAGTAATGAAGGTTTGCTGATACTTGCAAGTAGAATATTTGGTTCCATTTGATGTATAAACTCTGAAGTCTTTCTAGTGTCTCGAGAATGGGTAAGATAATTGTATTGCGTGGCTCAAAATACCATGCATAAATCAAAGGATTTAGCATAGTTTTGTAGGATACAGAGACAGTCTTAGCTTACTAAGCTTAAGTTACTGCATGTGTTTTTCATTAAAGAATTCAATCCCTGATCTTCATAAAAAAACACCAAAACTCATTGTCTATAACAAAACATCAAACAATAAAATTATCATTAGCTTTCTAGACCATTACAAAATGAGAATCCCTGCATTAATCTTGCTGTTATTTGGTTTTAGTAAAGTGACCTTCAAAAAGAGTTTGGGTGAATAAAGCACTGAAGCATTTGCAGCAGAGCAGACAGCCTGACATTTAAGAGGATTCTCTAGTTTTACTGTAATCAACATAGCATCACACATGCAGAAGCAATGATTTTAAAAGTAAGCCTGGGAGATAAAAAGGTCTGCGCTCAGGGAAAAGAGCTTGGAAACATTTAAGAAAATGTCCAGACTGTGGTGGAAAACACTTGGGATCATCTTAAGACAATCAAGTCACCAAACAAAAGCTTACTGGTGAAAATGGTTTGTGAAGAGCATGGAGGCAGAATCATATCAGCTTTGAGGCAACTCTGCTAATAAAAATAATTCCTTTACAAGCCACCTGCAGGAGCCAGGCTCTGAAAGCTTTCCCAAGTGACCTATCTCAGATTCAACACCTGGCTCCATCTGGCAGGACAGGGAGCGAGGAAGAATTGATCCAATGGAAAAGGGATGAAGGAGTACTTGGGAATTCCCCCTGCACCAGAGGTGGGGACGTGGGCACCTCCACTCTGAGTGGAAACAACCTCCCTCATGCTGCCCTCAGCTTTATTTCCAACCTGATCATTTATTGCTTCTGATTATTTTTAGTTACTAATGGATATATACAATAAAAGGCAGTACTTCTGGTGTTTAGACATCTTTAATGCAGAACACATTTAACAAGGACATTCAAGGACAGGCAAATACTTAAAACAAGGCAGACCACATGTTATTTTTTCCTTTCATCTGAAGGACTTGGAGCCTAAGCTAGAGTGGGTTCTACTCTTCTTAATTACATCTTGGCTCACTGAAATCTTCATGTCCATAGGGTGTTCCCATCCCATCAGCACCCTCTGCATGCCCTGGGCACAGCCGGGTGCTGGAGCCCTGGAGCAGGCTGCCAGAGCATTATCCTCATGGGTGCTGCCAGCCCTGCCCTAAGCCTGGGGACGCTGCAAGAATAGCTGTGCATGGGACTGTGGCAGAGAAAGTTTTGTGTATGCAAACACTGGGGCACACCGTGGTGGATAGAGGCTTGTAGGGATTTCATTACCCACAGCCAAGGTCTCATCCTTTTAACTAAGCTAGGCAAAGGCTGCACTCGTGTGAGAGTGCACAGTGTGTGGTTTTGCAAGGGCTCCAGCACAGGTCTTGAAGGAGCAGTGCATGTGCACTGAGCTCATTGGGCCGCTGCCTTCTACCAGCCCTGCTCCCAGGACAAGAAGCTGCCGCCCTCGGTTCTCCCCACAGGTTGCTGGGCGCTCAGATGTGGTTGCACTTCTTTGGTGGGTGAAACTGCACTTTCAAACTCCCTGTGATCAGAAACGCTCAGCAGAATTCTTTGGGATGAAAAGAACTACGTAAAGGGAAATTTGTATCTATTTTTGTGCATACTACTGGAATAGAAAGCAAAGGACCTTTAACTTTCAAAGGTGAATAACAAGGCGTAGAAAATACAACCTACGTTGGCCAATGTTATTTTCTTTTGAATGCGTATTCGGGACACAAAGCAATGGCAAACGTACACAAATATAAAATCTGCATATGGAAAGAAGCAAAGTTGAACAAAATATACAAGAATTTACCGTGTTTTACAGTCAGCATTATAAGATACATCTCCAGTGAGGTACAGTTCAGTGCTGACAGCTTTTTTAAATTTATTCATTAATTTTGAAAGGAAGATGGACACGTACAGCTTCGTTCCAGGTTGAGGAAGCGAGAGAGCACACTGTGAAGGAATCACATTTCTCCCTGTTCAACAAAGTCTGCTGGATTCAAATTGAAATATGAGTGTAAAATAGATTATTGACTCAACTCACTCATGCAGCCAAATAAGAATAATTTTCCAAGGAGAAATTTAATCCTAAATAATTTAATAATATAATCTAATTGCTTCGTTATTAGACAGAACATGAACCAAACTCAGCCCCGGTATGTACAAACTTGCCTTGACTGGAATTCTACCGACTTGTTGAAAGAGCTGGGTTTGGCTGCACTTTTTCTTTTCCCTAATCATAATATTAAAAAATTGGTGTTCAGTTAATGTGGAAAGCTGCACCTAACTAGTGAGAAGCAAATTCTCAATTCTTGTCTTGCTCCCCAGGCTTAAAAAGAGATGAGGATCGTGCTAGATTTAAACTTTTCAAAAACATCTTCTAGTCTGAGAACAACACTCAGAGAGCCCGTCACATCCACAGCACAGGCAAATCCTACCTCCCTTCATATGCTCCAGAGGTCTTTACTTCCAGAAGTGCCTTCACTTCTGGTTTGGTTTCTATAGGCTAATTCCTATGAGGTGGGTTAATATACCAAATGTCTGCTGAAGAGTGCACAGTATTTGGCCTCTGCAGTCTTGGTGTGACCAGCATCATGCTGGTGGCTCTGCACAGTTCCAGTTATCCAGGGAAACAGAGAAAGATATCAGTGACTGCTGGAATGCATTAAAGCAATCTGAGCATGTGAATAAGGAAACTCTGTGCCTTAATATTCAATTTAAATGCAAGAAATGTATGTTCAACCTCAGAGAGGTGAATGGATTTTTTGCGCCCATTTAGCCAAATAAAGAAACAGCATCCTGGGCAAAAGAATATGAAAGAGGAGGGGAAATTTCACTTCATTTTAGACTTTGTGAGCATGGCAAACCATGCAAGCATTGCAAAGAACAGTATATGCTGGCTCACACCAGTAGGACACTGCTCACTTGTGTGGTGGTCAGCCCTTTGAGACCTCCCCTCTACTCTTCTGTTTCCTGTCTTCCAGTGGTGTCAACTGCAGACATCATATTTAAATCCAATTTATTATCTCTTTTAAAGTATAGAATACAAAGGGGAGGGGAAGTGGGAGGAGAGAGGAAACAATATGTCAAAAGAAGTGAATCAAAGTGAAAGTGGTGTGTGTGCGCATGTCGAAGGGGGCTATGTTTGGCCTCATGTTTTCTGTTTTGACTATTGGAAAACTTTGGTGAGATGTGGGCTTAGTGCAACATCTGTTCAGCTTTGGGGATCATGTGTGTGTCTGTGTGTGTGGCAAGGCCTGATGTCTTTTTGTATGGCTGCACGGTATCGTATGGAGATATAAAGCATGAACACCCACTTAGAAAATTCACGCAGTGCTTTGTTGCATGGTATTTCATCTCCCTTCATTCTGGTGGCTTTAGCTGGTGAGGTACATACGCACCAGGTCTTTTTCACCATCAGTATAGTGCTTAAGAAAGCTCTACACTGGTGGTGTTTTGTGAACCAATGATCCAAAACCAGGATGTTTTTAAAGCCTCTTTATGAAGAATTCATCCTAATGCATTCATTCAGACTCTGAGAATACGTCACAAGAGGCATCCAGGCTTGGTGCTGTGGGAAGCGCTGCATGTGCAGCTCCCATCCCAGTCTGCTGCCTGCCTAAACAAGTGGCAGGCATGGCTCAAGCTGGCTTAAGTTGACCATGAGGATCAGGCACACATTTTCCCTTCTCACAACGAGAAAAGAGATAGCCACACACAAGTCGAGTTACTGGTGTTTTCTTCTACTTTCTCCATATCACCAGTCCCAATATTTGTTTATAAAATAAGGAGGAGGAGGGGCAAACAAATCTATTTCAACAGGCTTTATAGTATGTCGCATTTGGCTCTACTGAAAACAGAGTCTGATACTTCAAGGGTAATCAAGTGCCTGCAAACCAGGTTTTCCACCACTGCTGGCATTAATTAGCCATTCAGACTGCACTGAAAGCTGCCTGAAGGCGCAGATGCACTTTTAATTCGGGAATCTGTTACAAAAAAAAATCTGTCAATATTTCTTGCTGCTGTTCTTTAATTTCTTTCCATTTTCTGTGACGTCTTTGCACAACCTGGAAGTTTGTGTTGCCCAAAGAGCAACATGCGGTGTTTGTCAGCTTTTCAGGCACTAAAGCGTTTGACATTAGTGTAGTTTCTATTTTTGTGTAAAATCTCAAACATCTGTCCCACAGGAGAGGGGTTTGCTACCAAGCACTACTGTTAGATTTCTCGCCAACAAGTTTCATTGCTTCATGTGGTTTCTGTTTTGTTCTTTAAACAGTTAATTATGTTTTATTCTTTCTTCCATAAAAGCTAAATTTAGCTGAGATCTTCTCTAATCTGAAACATTTTATGGAAATGACAGTGTTGTTAAAAAAAGCATTCTGGGTAGAGATTACAAATGTATAAAATAAGTGAGCACAGTGTCCCTTATATCATATCGCTGTTCACCACCCTATCTTTGATGAATATGGGCAAAGGCTGCTATAAATGGAGATCAAGTAGTCTGCTCTGCATACACATGTGTATGCCGGGATGCTTACACACGCCTGCAGACGTGCACCCACACACATGCACACAGTGGTTTATATACTGCTGTCAGCAGCCAGCCCTGATTCACTGAGCTGAGAGAGGGGGGTCAAAGTCCAGCTGATGGGATTGATGAGAAGTTTCTTGGCATCTTAAAAGAACAGGGCTGGAAGAGACCTCAAGAGGTCACCCCATCCATTCCCTGTCCCTAGGAAGACCAGCCTCACCTATATCACTGCTGGGGGTGTTTCTGTAACTAGTCCATGGAGACATCCAGTATGGGATATTGTGCAGCTGCTCCTTGCTGCAATATGTTTCCTGCAGCCTTATGAGCACTGCATGCTTTGTGTGCATTCCAGGAGCTGCTGGTGACACAAGAACCATTAGTCTGAGCCACCCTGAACATTCCTGGTGCATGTCTGATGATAGAACATCACCTCAGTGAGGCTGAAGCTTTGTCATTAATTCAAATGACTTCATGATTTCAGGCAAAATATATGTATTTACCATAGTAATACGCATGCAGGCACAAACTCAAATGCAAACTGCTGCTGAGAGTGCTGGCAGCCTTTCTTATCTGCACCTCAGCTTTTATCACTGGAAGATAAAGCCTGCTTACAAGAAGACTGCCGAGTAATCAGACTGTAATGTGCATGCTTGAAACAGCTCCCCAGCTCCTCCATTCAGCATCTGTGTCTTCCTCTGAATCCTACGTGTTTCACATTTTGCAAGTTTCCAATTTTCTCTCTCTGTATGGATGCAGTTTAATGTGTTCCTCATTCCTAGGGTGGCAAAATGGACAGTAGCTACTTTTAGCAAATTAAATGTGGGCCCCTAAGCTTAAGCCCCATCAGTGTCCCAGTTCCTCCTCCCTACCTTACTTTTGACTGAGCTGCTGCCTTGTTGGCAGGCTACACACTGCTGTACTGAAGAAGCAGAGAGTCTCGCTACGGAGCTTTTTATATTTACTTCCAGCAATGTGTAAATGAGGATTATTCACATGGAAAACTGTGGGAAGCTCCCTGCTGTGTATAACCAGGAAATGCTACAGTTGCTGGTGCATCCATTGTTTTACAGACACGTGCTCAGTGCACCATGGTCATGAGCACCAGACAGCCCTCACCCGAGGCCACCACCACAACCACTTGCTGCAAAGGTGGTAGTGAAATACCTCCACAGAAACAAGCACAGTTAAAGAAAGAACACCATTCCTTGCTAGATTTCTATCAGAAAAAATGAAGCAAGAAAAAAACTGAGTAATGCTTTGCTGCACCTCAGCCCCTGCTGGATTTTGCATGGTTATTCCCACTGAGGAAAATAGGCAGAAATTCTATGGATGCAAACGTCAGCACACTGATTTATTTTTTTTTTTCCAGAAGTGCAATACTCCTCTCTGCTTCCTCTCCCCTTGCTTTGCATGTGATTGCAAACTCCAGCCTCTGTCTTCCTGGGAATTCTGCAGCACATCTGTCTGAATTTTCTGTTTGGCACTATCAAGCTTCAGCCTTGGGAATACCTGTCACTTCCTGGCTCTAATTTCGTTTGGGCTATAAAAGGGACCACCCAATTGGAGGAGGAAATATTGCTATCGCCACACTAATTCCTAAATGATTTTCTTCAGTACTTCGGCTCCACTGGAAAGGAGCCAAATGTGTGGTAAAGTACAAACCACCACAATCTGAACAAAGACCACCAAATATGCCCTTCTACAGGCAGCTCATCCGCAAGATGAGAACATGAAGCAGGCTACCTCTTCCTCACCATGCTGTTGTTGTTGCTGGAGTTCAGAAGCACACTTACAAAAATTCTGCATGGGGTCATTCATCTTTCATTCAGTGCTCGGGTATCTGTCATTGTATTGCTTGCAGAGAGCAGACTTCCATGTAACGTTGGCATTAACTGATTCCTCCAATATGCTGTGAACTCTTTCTGACCATCTTTGCTTTTATTGTCTGACTCTACTCTGCCCTTATCTTTCACCACAGTGGTGCCAAAATCCCCAGCTGCCCATGCTACAGATAAGCTCACCATTGTCTGAAACTGCAGTCCCGGGGCTGGGCTCAGCAAATCCCTTCCCACACAAAAATATTTCCAACCAGAAAGACTTCTTCAGAAATAAGGAAGCACACTGTCAATTACTAAAATTTCAGGTTATTTTCAAAACATTTCAAAGAAAATTGACTGAAACAGATCCTTTTTGCCATGAGAAGATTGAACTTGATAAATCACCCATAGAAAAATATGTTGCACTGAAAAACTTACAATTAACTCTAGTATGGATCATCATCTCAAGTGTATCCACCCAAAGTTGGTAACTTTTGCCTGTTGCTGAATCATGTGATGCAAGATCACCAAGAAGATGTCAAACAATAATCTCCTTAAAAGAAGCCACATAGGAAACTGGAGTAATTCTAACATGAATATATTGAATCTGGAGTGTTGGCTGTTACCTTAAAATTGACATTGTTCAGCAAGTTTCCCATGTATCTATAATCTCTTCACCTTCTGCTTTGCAGAGTACTGTGCTTAAAAATTTGTGAAAGGTATATTTACATTTTCTCATTTCTTTTTGGAATGAAAAAAATGAAAGAAAAAAGTGGGAAGGGAAAGGAAGGGAAGGGGAAGGGAGGAGTAGGGAAAGGGAAGGGAGGAGAAGGAAAAAGGAAAAGGGAAAAGGAAAAGAGGAAGAGGAACAGAAACAAAAAAAAGAAAGAGAAGAGGAGAAGAGAAAGAGAAGAGAAAGAGAAGAAGAGAAGAGAAGAGAAGAGAAGAGAAGAGAAGAGAAGAGAAGAGAAGAGAAGAGAAGAGAAGAGAAGAGAAGAGAAGAGAAGAGAAGAGAAGAGGAGAAAAGAGAAAGCATGCCACTACAGTCTCCAAAGGCTAAAGCACAGGCTTATCATCCCAGCTCTTGGGCAGAGAGGTAGAAAGATAAAGGTAGAAAGTATGTGGTGTTTCTCCCAAACAAAGTGACATAATAGAAAAGCATTCCAGCTTTTGTTACTTGTGTCGATATAAAGTGAAAGAATTTCTGTGTGCCTTTCTGTGAGTTATGTGTTTGAAATAATAAACCAAGGTAAAGGCTTCAAAGGTGCTCAGTTTTCACTCTGGCTGTTGCTTAGGCTGGCAAGGAAGCACTTCTCTCTACACTTATAATTTAAGAGGAGAGAAGAAAGCGGCGCTTTGAAAGAACGAGACCAATCATGCTCAGCACCCCTGTTCTGGCTGATGGGTGGTGAGAGGAACATATGAAATTGGGTATCACAGAAGGGTGAATTGCTTTGAGATAAAATGACTGGAGCTGTTATGCCAGTGCTAGCTATGTAGAAGGAAAAAAAAATCTGGAAAACCTCAGGAAATGCTCTGTTCTGAGTTGGCTCAAAGCAAATCATTAAGAATTTTGGCAAACTGCTTTGAAAAATTATTCTAGAACCAAGCAAAACCCCTCAGATCAAAGGCTTCAGCTGCCAAGTCTTTTAGAACAATTTCAAAACAAACCTGAGAGTGCAGTGTTATTTCAGGTAAAAATATTTGATTAAAATTTTCATTCTGAAAATAACTGAGAAGTATTCCATGTGTAGACTTCCAATTTCTTGAGCAGAACACACTGAAAAATGGGCATGGATTCATGAAATCCCCCCCTAACTTAAATTTGCATTAGGTTAGTGGGCAAAAGAAGATTCTGGCCTTTTCTCCTGCTCTATGAAGCAGGATTTCTTCAGTCCATTTTTCTTTACTCATCCCACAGCCCCACAGTTTGTTGCCTACTAGTCCAACTCTTTCTTCCCAGTAAGTATTAGTGTGGGCGATATAATACAGCGTGATCAATGGAGCCGAGCAGCACTGGCAAGGCGAGAGGAGGAATGCCATTTAACAGTGGATCGTATATCTGACACCACACTCCAAGTGGCTGCTCTCGCATCCTTTCAATTGTTGTGTCAGAAAATCAATCCGTGACTTCAGCAAAATCTTGACGCTTTCTCCCATCAGCAGAAGGGACCGTTAATAATTCACGACTGCTCTTTTTCATCGAAACTCATTTATTCCAAGCCTAAACAGCTCACCAAATGCCCATTACTGAATCCAGTGTGGTTCTTGTATCTCTCATCTTCTAAAGCTGAAATAAGCCAGAACAGGTACTTTTAGTGGCCAAATCTCAGAGAGGGATTGCTAATAAATAATTCTGAGTGTTGAGATCATTTTGCAGTGTGGGACTCTGTTCTGCGTCTTGGGTGCTAAGTTAAGTCGGCTAATACTGCAGTCACATAAACAGGATGGTCTTGGTGAAATTAATTTCCTGTAGCGGCTTCTAGATTTTGTGACAAGAATGAGTGGGTATCAACAACGTTCTCATATTCTTGACACATAAAAGATAAAAATGGAAGATTTTATTGATGTAAATATGGATACAAATAGCTGAAGAAGGGTTTGTGCACCAGAAGCCTTCTTGGTTTTCCCCCATTTTTACAGTGGATGCAATAAAGGCACATATTACTCTCTACAATTTTAACATACTACATCCATAAAATATCTATAAAAAAAAGATGTTTGGAGAAGAACTGATTTGTTCTTAATCTGCTGCTTCTTTGTAGCTCTTTTGCAGCAAGGGAAAGAAGGGGAAAAAAGCCTCTTTTGGAAGAGAAGCAAAAGGGTGTTCAACATGTGAAGCATTTTGGAACATACAGAAGTCAGGGATTTGACCTTTTGAGCTATCCACAATGGGATTACCTATGTCAAAGCAGAGGTCACCAGCAAGGAAGCTCATATCCTCTATAATGAATAAAAATATCTCTAGTAGATCCTCCAAACACTGTCTACACAGGTCACAGTTTTCAAACCTATGTAATTAAACAGTAGATTTCTAAATCTTTGAGTACGGAGCATAATAAATGCTCACAAATTCTTTAGATAATTTCACTGAAGTCAGTAAGAGCCAGACTTCTTTTGTTTAGTCATCTGACAGAATATGTCTGTTTTGAACATTCTGACCGCAGTAGTTTATTTAACCTGCTGTAGACATGCAGCCCTGGAGTTTATTAGAACTGGTGACTTACTGTAAAGATAAAAAGCTGTATAAAACACTGTTAACCTCCAGAAACAGGTTCTGTCTTTTTGCCTTCCTGCTCCAAAACTACCTATATGTATTGCTACAGTGCTCATGGGTTTGCTAACAGGGTAGACAACTTATTTTGGGGTCATGAGATACTCCAGTGACCTCTCAGCTCAATCGTACCTGGGCATATAGCACACTTCTACAGACTGCATTCTTCCTGCAGCTCAGTGCCATTATCTCCAGCAGACAGAAGCTGTGTTTTCATACCTACCGGATGTTCTAAATTTAAATACTATTGGCCCACTGTAAATAACAATGCAATACTTTACTCTGACAGCATGGGAGGCAGCATATGGATTCAAGTTTTAGACAACACTACATGTAAAATGACTTTCCTTTTATAGCAGAATATATTTAGAGTCTTTTAAGCTCAGCTACTGAACTGAGTATGATGCATCTAGTCATCCAGCCCAATCAACAGCAGAGTCACAACTTCATGTCAGTGCAATACATTGTTAACTGATATGTCAGAAAATCAATTAATTACTTTTAAGTAGCAGTTAAGAGTATCCACACAATACTGCCATGTGAATTATTAAAGAAAGCAAGGTTGAGTTTTCTCCGCAATTGAAACCCTGTCTTAGTAGAAAGTGCAAAATGCTGCTTCTGCCCTGAAGCCTAATCAACATTATTGGCTAAGCAACAGGAACCAAAAGAGTGGTGGAGGGCATGAAACTGGAAGGATGCTGTCTCCCAGAACACAGGGACCAGAGTCTTCAATGGCTATGGCTTGTAAGACTGAGCAATAAGCCATTCCTTTCATGGAGATGCAGCAACATCCAGATGAGAATAATGGTGGAGAATTATCACAGATGCAGTGAGCAGAGCAGTGTGAGAAGGGCAAAAAGGACATTATGTCTCCTTCTGCAGGGACCTTCACCAAGGGACCTGCTCAGACTGTGCCTCTCATGTCACTGTCTGTTATAGATTTTTGCCTGGGACTCTCTTCTGGCATGCTGAAGGGAAACATGGCCTGAGAGGGACACTGTAGTGAAGTGTTCTGTTTTCTTCGTGTTTTAGTCTGTTGGAGATATTATGTGGGTGAATAAATCAGTGAAGATGGAGAGGTGACCATGAGGTGGGATTTGGCTCAGGCTCATGAATTTCTCTGTTATGGAGAGGAAGCTGCATGGAGCAGGCTTTGTCAGGCTCGAGTAGGTCTAGTTGGTGTAAGCGCACTGGAGGGCTGTCCCACTGCTGCCAACCAACCCTGCTCTGTGAGGTGGCACTGTGTTCCAGGAGATGGACAGCTGACAGTGTCTGTTGTGGCATTCCTTTCACACCGTGTGAAAGCACGATACTCTTCAGTGTCCCTTCTGAGCGTGTGAAGGACACCCCTGGCTCTCCTCCTCCTCCTCTTCCATACCCTCCTCCTGCCAGGAGCTGCGGAAACAATTGGAATGTGGGTAAGGAGCATACCTGTGCTTGGACAGGGTTTTTTGGTCCTACCTTTAAACTAGTTACCAGGTCTGCAGTAGCACCTAAGCCTTGACCTACTTGGAGATGTGGGAAATATGTTCCTCTGAAAGTTAATAAGATGCAACAACTCTTTGGTGTCTTTTTCCCTTGTCTGTCTGCCCCATAGGGATTCTTGCTTTGGAGGCCTAAGTTACAAAGACCCTGGGCTTGATGATTTGCAGGCAATTGGTTGGCATTGGAGAAGTCTAACATTTTGCTCTTAGACTCATGACCTGTACCTGTCAGGACAGCCAGTGGTACTTCTTTGGCTCTTCTGATTACATCTGTTCTTCTGGCTAAGATAATCAAATCATATGATCATGGAATCATTTGATTTGGAAGAGACCCTTATAGGACATCTGGTCTAAACCCCTGCAGTAAGCAGGGACTCCCACAGCTTCATCAGGTGCTCAGAGCCCCATCCAGACCTTGAGTGTCTCCAAGGACAGAGCATCCAGCTCCTCTCTGGGCAACCTATTCCAGTGGCTCACCACCCTAATGAGAAATGGTGGGGTGTTTCTTCTTGTTGTGTTTTACATAAGAAAATATCCATTCCTAAAACTAAAGCTTTTGAAAAAATAATGTGTACTGATTTTGACCAGAAAACACCCCTCAGCTCCTGAGCTGGGAGATGTCTGGTCAAATCGGAGACCAACCAATCTGCTAGGTTTCTAAACATGGATTTTTTTTTATCACATCACCATTTCATCTGTACCATGGCACACATGTCTTGTGTTGCATCCAGTCTGGCATTTCAGACTGTATCAGCTTACAGCTGTCAGAGTCCATGGGCTGGTTTCTCTGTTGGTAAAACACCAGGAAGTGAAGGGAAGCTAAGCATCAGCTCTGCAGTGCTTCTGGATGGAGGAGTGGGTCTTAATGAATTTCAGTTTTGCCTACAGTACATGGATGGTAGATCAGGGTGGAGATGTTAATATCAGTCTCACCTCTTCCCCATGACAAAGTAATTACAGCCTAGGGTAGCTTTTAGCAGAGGAGAGAGACAGAAACTGCTGGGCAGTGAGATACAGCTTGTGCAGACATATCAGGACACAGGTCGGAGCACACAGGGTGAGTAAAGAGTTGGTGCTGGGCCACGGCAGCAACTCACCAAGCTGGCATTGTGCCTCAATGACCCTCCACAAAGCTCCATGGCCTGCAACGCCCCTGCAGTTGTACCCATGGCTGAGCTGACCCAGTGCTGGGTGCTGATATAGGACAGCTTATATTGCTCTGCCACCAAGCACTGGTCTTAGTGTTGGCAAATGTATTTCATGGTTGCGGAGGCCTGTGTTTTTCTAGAAGTAGGCACTTCACAACTCTGTGATCCTATTTAAAGGAGGCAGTGATGGAAGTGATTGCTCACATAAAAAAAAAAAATGGATAAACATGCTGCTTTGACAACTTTCAAACGTCTGTTAGGCAGCTCCAAAACAAATGAAATCTTAGCTGTTGTTTCAAAAGTCTCACTAGGTTCAGTTTCACTGCAGAACACATCCAGCTTCAGCATGGTGAAAGTGCACACAAATATTATCCTTATCCAGAAAGAACTGGCATTTGAATTTTCCCAGTAGCCATGTATATTTTTCAGTGAAATCCACCCTTGTACACTAGTTTGGCAATTCCCTTGGATACACAGGCAAAATCGTGCCACTCCACTTCAAGGAAAACAACCTGATTCAAGAGAGACTTGCTAACCACTCTGCAAAGAGCATGTCGTGCTTCAAAGCAAGTTAAAGATGGTGTTGAATGTTGAAAACAGGACGTGTGCACCATCCTGTTTCATTCTTACTTGCTTTTTTTTTTTTTTTTTGGTCTGCATTATGCATTTTAAAATCTGCCAGTCATTTAGCTCAGTTTAGAGAACCCTAAAAATATTTCTGTTCATAAAGCAAAACTCTCTGTGTTTATTAGGTAATCTTCCTGCAGTCCAAAAAATGAGACTGACAGAGTTGGATCTTGAGATGGGAAAGAAATACCACACTGTGTCCCTTTCTGGTGTCTTGTAACACAGAATCCCATCGTGTCTATAGGGAACAGATACCCTTATGTTATCAAAGCTTTGCAAGGTATGTGAGGAGATCAGGGACACATGTGGAAACCCACTCACTTCACAGCATCCCTGTCTTCCATGCTTGGTGAAGTAAAGGTTTTCCTGTTTACATGAAGTTGGTTTGCCCAGGTGTCCAGTATCCATGGAGGATGTAAGAAGACAAAACATTGCATTTATTGGGGAAAACCTGCATTTGTTAATCAAGCTGTTTTTACAATCAAAGGTTTGGAAAGTTGCATGGTTAATGCCCCTTCAGTCTGAAAACAGAAGCTGTTAATCCATTTTCACTTTTCATATCACTTGCTGATGACATAACATCAAGTGACATAATGTTCCATCTACTTCCATTTCATTTCAGGCTGTTTACTTTAGCTATGTTTACCTTATGATGTTTCCTTTATAAGATTTGCAATCTCACCACTAACTAATCTTACAGTTTGTGCAGTGCCGCAGCTGACTTCCAGGTGACCTGAACACCAGTAGTTTCACTGGAAGTCCATGAGTGTTGCAGGTTCTTAGCACCTCCAGAAACACAGGTTTTCTTTTTTTAAGTGAATGCCTTGCCAAAGCTTGCATCTTCTTTGGTCAGAACTTGTTGATGGAGCAATGATTACTGTATACAAGTGCATACTGCTTCTCTTGGCTCTCATAACCTCCTCTCTGCTCCCCCCCACCCCCCAACCCCTCCCCACCACTTCAGGCTAACCCTCTGTCATACAGCTGAGAAGTGGTCAGTTGGACAGAGAGCGCAATAAAAAATCAGCTGGTATTTTGTCTGTATGTTCATTAGGTCATCTTTGTGCTGTGAGTAAAAAGCAGCCCCTGAGGACTGCACTGTCAAATTAAAATAAGAGATAAAGAATCTGATCACTGCTCTATCAGCTAAAGTATTACATTAGGGAAGAAAAGTATGAAACCCAAATCTATCCCAGCTCTGTGGTTTAGCTTTCCCTGGAAATCCATCCTTTCTCATGTCAACATGTAGGTATTTTGCATAGCTCCATCATTTCTTATCTTTATGTAAATGTCTGCAAGGTGCTCACGCTCTGATAGATGGCCAAAAAGCAATAGGAAGAGGAAGGTGAAAAACTGATAATAAAAAGCCATGAGAGAGTTGAGGACTAAAGGTCTGTACATTTCAAAAGCTCAACTATAGCGTGGGATGGAGGGATGGAAAGAAGGAACCTCCTCAGTATAGTTAGCATCTGAAGATAGCAGCTCACAGGGTGCTTTATCTGGCCCGTCACAGAGGGGCTATTGCATCTCCGCAGAACCACTGTCGGCAAAGCCCAGGAAACACCTTGCCTTGCATCTGATGAAACACTTGCCTGAGGTCTTTCCCAGTCCTCCTGTGGCGGTTGAACAATGTCATAACCCAGGGTTGTGCAACATCTGCTGGAGTGGTTGAGATTGTGCTGCTTCATTCCAGAACACAGGGCTTTTTGTGGTTTGCTTTTTTTTTTTTTTCTCTCTCTTTCCCTTATTGTCCTTGGAAAAAGGAATACATTTCTTGTGTAGGTCTCTCTCACTCTGATGAGACAAAACTTGAAAGAAAGGAAAACAACGTGCTGCTTGTTTTCACATACGGTAATGATGGACCAGCAGCCCTGAACGCTTTCTAGAGTAGGCTTTCCCGAAAGTACATTTTTATTTCATTGTTCCTTTTACAGAGGCTGCATTGCAAGGTTTCTTGTGATCCCAGGGAATTAGAACTTGCTCTCACAGACATACAGATTCAGCCATCCCTGGAATAGCTTAAGCACGCTCATGATTTTCCTCATAGGCAATGCTATACGTGTTGAAATGTTTGTAGGGCATACAGGTTTGTGGCCATGTGCTGACGAGTGAGGATGTAATGTTTAAAACCTTAACAGTGGCCTCTGCTTGAAAACGTGAAAGTTGGCCAGCAGCAAATCCCCAGTAAATCTCACAGCCTTTTGTTTCCACATATGTTGCCTGATTTCATTAGAAACATTCCATTGTGGAATCTGGAAAACACAAAATGCAGCACATTGGTGGCTATACATTTAAGTAATATTTCTTACTGTCTGCCCAGGTGCAACTGCCACTACTTGACTGTACTTCTTATCACTGCCTATAAGCACCTCTCCATTTTTTAGGAGGAGAAATGGATTACAAAAGTTGAAGAAAAAGTTCAGGAAAAAAATCTCCTTTTTTCTCAAGGAGAAAAGGACTGCAGCGCTTTGGTATGCTTTGGAAAACAACTGGACTAAACTTTGGAATCTGGAGTAAATTTCTGAGAATCTCTCTACCTGTTCATCCATCCATTCACCCATACACCTATTCATCTCTTCCAGTGCACTTCATAAAATTGCTGAATTTCTCACTTGGTGATAAATGTGACAGGCTTTTAAGGAGTACACAGCAGCTTGTACACTCCTAGGAAAGATTAAAAGATTATTTCCTCTTAAGTGCTAGGGAGCCGAGATGCAAATCACTACATCTACAGAAGAAATTTCATGCTTAGCAGATACTAAGTTTTGCTGACTTATCAGAGCAGAGCAGCTGATTTGTGTCACCATTTCTCACACACATATCCATGCTGGGGACATCAGTGCCATTATTCCCATATGCAGAAGTTGAGCTAAGACTTCCCGGAGTATTTACTGAAAAAAAAATCTTGTTTTTGTAATCAGGGGGATTCTCGTGGTACTACTATCTGTTGCTAGTGATTGTAAAGTACCATGAGCAGGAGAAGTCTGAATCATTACTGATATCATCATTCTATTTACTGATAGTAGACGTTTGTATTTTTGAAACAGGACTTCAGCTGAAACAGGAGAGCAGTCCACTGAAGCATCCCAAACTGGTTTCTAACAGTAAAACAGTGATCTTGAATCTTCATCTGCTTCCCCTCTAATTGGGCAGAGAAAAATCATCTGAGAAGCTAAATGAAAATTACTAGTCTATAAATGCCTGAGGCAAAGAAAAAGAGAGAGAGGAGAGAGAAAAGGATGGGAGGTCTCATGTGAGTTTGGTTAGTGGAAAAAAAAAAAAAAAGTACACATTCTAAGTATGGCTGCATGTCATTTTTCAATTTGCTCATGTTAAATAATCATCTCTAGGGCAGAGAAGGAGTGGAGTGAAAAGGAAGAGCTTTCCCCTCATCTTGTTTAGTTTGTGCTCATCTTTTGCAGTGTCTGGCCACTGCCTGGCTCTCATATAGACTTAAACATGAACCACGGGCAGTTTGGTGTGTCTTCTCCTCTCTCCTGGACCATGTACCTGATGAGGAAAAACAGAGCAGCCCCTGGCTTTTTTGGTAAAGACTTCTTTATCTTTCTTTTCATTATGTTTTTTTCTTCTCATTGCAATGCAATAAAAATCTTGATTGTAAAGTAATAGGAAGTATTTGGTGGAGAAGATATTTAAGGCAATATAGTTTCTGTTGAAGTGAAGTACGGAAATCCATCGCTTTGTATGTGCGTGTGCATTAACTTCCAGGAGACAGTTGGGTTTGTACGGGAGCCTTCTCTGGTCTGTTAGACATGTTGCAAGCCTCTTTAACTGAATTAGTTTCTTCAGAGGAAATACTTCAGAACAGTTCCCATTGAAATGCTCAGGATGGAGGTGGAGGCAGGCAGGCATCCTGCTGCTGCGCATGGGGGCATGAGGTGACAACTGTCGGATGGCACCTACTGCTCCGTGCTTTGCAGCCCTGCAGAAGCAAAGTGGTCGCGGAGGACAAGGTAGTGTAAAGGGATTCTGTCAGTTGGCTTGAGTCAAAGTGTTAGTTGTGGTCGGTAGTGATGCTGTTTTGTGCAAACTAAGGGCTTGACCTGTATGCTAGATGCTTTTTTAATCCCTCCAAAATCACGATGGAGTAAAAATGTTCCCATCAGAAATTCAGAGTTGACTTTGTACCCAGAGAAGTTGTGGATTAAATAATGCAGCCACTTGATCACTAGAACAGACCTTGCTCTGGTCCATCGTCCTGTGTCTCCATAGAAAATGAGACACAAGTGTTTAGAAGGCAGCATGTAAGTCATGGTTGGTGCTTGTGCACTGTGTAATAGCAGTACATAAAGAGAGCTGTAATAAAAGTTAGGAAAAACTGCTGTATATAAGACTTTGTTCTTAGCAGATGCATATAATCCTTGCTCTGTGGGACACTGAAGAAAACTCTCTTTTGATAATGTAGTGCATTTTTAGTGGTTTGTGTAGTGCGTAAACCAAAAGAGCAACTACTTCTACTTAAGATTGTCCTGTGTATAGTTGATTTAGAGGTATTACCTCACACCTAAAAATAATGTAAGAATGCATTGTCTTAGCTAAGAAAGGCTTAAATGTATTGCTACTTCTATCTGTTGCCAAAATGAAAGCATTTACAATCCCTGATTTCCTAATTGTGCAAATGAACTAGAGGGAAAATAGATTAAAATAGTCTGTTGGCTTTAAAATGAACTGACTAATTTACAGACAGCACATTGTGCCACTGGGTATCATGGGCAATAGCTGTAGTTGGAAAGGAGTAGAGGAATATGACTATGATCTTGCTAAGCTTTGCTCACTCTGCAACAGATTTCCTTTTAGAAGAGGTGTGTATAGCAGCTTCTGTTGAGGGAGTCATTTATTGTATCTTGCTACCTTGGAAAGAATATTTCATGCTCTTAAGTATTCTGTAGGGTATATTTCAGGGCAGATTTGCAACGAGACTGGTGTTAAAGGCCTGGAACTGGAACTTTTCTTCTCACCTTCCTTGCCACAAGCACAGGCCTTGCAACTAGAGCTAAGTAAGCTCAGGCCCAGCACCAGGGAGGACTTTACAGCTTGGGGATATGGGAGATGGTGGGCTTTGCTAAGCCCTGCTTAATCACTACCCTCTCTGTGTGTCATATATAGGACAGAAGAGTCCAAGCCCAGCACTGCCCCTCTGGGGACAGAGCTAGAGACACACAGAGGAGACCTGACCACCTCTCCTGCTTAAGCCAGAGGCCTTACACTCCATCCTAAGCACCTGGTATCTTCCTGCACCCTGCTGAATGGCTGCAGT
The DNA here is from genome assembly GCA_013399175.1 of Odontophorus gujanensis. NCBI lineage: Eukaryota > Metazoa > Chordata > Aves > Galliformes > Odontophoridae > Odontophorus > Odontophorus gujanensis. The sequence goes on from VXAB01004375.1 coordinate 20,143, forward strand.
GGATTTCTTGGCATCTTAGCAGGTTGATTTTGGCTGCTCCCTCCCTCTCCCCACAGCACATGCTGCACCCTCACTTATGCACAGATCTCATCTCAGGCAGGTGAGCATGGAGGCTTTGATATGAAGTTGTGCCTTTTTATGACCTGGGGGAGATCTGTGGTTGAGATGAAAGCTAGTAAATGACATACCTGGTAAATTAAAAATGCTTAAGAAAGAAAACCACCCAAGAGGAGCAGCAGTGATTTCCATTAAAACCAAGTACTACTTTTGTAGCAATTATTTACATGTGTTTCAAATCCAATGACTTGATGAGTGGTAATGGCCTTAAGTTGCACCAGAGGAGGTTCAGGTTGGGTATTAGGAACAATTTCTTGTCAGCAAGAGCAGTGATGCAGTGGCACAGGCTGCACAGGGAGGTGGTGGAGTCACCGTCCCTGGAGGTGTTCAAGAGCCGTGTGGATGTGGCACTGAGGGATGCGATCAGTGGGCAATATTGGTGATAGGTGGATGACTGGATTAGATGATCTTAGAGATCTTTTCCAACCTTAATGATTCTGTGATTCTGTGACTGCAGGTGAGAGGCACCAGACTGACAGTCAGGGAAGTGCTGTCTTTCTGGAAAGCGCTGTCTTTCCCTCGTCATTGCCTACTCCTTCAACCATGGAGAATCCTACAGATCTTCCTTAACAAGTTTGCACAAGCTTCCTGTGTCCCACAAAAGTGCCCAGGCAGAGTTAAGCTTTGGCGGAGTTTTGACCAGCACTGGACATGGACTGGAAACAAATGTGGGCCCATCCCTCTGAGCAGAATGGGGTGGACTTTGTAACAGTGAGCCCATCCCTCGTACTGCTTTGTTAGGGCACCTGGACCTGATTTAGGTGATCCTTGTCAGTGTGAGGCAGGCTTAGTGCCATTAGAATAGCCTGAAATTGTCCTGGAAAAGGTAAAACTTCATAACTGGGAACAGTCTGTCTTGAATGTGAGTGTGTAGAAATGTCCTCACTTAGCCTGACCTGACAGACACAGAACATTCCTGCAAGCATTTGTGTTACCCTAAACATCTCCTGAAAAAATCAAACTATAGAGGCGTTTTATAAAGCAGTTCATTAAGTTTAATTGTAGTACCTAAACAAAGTGATTTTGGAAAATACACAAAAAATAAAAATAAAATAAAAAAAACCTAGGATGAAACAGTCCAGCAAATGTTATCGTCCTTCAACTAACAAAAATAAAACTTAGGGAAAGCTGACACACTTGACTCACTAAGAGGGTGACAAGGAATAAACCCGCTCAGTGCCTTTGGCTCTGGGGAGACCTGGGGGGTCCTACTTGTGGCTGTGGGGTTTGCTACGTCAGTTGTTAGAGCAGGATGGGATAACTAACTGCATTTGTCATGTACAGACTCTAGCTTTTACTGTCAATCGGGCTCGGAATCATCTGAATATTTTTTCTTATTGCTGTCATCCAGGTCTGTATCTAAAGAGCTTGCAGCCTTGTGTCTCTCACCAGCACATCCCATCCGTCTGACAGCACCGTGCGGGTGCTCCCTGTTGGGCACGCAGCTGCCAGGACACAGTGTGCCCAAGCCCAGACCTGTACAGCATGGGTGGAGGCAGTTGCAGGTGGGATGTTAAGTGGAGGAGAAACAATTTATGTGATTAACTTGTGGCTTCATCTGTGGCTACGAGTGCATTAGCGGTGCTGTGCGTGGTTAATAGTGCCTTGGCATTTCAGCAAGGCTTTCCTTCCTCCGTCCTCGGTTCGATTGAGTGGTGTTGCGTGAAAGTTCCAGACAGGATTCCCCCATAAGCAAAATCCTTTTCTGCATGAAGGCGTTTCTGTGTGTTCATTGCAGGTACGAGGAGGATTAGGTACAAAGCCAGGGGTCAGTGACAAGGAAGGGACAGCCCAGCTGCGGGCTGAAGGCGCCCACACGATCTCCTGCTGCTGAGATCAGCCCTCTGGTTGGAGACAGACACTGGCAGAAGCTTGGTCTCAGATGAGGAACAATGTATAGACAAATAAAGAGTGACAGAAATAAGGTGCCTGGGATTTAATGCTCCTAATCACCCTGGGACAAAGAGCTCTCAGCAGTTACTCCACCTTGATGGGTTCTTCAAGGGGAATCAGGGAGAGGGACAACCTGTCCTGACCCTTAAGAACAGGAACAGGAGGAACAGAGAAGCCATTCCTTCACTGAATGCCTTTGCCAATAATACCACCCGCTGACACAAGTGCTGCAATGTCATGCTAGGAATAATGTCAGTATTTTCTTTTGGCCTTCCTGTTTCATCATTCAAGCCTGTCACAGTTTCTAAATGGTGAAAGTAACGTAGGAAGAAGAAAAAGGAAGCAGTTATCATCCTTATTTCTGGTGTTTTTTTTTTTTCACTCCAGTCCAAAGTTAAAGTGTTGAAAGAGCACAGCTTTCCTTCTGGCAAGCCTGGGAGGAAGGAGCCTCCTTTGGAAGCATCTTCCTCTCTGTTACATGCCAGGAGCTCCTTCTCCTTGCAATGGAAGCATGTAACCCCGTACTGTGTCCCCACCTCTGCTTGACCTAAGCAATGAATCCCTTATTTAGAGGGACTAGGGAAGGACATTTGGGTATTTTAAAACCTTTCTGTCTTAACTCCAATGTTTCGAATTCGGGTCAGCAGTAGTAATTTCAATGTTCACACAAGGTTTTGACAACATTTATTTACTAAAAAAATGTATTTACATCATACACAGTACTCCCTGCAGCTGATTTTTTTACTGGTATAGTCAGAGCACTGAGGCTGTGGGTAATGTCTCACAGCTTTTCTGGTTAACAGCAAAGTTCTGTGTGGGCACATAGGGAAGGATCTGTGTCCCAAGAACATACCAGTGGTTTCAATCTCCTTCTTAAGGCCCTATAGGAATTTTGGAAACCATTTATAATTCCTTCTCAGTTTTGAAAATGAAGCAAACCAACCCTGAACAAGGCAAACCCACACCACGTTGTTTGGATCAAATGCAAGCACTTGTGCCACCACCACATTTTCCCTAATACACTGTACCTGTAGTGCATTCATTTTCCCTAGATTAAACGTGTTCAGCAGCCTGATTCTCTGTCTGGTCAGTCACCGCTAATTGCAGGAAGAAAGTCTGGGGCACAGGAGGGGAAACTTTACCTGCTTGGCATCAATCAAAACATCAGCAGGGCCTCTCCAGTACCAGCCTGACTGTCTGAAGCACCTGGGCCATGTTAACAGCCCAGCAGCGACACTGCCCCATGGACATGCCCTTTCCCTCGGAGGGACGGGTGTGGGGAATATAACAATTACATTAATTCTGAGCCATCAATAATATCCTCCTCATGGCAGGGCTGTTCCCTGCTGTCCTGCAGGTTAGATTTACTGCTCCTTTTAAGTTTCCTGGAACAAAAGGGAGCTGGAGATTTTTTGTTTTGCTTTGCTTTTTTCTATTATTTTTTCCATTTGCTGGTACAAGGCATACGTAGCATTCCTACTGGAGCAGAAGATCAAAAGCCCAAATGTTACAATTAGTGCTGGAGGTTGTTATGATGTGAACCTGAGTATATAAAATGCTACAGAAAATACAAGGTGTGGGTGATGTTATCTACATTAATCTTGGCATGTAATGAGCATGGCATAATGGCACACAATGCGTATTTTTTAAGTCTCCACACCAACAAGTACTTATACCAGATGGCGGCTTTTCAACAATTTCCATTCCCTTCTCCACCCCATACTCCCAAGTACTTCAAGTAATTGGCTTCTTCTCTAGGGATTAGCCACAGTAGAACCATATTAAGTGACTAATTTTCCTCACTTAGCCTTTCTCTTCCCCCACCCCCTCTTAATTTTGAACTATGCCGAGAAAGAAATCATCCAAATGCTCTGAGTTTTTGTTTTTGTTTGTGTTTGTTTTTAGAAGCCCTCTAGAATGGCCTCAAAATCATTTGGGCTTTTAGGTCAGGCAGTACATCCCCGCGCTTGTTGGCTTCGCTTCCACTATTTCTTAAACTTTCCCCTTCAAGGTGCTTGTCAAGCTCTGACTTGAAAAGTTCAAGTGATGTTGATTCTGCCGCTTCCCTGGGAGCGTTTTCTCCTGCCTATTTGATCTTGTGATCAACGTTGCCCCTGCTCTTAAAACTGAACTCGTTTTACTTCGGTTGGCATCTGTTATTTCTTGTCTTATCGTTTTTAAGTAATGAAAACAGTTCCTCCCCTTCCTCTTTATAGTTGTCTTTCATGTACTTGTAAACCGCAGTCATGCTGTCCCCTTGGCTTCCCTTTTGCCCCAAATTATATGTATGTATTTAATTCCTTTAATCTTTCCTTATAGGTAGTTCCTTCCAGACCTTTAATCAAAGCAGTTGCCCTTCTCTGTAATCTCTCATTCACTGATATATAGCCAATAACACTGCGGCCAGGACAAAACCCGTTGCTCTCCCTGGGATTTGAGCTCTGGGAAAATAAGCCGGCCTGCTCCCTCGGCTCTGATGTGACCCTCTGCTCCTGCACCTCAGGGAGCCTCTCCTGTTTACCGTGCACTGTGTAAGCAGCTCTCATTTCGAGGAAGGCAAAATGAGATGGATCCTAATGTCAGACTTGTGCATTTCACATGCTCAGTCCACAGGTATGGGGAAGGTACTCAAGGCAAACCACCGAAAGATATTTTTGTAGTGGAAACTTTAACACAGTCCCCACTCCTACTGGCAAGCTTGCCAGCTGCTGCACAAGAGCAAGGAGTGAAGTTCATCAAATCCTAGAATCACAGAATGGTTGGGGTTGGAAGTAATCTTAAAGATCATCTAGTTCCAAGCCCCTGTCACGGTCAGACACCAGCTCAGGCTGCTCATGGCCCCATCCAACCTGGCATTGAACACCTCCAGGGATACTGTGGAGTATCCACAGCTTCTCTGAGTGCAAGCTGTATGTTGTCCCTGATCTAATAAGAACTTCTAAGGCTGAGAGGTTTGCACGCTTCCCAGCAAAGCTGAGCTAGCCCAGCTATCCAGCATAAGGCAGAAGGGGCAATGACATCAGCTGCTGCTGCTTTAATTTCATAGCAATTAGTAATCTCCTCGAGGAAAAGGGGAAGGAGGAAATAAGGTGTGATGGAGAAAAACCTCTGAGGGTGGCACTGGTGAGACGCTACACTGGTCAAGCAGTTGTGACCCCTATGCCACTATGCATTGAGATAACATCTGCCCTATTGAGATGAGCTGGCCAAATCATGTCCCACTGCCCATCCTGGGTCTCTGTTCAGTCTGATCTCCTCCTCGGGCTGCTGTTGCGAATCATTTCTTCAACCAGCAAAGCTCTAGGGGGACCTGCAGCCACCCACAGGTCTGCATAGCTGGGCTCAGTGCTGGATGCAGAATCATAGTTTAGCCTCTCCTGAAAGTTGTCCTTCTCCAGGTGTCCGTGCTCCCTGCCCATTGCCTCCACCAGCTGACAGATTTAGTTCAGAGATGTGCAGCTCTCTGGACTGCAGTTTTTGATGGTCCATGGAGGTAAAACAGTGAAAGGTAACTGCCTTCTATGTAAGATCATGTCCCCACATCGCCAGAATGGGAACCATAGAATATCCTGAGTTGGAAGGGATCCATAAGGATCACTGAGTCCAACTCCCAGCTGCACACAGGACCATTCAAAAATCAGACTATAAAATGACTGATAAAACATGGAAGTGAACCAAAGTGAATGACAGGTTTCAAAGGGGATTTACAGACTATACTGCATATCTACAAAGGAACATTTTACCCCTGACAGCATAACCATGTTTTACAGATGGTGGAAGTTGTGATTGACTGATTTACCTTTTGCATATACATCTTGAACAAGGACTTGGCCCATTCCATCTCTGCCCACTCTCTAAAACATTTAGAGTTTCAAGACTATGAAATGTTCAGTCCATTTTGAATGGAAAATGGCTCGTCACTTCTATGAGCACTGTTACCAGCAGAATGTTGGGAAGAGGATTGAGAGTCCTTGGGAAACTTTTCAGTGTTAAAGTTGAGCTGCAGGTAGTTAGATGCCCAGACTAAAGGTACTGAATAGATACCTGGTATTTCACCATCTTCATTCATCCATGTCACAACTCCTCTGCTTTGTGTAAACTGAACTGCAGCAGGTTCCCCTTTTCCAGAGTGAATATTCTTGTATCAGCTAACAGAGATCCAAGAGGAGACTGCCAGAGTGGCTCAGGCACTTCCCTCCCTGAGATGGAGGGAGATCAGACACCATGCACCTGTGCAGCACTGGCATGGTGCTGACATCTCACATCTCATTCTCAGTGGCATCGTACATATGCTTCATGTGCCAGGGTGAAACATTCAGATTTTGTTGTGTGAGATGAGGGGAGGAAAATAAGGAGCACCGACCTCACCTTTTTCCTTACAGGCAGCTGCTTTTCTCAGTGCACTGGAATAATGTGCCATGATTTAAAATAATTTAATGTATCTCTGTAGTAACTGCTTTCATGTCAGTCAGTGGAATTACCCACGATGGTAACTGTTATGCAACAAATACTTGCAGGAGCAGTTCAGAAGCCCGATCCTACAAATCTTATTTACAAGCATTAACCCACTGATTCATTGCCACGACAAGCAAGGCGCACACACATCATCATAAACATCTTCAAGAGAGCCTTATTAAGGAACTGACCCACTGAGTAATGCCAGGCTAAGCCCAGTGCGTGCATAATGGCATTGAGTAGATTCTCAAGCAGCAGAAGGGTGGCTAAGAAGAGGTCAGGGATGTTTCTCAGAGTCGGCACAGTCAGGATCAGTAGCCAGTTCTCTAGGTTGTGCTCACACTGTGCGGGCACTTGCTGTTATGGTCTGCAGCTCTTTAACAAAATGTTTTGTGCACTTCCTCGGTCACGTTTGCTTTTGCCCTGTGCAGATCCAACCTGTTTCACACTGGCATCCCCCTGCTCGTTTGCCTGCAGAGGGTTTCCTTGTCGGCAGTGTGCTCAAGTCTCTCATTCTCCCTTTGCAATTTGGGCTGTTGAAAATTCCTCCCAAAGTTGTTGCTCCCCTTCTCAAGTTTCCGAAGCTTTTGCTTAACTGTGTGATGTAAAAACTTCGGTGCTCTGTGGTCTGCGAATCCCGTATGACAGAGGCAACCCATGGCAGATAGAGATTCTGTTGCGGTTTGTTTGTGGCTGTAAAAAATTGATGTCAGCATCCAAATGGAAGTGGTGCCGCATGTGAACGGGTCGAGATCTGACTCCAGTTGCAATTCACGCTTCAAAGGGATGCTGGTACAAAGGAGCGGCTTGTCCGAGCGTGAGCCGGGGTGCTGAGCGCGCTAAAGCCGCAACGGGAGACAGGAACGCTGACTTTCAATGCCGTCCCTCGCTGCCTTCCTTCGCCTAATTATCGTGGGTGCTCCCGCTGCTTCACTCGTCAGTTCCTATTCGTCCAGAGTGCGCCCAAAGCACAGTTTGTGGTCCGCAAACGCCTGTGAGAGTCCTTCCCTTTGTCATGTAAAACTAAAATTATAAGGAAGGTAATGTAGAAATACAGAAACCCCCCCGTGTGTGGTTGGTGCTAACGTGAAGGTACGATTAATTGACAGCCCAACCTGTAGCGGAACACCTTCAGCACCGCCGTGTCTGTCCCTTCCTGCACAAACCTTGCATGTTTATTTTTGTTTTCTGGTCGTTCACACGTGTTTATTTTTCCTTTCTGCGAACGGGGTTTAGTTTGCGCTTATACAAAGGATCTGAGGCAAAGAGGGGGTGCGACACTGGCATATAAAAAGCTGCCTACCTCGTGGCTGGGATAGGAGAAACAGAGCAAGTATATATAGATAAAAAAGGAAAAAACAAAAACAAAAAAGAAAAAGAAAACTCAAGCGCTCTGTGCGTTCATCATGTTACAATCATGTTACACGATGTGTGTACATCGCTGACAGAGCCCTTGGTGAGCTCGGTAATGCCCGTGAAAAGCGACCGGCCGCAGTGCTCCTCAGGTGGCTTTAAGCTGTACTGTGACAGCGTTTCGCACGTAGTTTGCTTTTTTTGTTTGTTTGTTTTTGTTTTCCTTCAAACAGAAGAAAACATCCCCTTGGTAATTTAAATTCTAGATAGGTTCGTATAAAGAAAAACTCGACGGGAAGCGACTGATGGAGGGAAACAGGCGTGCGGGACGGGCTTACAGAGAACCAACCGCACGGGCGGGCACAGGCAAGCCACGGCCATGGGGTGCCACGGCCACGGGGTTGCCACGAACCCGATGCCCGAGCGGGATCCGCCGGATAGGGCTGCGGGGCGGCAAGAGCCGGTGTTTTCCCTTCTGAACGCCGTCCTGCTCCGTAGCATCGCCCGGCACTTGTCCCCCTGCCCCGCTCCGCTTCCAGGCGGCCGCCGGCTCTGCCCTCCCCCCGCCCNCGCGGGACCGCCCCGGAGCAGCCGGGCCGGCACTCGGGGGCTCAGCCGTCGGTCCCGCGCAGCAGCCGCAGCCACGCGCGGAACCGCTGCCCGCACAGTAGCGCCTGCGGCGGCGGCGACGGCGGCGGCGGGCGCGCCAATTCCAGGAGCCCCTGGCCCGCGGCCGCGCCCTGGCTGCTCCCGGAAAGGGCTGTGATTGGCCGGCGCCCTCCCCGTNACTCAAGCGCTCTGTGCGTTCATCATGTTACAATCATGTTACACGATGTGTGTACATCGCTGACAGAGCCCTTGGTGAGCTCGGTAATGCCCGTGAAAAGCGACCGGCCGCAGTGCTCCTCAGGTGGCTTTAAGCTGTACTGTGACAGCGTTTCGCACGTAGTTTGCTTTTTTTGTTTGTTTGTTTTTGTTTTCCTTCAAACAGAAGAAAACATCCCCTTGGTAATTTAAATTCTAGATAGGTTCGTATAAAGAAAAACTCGACGGGAAGCGACTGATGGAGGGAAACAGGCGTGCGGGACGGGCTTACAGAGAACCAACCGCACGGGCGGGCACAGGCAAGCCACGGCCATGGGGTGCCACGGCCACGGGGTTGCCACGAACCCGATGCCCGAGCGGGATCCGCCGGATAGGGCTGCGGGGCGGCAAGAGCCGGTGTTTTCCCTTCTGAACGCCGTCCTGCTCCGTAGCATCGCCCGGCACTTGTCCCCCTGCCCCGCTCCGCTTCCAGGCGGCCGCCGGCTCTGCCCTCCCCCCGCCCTCCCCGCGGCGGCGCCCGTCCCGCAGCCGTTGCCCGGAGCTTCTCGGCGGCCGTCGGAGCGCCGTCGGCGGGCGGCGCGCCCCCTCTGCCGGCCCCGCGGCGGAGCTGCAGCGGCGGCCGCCCCA
>VXAB01004375.1:30931-58956 GCA_013399175.1 Odontophorus gujanensis
CGCCTTCAAGGTACGGCGGCACCGGGGGCGGGCGGGGAGGGCAGGGGACCGGACGGGACGGGGAGAAGGGAAGGGAAAAGAGCTGGGATGGGGAGGGGAGGGCGGGAGGCGACCCCGCGGTGGGGAACACGGGGCCCGCAGCCCACAGCCCGACCCGACCAGAGCTGACCGACACGGGGAGATCTGCCCTAGCCGCTGCCCCGCGGCAGACGGCTCAGTGCCCCTGCGGGAGGAGGGGGAAAAAATAAAGGACCGAACCTGAGGAGCGCCAGCAGCGCTGAGCCGGGGTGCCAGCGGCGGGAGGTCTCTCCGAAAAAAAAAAACAAAAAAAAAAAAACTAGAAAGAATTAAAAATGGAGAAAAAAAGAAAGAAAAAGTATTTCCTTTTTTCGCTTTCATTTATTTTTTCTTTATTTCTTCTTTCTCTCCTTTTTTCTTATTTCCTTTCTTATTTTTTACTTTCCTTTTTCTTTTTCTTCTTTCTTCCTTTTTTTTCCTTCTTTCCTTCTCCTCTCCTTTCTTTCTTTTTTTTTTTTTTTCCTCAACCCCCCTGTTCCCAGCCCACGCAGAGCCGCGGCACAGCGCGGAGCTCCCGTCCCGTCTCTCTCCCTGTCCCCTCTGCCACCGGGACGGGACCCGCGGGAAGGGCACGGGGCTCAGCGCTGCTCTCCCTCCCATCCCCGTTCCGGCTTCCCGTTACCCGGCTGCAGGCAAAACTCTCCCCCCTTCCTTTGCTCGTTTTCTGATTTTTTGACTTCGGCCTGCCGCTGTCAACTGCACTGCCACTTCGGCTGAGCGGTTTTCGGGCTGCTTGCTCGTTAACCCATCCCCGCAAGGCGGGGAGCGCCCCGAAGCTCAGAGTTAGGATGGGGGATCGGCAGAGCTCTGTGGGCCGCTCGGCGCCGGACCCCCCGCCCCAGCCCGATCCCTCGGGCGGCTTTTGGGGGCAGGCGACCGGCGCGGCTGACGGGGCTTCGGGAGCGTTTCCCAAAGTCCTCTCATTGCTGGGAACTCTCCTGGAAGGCAGAGCTGTGCAGAGCCCCGGCGGAGCCGCTTAGCCGCGGGTAAAGCTCCACCGAAGAGCCGAAAGCGCTGGTGGTGTGGTTTGCCCACGGAATACACAAGAAAGGAAAAATAAGGAGGAAAAGAAAGTAAAAACCACCAAAACCAGGAGGGCGTTTCCGGACGCGGTTGAGACACCTGCCCGCCGGGCAGAAGACTTTTTTAAAGTTGCGATTTTTAAGGTTATTTGGGTCTAACAGAAAATAGAAAACACATTTCGTTCCTCTGTGTCCGATGTTCTCATCCGGCACCAGAAGCGCTGGGTTTTATTACCTCCCATTGCTAACAACCATTGCACCCGCATAAAGGAGGCAGAGAGGTTTCTCCTCACATTTCCCTACACAGATCCTCTCGTTACATTTGATCTGTAGGATTGGGATGTTATTCCCAAATGCAACAACCATTTCCATTCACTTCTTTTTTTTCCTAAAGTAAGGAATGATTCAGAGAAAAAATACACCATAGCTCTCACAGGGTGCCATGCAGATTCCTTGTCCAAATGCTGCTTGGAAATCATCTCAGACTTCATTAGAAAGGCCGATTTGGTTTGGTTGCTGCCCCGGCAGTGGGGCATTTCGATAGCCGGCGGTGGTGCTCCCTTCTCTGGAAGCACAAGTTTTTTAGGAGCACAGCGCAATGCCTGATAACAGCAGCCAGCAAGTCCTGACTTATCTGTTTAGTCTTTTTTTTTAATGTCAATGTTTGTATTTCTGCTTCTATTGTTTGTGCTTTTTTACCTCTGGTTTCTTTCCTGCGCTGTGCGTTTCTTTCTTAAGCTTGTTTCTAATATTTTTTTCGCATTTCTTATCGCTGAGGCTGCCCGCAGTGTGATTTGAAAACAGTGCTTCTCAATATTTGTCCTATAAGAGCCGACTGACCCTGGATTCGGGAAGGTTTTTCTCCCTAAAACTGCTGGCAGGTATTTCCTTGAACAAGCCAGCACCCTCTGCATCGCAGGGAGCCAAGAGTGATGCCCAGATTTCCCCTTTCCCTTACTTCTGTTCTTACTCTACGTGCACGTATTCAGGTTTTCCTGATCACTTCATAAGAAGTGCGTGCTTCGCCTTTGCAGCTGCTGATGGCGTAAGCCAGCCCGCCTCGTTGCACAGCGCTGTGGAAAAGGAAAAGTTTGTTAAACGTTTTGAGTGAGGACTATTTGATGCCAAGATTGGGGGCCGTTGAAAGGCACAGCGCTGAGTGCAGAGTGGAGAACAGAATAGGCCACAGAGACAGCTCGGAGGAGAGCAAAAATCAAAAGCACGAGTCGTGGAGGAGTGGGAAAGAGGAAGCTGAAATACAGATGTAAAGCGGGAATTTTGACACAGTGATTTTAACTTTGTATGTGGAAGTGAAAATGAGGGTGATGGGTGACAGAAGGGAGAGCACTGAAGTGAGAAAAGCAGCCCCCTGCATCAGGAAAATCTCTAAAATACCTTTCCCTGTCATCCTGGGGGAAATGGCTGTTATCGGGAGGTCAGAGTCAGAGGCAGATCAAGCAAAGGAGCTGCTGGTCTTGTTTGGAAAGAGCAGTGTGAACAGAAGCCAGCAGTGGTCAGCCCGGGCTGTGACTAGTTGAAGTCCATTATAGCTGTGAATGTAAGCTAGAGAATACTAAGAGGAAGGAAAAATATCAAGCAGCAACTCAGAGGACCTGCTGCAGGACTACTTCCTCCTAGAGTATGTAAAAGAGGAAATAAAAATGAACTAGACCTTTCCCTCCCCCCTTTTTATTTTTTTTAGTAGTAACCCTGAAGTCAGTCCTGTAGATTTAATTTGGAGAAATGCCTTAGCAAGAGCAGCAGGTTCTAACCAACAGAGGACCTATGCTGGGCTCTTACATTTGCCAGAGTATATCGAGAGACACGCTGGACCTCCAATTCAATCACCACAGAGGAAAACTGCTTTGAGAATTCAGTCTTAACTCAGGAAGATAAACTGATACCAATTTAATTTTAAATTAAAAGATCTGAACATTCTAGATACAAGTCAGAAAGCTTAGCATTAGAAATCTGTGCTTCTCCCAGCATAAAAAATGTGGATGCTCTGTTCCGAAATATTAGTTTGGTAGATACCAGCACTGGGGTGCTACTGTAGAAACATTTAGGATGAGGTGAAAGCTTCTGTGCTGTTGCAGGTTTCATTCGTTCAAATTGTGACTTCCACCCATCAGATCGCAGGTGAGGTCTTAAGTCAGTGATTTGCTTTCATGCTTCCAAAGGGAAAAAGGCGTTCAGTAAGTTGTGATTAAGCTCTTGGTCGAGGCCTGCTTCTCCGTGGATTTATTCTGCATTTATGTATTTGTATGAGTGGAATGAACAGAGAGGGAACTGATACACCTGTGGGGAGCCTGACCCTCTGCATCCACAAGACAATTGGCTTGGGTTTGTTTTCTTTCAGATTTCACATTTAGATGCTTGTGCTGACTTTGCTTTAGCTGAGAAGTAGGGCTACTGAAGTAAATCAGATGAGAATCACTTCCTATTACTTGAATTTATGACTGCCAATTACAAAAGTATATTTTGGAAGGCTTATTTTGTGCAGAGCTGCACATGATATTTTGTATTTTGGATGCGTGTCAGTGTAAAACCGTAGCCGTAAGACTGCAGGGTTTTCCCCAGACGACTTCTAGTCCGCATTCATTTTTGTTGCTGCTGCTTTTTCCTATTTTATCACATCACTTGTTGACATTCTGTTCCCAAAAACAGATGTCCCGTGAGGAAACTGAGGTTTCTGTGCTTTGGTTTGGTAGGTGGTGGCCTTGGGAGATGTACCCGATGGGACGCTGGTCACGGTGATGGCTGGAAACGATGAGAACTACTCTGCAGAACTCAGAAATGCAACGGCTGCCATGAAAAACCAAGTGGCAAGGTTCAACGACCTCAGATTTGTGGGTAGAAGTGGAAGAGGTATGTATCTGTTCGCAGCCGCCGTTCGGTTATCTTTACCCGCTGTGTCTGGCTCTGGTTACGTGGGGAGAATTTGAGTGCTGTGTGTTGAGTTTCCTGCAGTATGGAGATCTGAGGATAGTTCAAAAGGTACAGAATCAAATGTGTGTTTTTCTTGGTTTATTCTTCACTACTGTAAAACTTTTGTACAGTAAAATCTCATTTAAAAAAAAAAAATCACAGTCAGCAAGGCTCACTGCGACTCCAGAATTCTTCCCACCGATTTAGAGCAGCACGGTATTGCTCATGTTTAAGTTTAAATAGCACAGTTTCAGTTTAAAATGATAATTCTCAAAAGCTAATCTCTGCAACAGCGTGAGTCAGCCTGAAATTATGAACAGTTCCCATATGGTTCTGAATTTTGTTCTGGCTTCATTGCGACCTGACGAACCTTTCTCTGAGCTTTCTTTGTCTGGAACAGGTGTAGAGCTAGGCACAGCATTTGTTACTTAATGTACTACCACAAGATGTGTAGAGTGGGTTAGGACAGAACAGAACTGAACAGTGAAGCTTAATGTTGGGCTTCCTGCCTCTCCGTGATAACCAAGAATTAATGGTACAACTGGAAGGCTCTTGTGAGTGTAAGTAACACGTCAAAGCAGATCTAGACTGTGTTTGTATATAACTGTTGTTGGAAAGCTCACACGTGTGTGGGATCGTGTGCACAAGTAGGCATGCAAAGCTTGATCCAAAAGCCCGTATCATCAACAGAAGGATGCTTCTTAGCATCACTCTTTAGCTCAAGCCCATAATCGTAAAAACCGTGGATTTGAAGCAGTTGCATTTACGTTTCTGGTATGAGTTTATCTGTAGCCCTCCTGCATTACTGCCTTTATTCCCATGAGCCAAGTGCCTTGGCGTGGTTGGGGTGGTTAGAAGAAAACCCGCTGAAGCCGGTGAACTGTTGGTTAGAGAAAGTGCAGAGAAACAATCAGCCTCTCAGGTTTAAGGTCAAGACTGAAAAACCATCGCATCCTCCATGTGACTTCATATGCTATTTGCTTATGTATTTTCCTTTTGTCTAATTCATATCTTCAAGTAAAATCAGAACATAACATCACAGTGTTCTAAAGACAACATTGTTAAATAAGGACAATTCAGTGCTGTAGCATTCACAAATCAAAACGATAGTATCTACAGCACTTACGTAGGTTTCTTTATTCTGTCTTTTGGAGCATTTTGTGAGCTGCTGTCCCTCACCACCAGATTGAATACCCCAGGGCTCACAGACCTCTCCTCACCATTGTCCCCACTCATGTTGGGCACTCTTTAAGCACCCGGGCTATATCCTGATGCATGGTGGCACGTGCAGCTCTTACAAGCGCGCACTGAGCTACAAGCACGCTTCAGGAAAGTTCAAAGGTGACCCACTTCTGCTCTCATTCTCTCTTGCAGTGCCAGATGGGTCAAGCTTTAGGCTGAGGAAGTCATTCTGATTATACACAACAACTTCTATTTGCCTTTGGATTCAAATGCATCTGAGGATGTTCTTCTAGTGTTAGGACGGACTGCAATTTTAGAACTTGACCCTCTTGAAAGTACATTTTAAATCTAAAGTCCCCATTTTAAGTCTAAAATTCAGCATTTTTAGCTGCGGGTACAGAGGGAGATGCCTTTTAAATTGTGTTGTTTGGGCTGTCTTCAAAATGTACTTGGTGGAAAACACCCGCAGCTGAGAACATAGCTTCGTAATGCTAGCAAAGAATAATAATAGGGTAATGCAGAGAGAATTATATCCATTTACTGAAAACATGAGAGATGCTGTAATGTCTAAAAGTATCAGTCATTAAACATGTTCATTTGTTATATTAAAGGTTCCACCTTTTCAGTAAATGGAATTTGCATTATGATTCAGAGATGACTGTTTAGAAGATTCAAATGAATAGCTGGCAAAGTGGCTGAGAAGCTAATAAAAACAAACCTGTAGTTCAGTTCCTGGCCACGGTAGTGAAGCTAGAAATCATAACAGTGAACTGTGGGATTTTCAAGGTCAAAATTCAGTGGCAGAGGGAGAACAGTGACTATTCATTGAGCGAGCTTAGCAGAGAACCTCTCTGAGCCCTTTGCCTGCTGGATATCGGTGGCTGGAAGCCGTCACTCACAGATGTGTGTCCAGGTGGATGTGGATGTTGTGCACTGTGTGACACCCAGGTGCTTGGGACCATTTCGTCCATAGCATAGTTTGGAAGCACTACATGCTGCTAGCCAGTCCTGGAGGTTAATTCTCATGAGCCCCACTGGCTGCCCATCTTTGGAGCCAGTGACTAATGTATGCTTGTGTTTACTCCTCCAACAGGGGATTGTTTTCCAAAGGTGTGGATTGTTTGCATTTGGTACATGATTTCTGAGGTGCTGTTCTGTTGAATTTGTATAAAGCCTGAAGCATAAGGTGGCTGCTTCAAAGGGCACTGCTGCCTTTGATACTTCGGCGGAGGAAAATTAACTGAAACTTTGTTTGCTGTGTAATATTTGAGTTTGAATAAGTTCAGTTGCCACCAGTGATAATGAGATGCCAGGAGTATTATACGAATGGCCATTGAAAGTTCACATCGGTTGCAGGCATAGTGGGCATTATTTGTGTACCTGGGTGGTTTAAAATCACTGCTGGAGAATAAGGAACGGCTTTGCCGAGGGACAGTCTCAGTTCATGCCTCTCTTTCACTACACATTGGCTGTTGCTCAGGTGTAAAGATCCCCATTAAAGCCTTGCAGAACTGTCAGCAAGCCTCTCCTTTTAAAATAGGAGAAAATTGTTGCTCTTGATATTCCTGACAAATAGTTCAATTTTTCTTCTCTGGGCTTTCAGTGAGGTCTGGCAAGGCAGCCAGCAGTTGTTTTCATGCTCCTGCAGAGGACCATTGTCCCATCCCACTAAATAAGTAGCCCTGTGGGAGTGTTACAACTCTCTCCATCCAGAGGTCTGATCCTGTGCATCTGTGAAAGCACACCTTGGCCAGATATCAGCTGCACCTTAAGGAACCGCATGGTATTTCAATGCTCATTCCATACTGAACAGGGAGCACTGGGCCTGTGCTGCTCAGGCTGTGCCTGCAGTTCAGGATTAAAAATGCATTCTCCTTCTTGACACCGAGGATGGCAGCTGAGAATATCGCAAGTCTCCCGAAACAGCGAGATGTTTTATGAAAGCAATTTGGCTGGCTTTCCCAAACAAAACAGATTTACATTGGAATTGGCTGAGCTCCAGAATTGCTATTCCTCACCCTGGTTTGAGAATGCTACTGGGAAAACCTGCCTGTCTGGCTTGTAAACTCAAGTAAGTAATTTCTGAAAGAAAAATGTAGTTTAAAACTTCAGCCAATCTCAGCCCCTCGTGCCTGCTTACCTGTTAAAAAAAAAAAACAAAACAACTTTTTCTCCCTCCATTCATAAACATTTTGAACTTCAAACTACTGCTAGTGCAGAGTACCCTGTTTTCTTAATGTATAAGGAGCGAGTTTGTGTTGCGATGATGAAATAAATCCAGTGCAAAAAGCCTGACACCATGGAAGTTCATTGGATAAAATTAAAAATAAATACTTACTTTGGAGAGGGCAAACCTCATGGCTCGGTAAGCATTACATATTTTCCTCATGGAATCATTAATCCCAGTAACTATCCTCTTTGTAGAACGTAACAGTAAAAAACAACAACAACAACAACAAATAAACATGTTTTCCAGATGAAAATAATTATTATTTGGTTATCATAATAGTAGCTAATGAGGCAGTGTCTTGGCTTGTTGCAGAAGATCTCAATTTAAAGCTGGAATCTGAAGCTGGCTCTCCGTGATACAGCGAGCTTTCCAGCAGGGTCTTTTTAAAAACTCGAGTTTTGGAAGGGACTGAATGCTGAGCTCGCATATGTATTTCTGCCCGCTATCGGGATTAGGCTCGTCTGAGTAAATTTCACAGTGGTTTTCTTTGGAGTTGAGAAAGTAGCCCTTTTTGACTGAAGCAGCTGGTAGGAGTGCACGGGAGGCAGGTTACTGAGCACAGTCATAGGTTTCTGCCTCCAGAAGTCTTCCTTCTGGATATAGTTCGGGGAAGAAATATCAGTTTGAGCTGGAATCTCAGAACTAGTCAAAAGACAAGAATTACTGGCCCGGATCCCGAGTCCAATTATTTTTATTGCTCTTCTGAAGTCAGAATTTTGTTCCTTCTGTGTAGCTTCAGCTTGTGGTTGTATTATGTAGGCACTTAGTTAAAATTAGTTTTATTTTTACTTAAGCACATTCAAAATTACAAAAGTATGTGCAAAACAGAGCAGGATGCTATTCAGCAGGATCGTAAAATCGGCATTAAGCAGTCACCCAGGTCTGGGTCCAAACCATTGGAATGCTTCAGGGGATGTGGGCTCAGATACTGGAGTAGTGGCTCACCACGCTTGCCAAGCATGACAAAAATAGAAGAAACACAGCAGCAATCAGAGAAGAAAAGGAGTCAATTGGTAGGGCTGAAAAACAACTAGTTATCGATACCTTGGGACAATGGATGTGCAGCAGTAGTGGATGTGCTGGTGAGAGGTGTTTGGTGCAGAAATCCTCACCCTGCTTTGGTTAGATGTCAGCAAAAATTTTTTTTTCTGTAAAAGACGGGCTGGAAGTGGTCGTTTAGTTCTTGAGTGACATATGGGTGCGTGGCTGTGTCACTCATTCCATTGAAAGCAGTGTGTGAATGACATAGCCTTGCCAGCATTCAGTGAGAGGGCTCCTGATCCCAGTGCCCACAAGTCAGTGCGTCTTTGAGGTCAGTTAGCACAGTTCACGGTGAGGCTGCTGAGCAAAGCCAGCCCTTTAAGCACGGCTGTTCCCAGTGCAAGCCCTGGACAGAAGCTGTCTGAAGGAGGAGGGGGAGCAGGCTCACTTGTTGCCAGCATCCAGTCCCAGTCGTCACGGGTGCACAGTCGGTACGTGCAGCCGTTTTTCTCTGAATTGCTGATTGTGTAAGAAAGTATATGATACAGCCCAGCGAGGGTGTCTGCATCGAAAACATCATGTGGTCTGCGAGGCTGAGCATGACTGGGGCTATCTTTGCCAGCTCACAAACACTCTGCTGGGTTACTTAAAATTTGGTCTGGGTGAAAGAGCTCTCAATCAGAAAGCGTCAACAGGAGAAAAATAATGGCAGAGTGATTTTGAGAACTTCCTGTCTCCGGGAGCATTACTGCTGTAAACAGTGACCATGCCAAGTGCTGAACCACTGCTCTCATTCCAATAACAATAAATCTATTTTTTGGTTGTGCAGAGCTGTGCTTGTATGGTTTTTAAACTCAGGGTAGGGATGAGGATGAGGCAGACACTATCCTCTGTGCATTTTCTTATTTTCTGCTGTGATAAAAGGAGTGGGGCTGACCAGGATACTGTGTCAGGAAGATAAAGGACCTCTCTGGATGAAGAGGTTACATAGTTTCAAGTGATCTGCTTGCCCTTGAGATCTTTCTTTTTAATTTTTCTTTCTTTCTTGATATTTTCTTTTGCATTGTATTTTAGTATCCCCCCCTTCAGTGACTGTTCTGGTAAAATATCATATTTATTTTTGTGTGTAGGTAGATAAGTATGTATGCAACCCAAGTAACAACTGCCGTTTTGTACTCAAAATGAAGTCATTCTGATATTAATTAGGATCTTGGCTTCAGGGCTGGCTAGTGAACTTCAGATGACTGTCCTGTGGCAAGCACTTCTTGTCAGCTCACTCAACCTTAGCAAAAGTGAGGATGCTGCAAATCAGTGACTTACAATTGCTGTCAGCAGAGCCTTCGTTTTCCAGCATAGTCATGTGCATAAACCCTCAGCAGTTTGAATCAGCCTCTGTTCCCTTCCAAAAATCCTTTAGCAACAGCAAAAAAAAAAAAAAAAAAAATCCACCATTTTTTCTTTTACCTTGATACTGGCTGACTCTCTGCTCTTTTGCTCCCATCATACTATTTCAGTGCAGCTTTCTCAGCCTCTTTTAAGCTTTGTTCCCTTCATCTGCTTCTTGCATTGATCTCCACCCCATACTCTCTGTCCTCTGTTGGTGCCTGTCCCCTTTGAGATAGTCACCAAGAACCCCTCACCACTGCCAGGGAGGTCAGGCCACGTCCAGCTGCACAAAGCCCTGAGGTGCTTCTGTGTGATATTGTGGTGGTGCCTACAGGTGACAAATAAGCCGGGCCTCATGGCTGTACAACCAGAGCTGGGTTTGTCCTGCGGTGTGGTGCTCGGATGGATTTTTGATCCCCTCCATCATTCTTCTACAGGGAACTACTGCCTATGCTATGCAGGCTTTGCTGGTGGAGAGGGCCGAGAGGCGGGGCGAAGAGAGAAGCAATGTCTTGAAGGCTTGATGCCATCAGAGCTCTTTAGCAGGGCGGTGCTTGGAGCAGAGCATACGCTCAACATCAGTTCCCTGAAGTTTAGGGAGGAACTGAAGGAAATGCTTTGGCAAGGCCACAGAGTTTCCACAGTCCAGACTTTATGCACCATGGCTCTGACAAAGCTGTGTCCATATCTGAGGCCTCAGAGGCCGTTCTGCTCTTGGAAGTTGTCCCCGGTGGAGCTTGGCAGGTCCCAGTCTCATAATGGCAGCGTTATCTCCCCATCACCGACTGCACGGATATCCATCAAGTGACCCCAGACTTCTGCTGAGCTCTTAAATCAATGCGCATTGCATTAGCGTAATGACAGCACGGAGGAGTCCTTCCTCTAAGAAAATGAGCACAGAGTAAACAGTCCCCACGCACACTCCCACGCTCGGGCTGCTGCTGGAAAGGTGACCTGTCAAGTTGGCTTTCCTGCTTTAGGCTGCTGTAGGCCCCTTGCTAAACTGTCAGCGATGATCACAAAGGGCTCCTCACCTGCTACATTCAGAGCAGCTCATTGCTCTTCCAGTGAACCCACGCCTGGACTGTTCCCTGTGCCTGCAGCCTTACTGAGAGGCCATCGTCCTCGTTGTTGTGTAGGGCAAGGAGTGTGCTCAACCCCGGCCCCAGCATCATACTAACACACTGAGTTGTGCCAGCCTCTGTCCAGAGAGGTGGCCAGACCAGGTGCTGGAAAAAGGCAAAGGATCTCCCACAGAACCTCGGTCTCAGTGGTTTCTCTAGGCTCATAGGGCCACGCTCCGTAAGGTGAAGTTCCCTGAGAATAGGATCTGCCACAAACCACAACAGCCATTACACCACTGGTGTCACAACTGGTCGTGCTGAGCTGTTCTTCCTCAGGGGCTCAGCTTGTGGCTGTGGAGCCGTACAGCAGGGGAAGCTCCCTCAGCCAGAAGGTGCCTAGACAAGGATGCCGAGGGGTGTAATTTGGGGCTGAAGCATTTAAATCAAACCTGAATCCCACTTCAGGCAGCTAAATCCTCTTGTGAATCCGAACCTTCGCCTTTTCATTTCTGTCTCATCCCCTGTAAAGTGTGGCTGATAATTTCTACCTCAAAAAGCTTATTAATGGCTTGAAATTACAGCTAAGGACTATTATTAGGCTTAAGGATCCCAAGGCATTTTCTTTGAGAAGGTGGTAGGTAGCTTTGCGTTTAAGTCATCTCGTTTTGAACTGTCCTTTCTATTTAGAGCTCCCGTTGCTGTTTTTCCCTGAACTGCTGAGCGTTGACACAGCACTCTGCTGAATGATGGTGATTTTGTTCCACCAGATCTGGGTGTGCTTCTGTAGGCTATCATGTGTGACTGCTTAGGTACAGATACCCTGGGCTCCAACTATAGGGAAGCACCGTGTTTAAAACTAAAGCAATACCGTAGAGAAAAAAAGAAAACAACTCCTTGATATGTGGTAAGCCACAGCTTGAAAGCAGAAGTTCAGTTTTTGGTGTGGCTAGTTCAGATGGAGTGTCAGAAATTTATATTAGTGTCATCTTCGGGAAAAAAATAGCTCTTATTAATTCTTACTGACACTTCAGTTCCACCCTCTCAAAATCTGTGTTCAAACCTTAGCGACATGTATACTTATGTAAATTGTGCATGTATGCTTCAAGTCTTAAAACTGTAACAAGAAGCACTGAGTTTTAAAACTCAGGCTATAATCTCTCTGAGCTACAGCTCTGCTGCAGAGGCCAAGCACCCCATAGCATCTCATTCTTCCTGTGCTGTAATTATTGTCTCCACCCAAGTTCATAAGAATTTTATAGTGGTTACTGCAGCAACTCCACTTATAGTTAGAGGCTGCTTGGCTTTTCCATTAAAAGGTCTCCTCTCTACTTCCCCCTCAACCCAATCTTTTAATGCTTTAATCCATTTTGCAAACTTGATCTGCAGGCTTTCAGTCTGAGAAGGCATCCCACCCTCAAGATTCGGTTAAAATAGGTCACTCAGGTCGCCTTTCAGAACAGGATGGAAAAATACTTTTTAGTCTTACTGACAGAGTTGGTTGTTACTCAAGTGCCCACACTCACACCACCTGTCTCAAAGCCTGAAAGCTGGAATGTACATAGGACATAAACCTGATGTTTATGGCAGCCAAGTTTCTACCATGGTTTGAAATAGTCACTTCTCAGAAATTAGACATCACCAGAATATAGGGGAATTCCTGGTGATTTTGTGTATTTGTGGATTGTTAACGTTGCTTTGTAAAAGTGACTACTGTCGAAGATGCTGCTAGGCTGACTGCTGTGACACACTGCCTTCAGAGACCTCCTTCTTGCCACCCAGGTCCCAGATCACTTGGCTGCACGTTTCCACTCCTCAGTTTAGTTTGCTTGTGTCTCAGAGATGTCCTCCAGCATATCTACTGCAGCTCCCTTCCTGATAAGTGACCATGACTATTTGGTATCTACACGTGGTATCTCCTGCTACTAGACCACCACAGCTTTGTCTCTAAACAGTTGAAATGGTGCTTTTGTGATCATCTGCTGAACCACACTCCCAGGATTTGTGTGGTGGAAAAATAGCATGAAGATAATAGAAGTAGTAACCCAAGGGAAGGAACCTGAAGGAATCAAAACTGAGACTGATAACTTGTATGGAACACTGTGAACATGAATCCCTGTGCAGAGCAGGGCCACCTTGCAGGCTCACAGTGCAACAGCAGTGGTAGTGGCTGCACTTT
The DNA here is from genome assembly GCA_013399175.1 of Odontophorus gujanensis. Taxonomy (NCBI): domain Eukaryota; kingdom Metazoa; phylum Chordata; class Aves; order Galliformes; family Odontophoridae; genus Odontophorus; species Odontophorus gujanensis. The sequence goes on from VXAB01004375.1 coordinate 43,979, forward strand.
TACACACATTGACAGGCTGTCAGGGACAGGATTAGCACAGATGCCCCTGCAAGGCTGCAGGAGGCAGTGCTGATATCATGGTGACAGCACGTGGAACTGAGAAGTGAAACCCATCATCAGTGCAGAAGTGAAACTAGCTGCACACAAACTCGTCAAATTAAAATGTAAACAACTGGCCTAAAAGAGAAAAGTTAAAACGGTTTTCGTGAGCTTTGTCCTCTCCTGCAGGGTTTGAGAGGGTGAACAATTCTATTTGTGAAGTGAAGAATCACTCTTCAGGGACTGTCCTTATCAACCAGATAATGGTTTTAAGGTAAATGTAGATGTTATAGCACCTGCTGAGATTGGCAGTGCCTCTATTAATGTTGCTCAGATTTCGGTTATGTAATTTTGGTTGCTTAACATGGTCCCTGTGTTGCCTTGGGTTAAATGCCATGCATACACTTCACCAAAATAACACCTTAATATGATTTCACCCCAGATAAAACCTCCCTCCAGCCTTCCAGCGCAGGGAATCTGTGGTGTAAAAGGACTTGGAGAGCAGGTGAGGAGGAGCTGAGGAGGCCTTTCACATCCTTCCTCACTGCTGGGCTGTGCTGCTGCAGAAAGTAAGAGGGAAGCAAATGAGAAAGAGCCCTGAGGGGATGCCCTGCTCAGCTCAGCAAAGCTGCTTAGAGCTTTGTCAGCACCTGTTGTGCAGCAAAGGAAGTTAAGCACTGGGGCCAAGCATGCAGAAGGGCCCTTTGGGCCATTTGCATGGAAACTTGGTCCCACGTAAATCCGGAACAAAACATCTATTGATGTATCAGGATCAAGTTTTCATTCTGTGCAAGTAAATGCTGTGTAAACACAGATAGGAGAACTTCCTGGAGTGAGGCACTTGACAGCAATGCTCAAAAGTGCACCTTCATGCTGACCCAGTCTGGTTTGGCAGGTGAATTTCCCATGTCTCATACTTGCTTCACACACACACAGGACAACCCTACAGATGTGCAAAGGCATCAGTTGTCCATGCAGCTGTTTTGCATGCATGGCCCTTGCGTTGCTTTGGGCTGTGACCCTGATTTGCTGCCATTTCCCCGTGTGCTCATTGATCCATTTGGTCCGTTGTTCTGCAGTGGTCAGAGTTTGCAAACCCTTCGCAGTGCAGCAGTGTGTGAGGTTCATAACAGCTTTTTCTTACATTTAAATTCAGCGGCATTTGCGGTACCGCTGGTAAACAAATTATGCTCCTTCTTTTTATGCCACTTACTTCAGGTGCAGAGCTTTTCTGATAGAATTGCCACTGGATGAAGAGTAACAGGCAAAGCAGTGTTCTCACCTTGTGAAACTGTCACTGGCAACAGAGCAGATACCATACAGGGACAGAATCTGGAGTTGTGCAGGTTTTTTTGCAGCTGGACCTACAGTTGGAGGAACTACAAAAATATTTCAGTCGTATCATGAGCAACAGTTAACTAAAGCAGGGTCAAATTATGTTGGCCCTTTTCACCCTATTGATTACCTTTGAATTATTCAGCTAATAAGTTATAATGTGCCTTAAGTGAGAAAAATGGCAAAATTTGGCCCCAGTGTACAGCAGCCGACTGCTGAGAGTGAATATATATGTGCGTGCGTTGCCTCCTGCCCAGGGATGCAGATGTTATTGAAGTGCAGTGGATATCTTTACTTTGGCAGACACCCAGGAAGATGTTGCGAGAAATTGTAAAGATGTGTACAGTGGATCGTTTAGCGTGGTTTAATAAAAGTAAGTGCATAAGTACTAAAAAGTAGAAGCTGAATAAAAAGAATAGTATCGGAATCTTTTTTACTAGGATCTGGAAGTCTCCCACTAATATCACAGAAATGTCAGTAATATAATTTGTATTGCATTTTTTTTTTTTATTTCGTATTTTTCCCTCCGTGCCTTTTGTCCTTATCAGCGCAAGCGTTCTTGGCTCCTTTCCCTTCTTCTTCTTTTTATCTAATATTTTACCGTAATGATTTAAATAAATATATATATATAAAAGCTTTAATGGCACATCTATGATCGGCAGTAAAAAATCCCCAAAGCAAAATGCAGTAAAACGTGATCACAGCATCTGTTGGCTCCCTTCCACATGGGCAAACTTTTGAAGCTTTAGCTCCATTTATACTCTGTCCTCATTTGGTTGACCCTTCTTCAGTAGAATCCATCTTTTTGCGTAAGTATGGGATGGATTAAAGTGAAGGATTAGATTTGAAGGTTGTCTTCTCCAAACTGTCTGTTCCCATTCCCCCTTGCATCTGCCCAAGCAGCCACTGATATTTTAAGCACGCTTTCCTCCCTCCCCACCCCCTCCAGTTGCATTTGGTTATGACACTGCTCAGGGTTGACTAAAGCAGCACACAGGAGCTTCATGTGACCATGTTGTCACTTAGGATTCATTTTTTCCCCATTTCCTCTCTGACATTCCCAGGGGCCGTAGTTTACAAGCCAATTGCTCCCTCTAGAGCCCGTCAGTCCAGTGCAGGACTGTTTTGGGGGACGAGTGACGTAAATCCCTCTCTCTGCCAGGTGTGAGCTCATGGCTTTCTCTGCTTCCAGATTCAGACAGATCTGATGCAGCTGAATGCAAAGCTCAGGTTGCTGTTGCAGTGCAGAGTACAGGCACACCACCTTCAGGTGCCTGGGAACTGGAGGCTGATCTTTGCCTTTTGCTGGTTTAGGTGTAGTATTGCTGAGCAGGCACTGGCTGGCATTGTGCTCTGCACATGCATTTAAGTTCTTACAGCTTTGCACAGCATCAAGGGGTCTTATAAGCAATCCTGTGAAGTAAGGGGCTGGGGGCAACTGGTTTAATCTGTCTGACTTTGGCTGTCAAGTCAGCAGCAATTCTTGAGGGCACAGTTGATAGCCCATTCTCTAACAAACCCTTTGACAGACTCCACTCTCTCTTTCTAGAGCGAGTGTTGTGTTTTGGCCAGAACTGCTACTGTTACCGTTATTTTTTCTGAAAGAGTACTGACTTTAATGCTTCCACAAAATAAATATTACCAGGCAATTTTTCCTGTCCTAGTTATGCGAGAAGACTTGATGGAAGCAGTGAGTCTCGTGCTCTTTCCTTACGCATGTGAGGGGATGTGTGATGTCTGTCGCAAGGATTTTCAAAGGCAGAGCTCTGTCCCACATTAGGAGAATTTAATCTCTGGGTTCAGCAGGTGCTCTGTGGCTAACATTAATTAGGTGCTGCCAGGGGAGCAGTGGAGAACAACAGTCTCTGAAAGGACTTTGGCACCCACCAAGGCACAGTGTGGCATGGACATTGCCTTTCAAGCATTCCACCATCAGCAAAGACTCCCAGAATGATGGCGTAGGGATTGGCTTAAACATATTGAGGTGTACGTCATGGATCCAAACTAAGCTTTGCATGATTTTCTGTAGATTTATGGAACCAAAGGATTTCAGATTTTGATGTTAGACAGTGAAGAGCTACATGCTAGCTTGCTGTCACTGCTGGACCATATTGCCATCATAACTATTTGAAGCATCTGAGCTAGGCCAGCATTTCAGAAGGTCTTCTTTGGTTGTGTGATCCTTCTGTACAGTCACTATAGAGCGTTGTCCTTCACTTAGGCAGCCTTGGAGGCACCCATTCCTTTATAGCTTATAGAGCTGTAAACTTATCGTCCCAAAGCAGGTATGTCCATAAAACATACATTTCACTAACAGTACCTCCAATCTAAACCTACCTTTGTCAACCAGACATATAAATGAATAATGTAGAAGCTATGAATAAAAATGATAAAACCACTTAATAAAACTAAATGTAAGTGAAACGGAACCACCAGAGGAAAGCACAGGCAGAATTACTGGTAAGCAGCAATGAGTGACATACAGGTTTATGGTTATATAGTCCTGTGGTTAACCAGTATGTGGTTAATGAATACTCTTCTGTCAACAAAAAGTAAGCTAAGCATCTTCCTGCTTTTGCCAAATTGTATCACAACCTTAAACTGGTTCTGAGATCTCATCTGATCTGTAGAAGATCTTGAAAGTAACTTCACTCCCCTCTTCTTCTTCATTCTGGCCTCATGGACTGGTAATGTGGCCTCATTTTCCTGAAGTTCATTATCTTATTATCTTCTTTTTCTGCATTTTTTTCTATCTGGAAAGACTGTGAGGGCCATCAGAAGAAAGAAATTGATTATGTATTCTAGGAAAACAGCATCAGCACCCTACCTAATGCATCAGCAGTTGTCAAAAAATAAAACTGTGATCAGGATGAAAATGCTGCAGATTAATAAAGGCAATGATATATATTTTCAAAGTCTCTTTCAGCCTTGGTGATCTAGGTGTTGTATATAGTAGTACAGGGAATTATGTTTTTGCTAGTAGGAAGATCTACAGTTACCTCTCTGATATTTGTTTAGTATAATGCTGTGAGTATGATGAGAGTTTTTATTCAGAAGAAAGCTGACTGAACTTTACTCCTGGTGCCTTATAGAAAAATCTGGTCTACAGGTGGAAAAACAACAATAAAGCTTTATCTTGTAATTTAGCATTTAAAAATTGTCAGCGTGGTGATCCTTGGTCTTGGTAGATGTAGGACCCAGGAGCTGAGGGCTAAGGGGAGTCAAACAGGGATCTAAAATTACTGTTGCTGCTGTTGCGTTTCTTTTGATTTCAGAGAGTACTTTCTAGTGAGGATGTGGAGGTGGGAAGATAGTAGGCTATGATTGGGGAGGGTTGTGTTTCAGCTTCTGTTTTCTCAGGGCTGTGATTCAGGATTATTGTCGGCTTTAGTTGCAGCAGCCAAAGTGGTTAGCATCTCTGGCCACAGGCTTCCTGTTAGATCTTGGCCAAGACACTTTATCTCCCCACAGTTCCTCATTTGTAAAGTGGGGAGAATACCTCTCTAATTCACTGGGCTGTGATGAGGACAGTTTCCAGTAACAGTTATGTGTGTGTGTGCCTGCTGTGATGTTGATGCAGACCATTAGCACCAAAGTAGGAACTGCATTAAGAGAAGTATTGAATTGCAAGTAAATGTGCATGGAGTGGGGGGGATATTGCTGCTAGAGGCAGGCATTTATACTTGTATTTACATTTATATTTATACAGATAAACCAAGCAAATTATAAAAATGGGAGGTCTTATAAGGGCAGAGGCTCAGCCTTCAGGGGGGGCTGGAGCCAGGCAGTAAAATGAAACAGGCAGAGCTGTATGTGCCTGGAGGAGAGGAGCCTCAATTTTCTTACAACAACTCTTGGTAATCTAACTTGGGATAATGGCCCTTGTTGTCTCTGACTGATAATGAAGATACCAGTATCTGAGACCTCCATGATGCTGAGATAAGGATGCTAAACCTGCCAACAGCCAATGTTTTTATCGCTGTCCAGGCCAAAGCCATAATAAATACAAACACGAGGTCTTATCAAAGATAGAGAAAATTACTTTTGTTACTGAAAAAATGCCTGAAGTAATGCTGGCATTGTCCAAAAACAAATCCAGAGGTATCAGGATTTGAATGCCTCATGGTCGCAGGGGGATACAAAACCATCCAGCCTCCCCAGCAACCATCCAAATGGGCACTTTTCAGAACCCAGAGCTGTGGCATGCGCACAACAGTTTTGAAAAGGCTTTCACAGTTTTCTTACTGAATAATAGAGAAACTGAGCATAATGCTCTGCTATGTCTTCATTAAACGTTTTAATTCTCTGCGGACAGGCTGTAGGGATTTTTTTTATTATTATTTTTTCCATTCCCTTGTTTCTTGGCATTGCAGTAGCAGATTGTTTTTGAAGGATACTGGTTTCTAATATGGAATTGATCTAGTGCTAGCTTCAACCACAAAGCATGGAATTTGATGATCCACCCTGGGGACCTGAGCACCCAACTCTCTTTAATATTAGCAGACACTGTTGGTCAGATTCCTTTGTCAGTTCTGAAAGAGTCAACCACAATTTCTAAGCCTCCCTGAACTAACTGCCTTTCAAAAGTTCAGATAATGCACCAGTAGTCTAGTAGATGAGATAAACTACAACTGTTAGGGGTAACCTCCTTATTTTGCAAACAAAGTGTAGAACATTTGCATATAAATTGTTTTTTTTTTTTCCAAATGCTTCGAGCAGTTATCACAGAGGGAGTGCATCCAGCAGCAGACAGTAGTGAGCCCATGCTGCCTCACAGCTGTCTGCAGATACAGACAGCTAGTGGTTGGTGTAGTTTGGGGTGTTCTGGTTCTGTTTGAAAGGACAACCTTTTCTCAGTACATGTGTTCAGTAACCTTCTTTCCTCTTGCAGGGAAAAGCTTCACACTGACTATCACAGTCTTCACAAACCCGCCACAAGTAGCCACGTACCACAGAGCCATCAAGATAACGGTGGATGGACCTCGTGAACCCAGAAGTAAGTGAACTATTTGAAAAGTAACTGAACTATATGAAAAGAGCATTTGCAGAAGGTTATGTTGGTTATTTAGCACAGGCGTTCATCATCAGCCATATGCAATGCAACAACATCCAGTGCATGTGGAGCAGTGGGTATGCCTCAAGCCAGGGCTGTCCTGAAAGTGGTTTAAGTTATGCCTTCTTGTAGGCTTATTTTTCATGGGTGTTCATCTGATGTAGAATATGAATTACTTTGCATTTATGAAATATCTACCTAGGAATGGTTTGGATTGTACCCAAAAGCTGACAGAAGGCATGCTGGTAAAAGGTGGGCGGCATATACCTTATGCATCATTTCTTGCTGGTCTCGACTTTCAGATGTTAAGAGGGTTTTAAAGTATTGGAAACCAATATATCATTGACCTAAGTTTTCAAGCTCAGCCACCCTGGAAAAATAAATAAATGTCTGAGAGGCAGCACCTGGTTTCTCCCTTGTAGAGTTCACTGTGCCTCATTCTGCTGTACAACTTGGGAAAACAGTAATTGCTGAAAGTGATGCTTCCAAGGAGCAGATGCAATTACCCCGGTGGGACACCCATTCTCACAGATGGGCAGTGTTTCCTATTTTATTTTTTCTTTTTTAAAATGAAGTGTAAGGAGAAGATGAACGTTTTGATATCCCAGGGGAATATCCACACCGTTCACGCACGCGGTTGTTTTCATTGGGTTAGAGGGTGAAGGCTGCTTTGTTTTGGGGGAAGCGAGGGTTGCACAGGTAGGTAGATGTAGGTGCTTCTCTAGCATGTGCTCTGCCTGTTACCACAGGCAATCTTTTACCTCAGAATGTGGAATTTTCACATTTCTATCAAAATGCCCTGATGTAAATTGAGGTTTGTGGTTAGTTTTTCCCTCCTCCTGCACACTTGGCAGAAGTTCTGGCTGTTGCTTAAGTGGAGTTGTCCTGGGAGAAGAAAGCAGTAAGATTCAAACACCCACTAGGGAATGAGACATGCAGCTTGGGGCTACTTTAACTGAGTGGTGGAAGAGAAGAAGGGTTTGAAACTTCAGTTTAAATAGCTTAGAAAACTCCTAACTTCCATATGCATTTTTTTAATGAAGCCTTCATTTGCCTGAGTTGTGTCATGATGCTGCATGCATTTAATGGAAAAATCTGACCTACATATACTTATTTAAACTTAAAACAAATGCTGCTGCCAGGGCAAGACTTCTTCTTTAGTTTGTATTTGTGTGTTGTTTTTTTTTTTTTCTGGAAACTGGTTGAATTGTCCCTGAAAAATGTCTACCATGAACCAGGCACCATGTTCACAGCTGTGCACATAAAACAGATATTTGTACATGCAAGCTCCAGATTTGCATTTGCAATTACCTGGACATGTTCACAGTTTGCATACAACAAATAAGCTTTGTTTCTTTGAATATGAGTTTGCAAGAATAGTAAGACACAAAATCATCCTTCAGGCATGCCTTACTGTTTTAAATCAATTCTTCAGTTGGTATAGTAGTTAATATTTAATAAGATTTTACATTTTAAAAAGGAAGTAGAAATATAATACATACTGAAGCAACACTCATATCTTCCTGACTCAAATGTATGTAAAAGCTTCCTTGTAAATGATTTCACTTTGTCATAGGCAAGCCAGAGGTACAAAGGAGCTCCGTGCTCAAGGAGGCTTTGCGTGTGCCATGAGCAGAGGTCAGCTACCCTTGGCAGGAGTGCACTGCTCCTTTTATTGCTAAGTCACTCATGACGCAGGGTGGAAGGGACTCTGCTCTTTTCACTTCTAAGTGGGCTGCAAGGTCCTGCAAGCTGGCTTCTCACAAGTTTCAGAGCTGTGGCAGCTGTTGCAGTCATAGAATCACGGAAGGATTTGAGTTGGAAGGGACCTCAAAGCCCACCCAGCCCCAACCCACTGCCATGGGCAGGGCTTCCCCCCACCAGCTCAGGCTGTCCAGGGCTTCATCCAACCTGGCCTTGAGTGCCTCCAGGGATAGGTCACCACAGCTTCTCTGGGCAGTTGTGCCAGCACATCACCGCCCTCTGAGGAAACAGTTTTCCCTAACATCTAACCTAAACATCTCCCCTCTTTTAGTTTAAAGCTATTCCCTCTTGCCCTATCACTATCAGACCATGTAAAAAGTTGTTCCCCCTCCTACTTATAAGTTCCCTTCAAGTACTGAAGGCCACAGTGAGGTTTCCCTGAAACCTTCTCTTCTCCAAGCTCATTCTGGTCTCTGCTTCCTTATTCCATGTTTGGCTGTAATACTGAGTGGCTTGGAGGGATGAAGTGTTATGAAGCAAGGAAAAAGTGGTACTCAGAGCTTTCTCCCTTCCTTGTTCCTCACGTGTTTGGAACAACCCTGACCACAACTCAGTTTTCCCAACTGTCACCCAGACACCAGTTTTTAGTAATCAAACTCAGAATTTATTCTCTCCAAAATAACTGTTATGTCTCTGACACAGTCCTGCTGTTTGGAGCTACATGTGTGTTTTTTATCCCCTCTCTCAGTAGCTGTATCCTGTTCTGCACTGCTCTGATTAGATCAAGGTACATTTGTAGCCTGCACCAAAATAGATTGCGTGGCTGTTACCTGCACGGGAATTGTGGTTGAACATACCACTACTTGCATGCCATGTACTGAGTGGATTTAAAATGATATCAGCCTTCTCCATGCAGGCTAGAATCAAAATAAAACAGGGAGAGAAGTGCTTCTAGCTCGGTGATCAACATTTGGGAACTTGCACGTCTAGAGATCTGTGAGTCAGTCCAGGCTGCAGGAATTGCAGAAATACTGATCCGTGATTTCTAAGATATCCTAATTCAAAAGAAATGTGGGAAAGAGAGCAGTAGGAGCAAAATTAGATACTGCTGTCTGGCAGACCTATGGAGAAACCATGCTTAACTCCAGAACCAAACGTAGTAACAAATGTTAATTCATTTACTTCATGTTTGTAGTGGTTGCAGATAGGCTGAATTCTAGTGAGCATCTACATGCCCTGTAAAAAATACTGGGAAGTGTGATGTTACTTTTTAGGTAAAAGTCAGAGCTTTGTAACAGGACAATTTTCAGTGAAATTAACAAGTTGTAGAAATATTTGTTTGTTTGTTTGTTTGTTTGTTTATTAAAAAAATAACACCAAACCTTTAGACCGATTAACTTTGGAAAAAACAGAAACTTGTTCTTTCATCTTCAGAGAATGATAGTATAAGAGCAGTTTCTGAGCCAGAATTAAAAGGGTTCAAATTTTTTTTTTAATGATAAAGGACAGCCTCTTAAGCTATGCATGTTTGGGTTTACTTCAAATAGTAATGCAAAGCAGCATTCGAAGCCATTTTTGGCAAGCAGAAAAATACTCAGACCAAGGGCTCTGAAAGCAAGCGTACAAAGCACAGACCTTTTGGCTCACTCTGATGTGTGGAGATGTCACAATAGGCGACGATAGCACAATGTGTTTCCTTGTACGTGCACACCACCCCTCTCTGAACCAGTCCTGACTCTGGTTTTCAGACTGCGGATTCATGCATGCCGTGTCATACATTTGGTCACAATGTACAACCTATGGGCCATTCTCTGCCCAACAGCCTATTTGCATATGTAACTATAAAATTTGTATTTAAAACTGTGATAACTACTTGTGTGCGTTGTTTACAGCATTGCCTTTTTTTTTTTTTTTACCGCTGAATTTCTGACTCTGCCTATCCAGATGATTCTTCTCATCTAATTGTCAGGGTTTGTAGAGAGAGCCAAGGTACTTAAGAATCTGGCTCTTCCTCCACTGCTTTCATTATGTGTTTTGAAAATCTCTTTTAAACTTAGTATTTTCATTCTCCAGCTTTACAGAAATACTTATTTTCATTTTTTTTTTATAAAAAGAAATAATAATGCACCATCAGAGAGAAGGGCAAGATGACCTAACCCATCATTTTCTTCTCCAACTTCTATGATTCTATGATTCATAAAGCAATTTATGATTTTATGAGCTAAGTCCATGGGGAAAATCATTAGCAGTAACCAGATCAAGAGTAGTGCTCCTGATGAAAATACTTTTGGTTAGGAAACTTGGTAGAAATAGCATGACTCTTAAATTAAATATTTCCCTTAGGCCATTTGACCTACCGTGTATGTCTGCTCAAAAATTAGGTTTTTCTTCTTTTGACTGCTTCTTTCTGTTTTTCTCATTGAATTGTTTTAACCTACATAGCTCTGAAAAAATCACTAATGGACCAGGTGCCTGAAAACTGTGCAGAATGAAAGGGCTGCACAGATTTAGCCCCAGCGGCCCTGAGCTGTCCAAGGTTAAGCTGTGCATTAAATATGATTATCCCACATTGGGTATGTGGTTTTCCCGAATACTTTTTTGGCATCCTTGTATCAAAGGACAGGATACAGTGAAGCAGACAAGGAATAATATTGCTAAGCAGGATTGGAGAAGGAGCTTTAAAGGCTGCTGGCTGAAGAAATGCCTTTCGAGGGACAGTTGTTGGCCTTCGCCTCCCGGCACAGCTAGCCATGGGAGTGCACAACTTTGCTCTACCACAACTGAGGGCACCCTCAGGCCTTGATCTGAAGTGGTCCTGGATTGTTTGTGAAGTTCAAAGAGAAGTCCCTGGCCCGGATCTGCTAGGAAGGAACACTTTCACGTTCAACCCCCTCCTGCAAGGAAAGGCCAAGCAGTTCTCCAAACCTTTGTCATCTCAGTAACCTGAATTAGCACAAAATGCCTTCACTTCTTATTTGTTTGCTGCTGCAAGTACCTCCATCTGCTGGAAACTGAGACTAATGTGTACCCAAAGCTGTTTAGAAATCATGAGAGAATGAACCATAACGTCACAGGAACAGGCTCACCCTATAAATTTCAACAGTGGCTTTTCAGATCCTTCCACTCACCTGGAGATGTACAGTGCTTAATAGTTTCTTGGTAGAAAATGCATAGAGGGAAATGTGGCATTTTCAAGTTCCTTTCTGTGTAGCAAAAGCCCTGCACTGAAATGCGAGCACAGTTGGGACTCTTTCCCTTTGCTAACACTAGCTGCGTGCCACAGGCTCCGTGGCATACCGCCCTCTGAGCATAGGAACCCAAACTTGCAAATCACTTTTTAAAATCTTGGCTTAGATACTTGCCCCCGAGAAGTTCCAATCTAAATAAATCTTGTATAGACAAAAGAAAGGGACGGGCTGCAAGAAGAGCTGATGGCTGAGCAGCACTGATTCTCTGCGTGTATTTGCATCCCTGCGTCCCATTGTCTCATTGACACTGCCTGATGAGTGGGTGGATGGGTGTTTAAATTACAAGTACGCTCTGGAGACATCATAGTCAGCTTGTGCAATGGCAGTGTGCAAGCCTACAGCAACTGTGTGAACTGGCAAAGCATTTCTAGCCCAAATTCAAGCAATGTGACTGTCTCTAAGTGGGTGCTGAACATGCTGTAGATGTAGGGGCATCATTTTCGTTCTGCTCATTATTTCCCTTTTGCTTTATATACCAGCATCCTTGAGATTTCATGGTGCAGATACTTCCTTTCCACCTGGAAAAGAAGGATTGAGATGATTTCCTGTGGCGTTTATCAGTCTCATTGCTGAGACAGTGGGGAGAGTTGAAGTAGGATGACAAGGGGCAGGGAGTTGGTCATTTTAGTTTAATGAAATTGCCAAAATACTTGCAATACAAAATCTTCTGTTAAGCATTGCTATATGGACTGCTTTCCTGGGCGTGTGGTAGCTCATACATATTTGCTTGCCTAAGGCGTAAACTCCATTTTTTAAAGATAGAGAGAAGTGTTGACAGTATAGGTTCTTTCCTCACATAAAGTAGGAGAAGAGAGGAAGTAAGAGGTGTTATGATGTAGGCTAGAAGCAGCCTGGTACTCTATAAATTATTTCTTCCCCTTGATTGAGTCACTTAATCTCGCACTGATGTCCTCCTTCCCTCTTGAATTAGTGTGATTTAAAATTGAGGTTTGTACTTTTTCATTTCTTTCAGGTTTTTTTTTTTTTTCATCTTTCCCAATTTAATTATTGCACTGAATACTCATTATTTGATTGCCTAGTGGTTGAACAGCAACAAATACAGTGGTATTTTTGTTTACCTATATTTATACAATGGGATTTTTAATATATCTACTGTTGGTGCAGTTCTACTACAGTTAGTGGGAAAGTCCTCTGTAACTGTGGTGAAAGAATAATTAGGTGAATGTATGTTCACAGAGTCACAGTAGGGTTTGGGTTGGAAGAGAGCACGAAGCCCACCCAGCCCCAGCCTGCTGCCATGGGCAGGGCTGCCCCCAGCAGCTCAGGCTGCCCAGGGCCCCATCCAACCTGGCCTTGAGTACCTCCAGGGATGGGGCAACACAGCTTCTCTGGGCAGCCTGTGCCAACTTAGAAAAATGCTTCCAAAGCAGCCAGTAGTTCTGACATTCTCCTGTCAACTGCACTTAACTACAAAGAGTTAATTGCTGCTGAGATTGATAGACAAGTCTTTTTTGAGGGGGGGAAGTGTTTTTCTGTAGAAACATGAGAAAGGTCTGCATAGATTTCACATGCATTTGTGTGGGTGTGTATGCAAGAAAAGCATTGACATACAGTCTGCTGGCAAGTAGGTTGGCCAGTGGTAATGTGACTATCTGTTGGTCTCCCTTGAGGTTGTTGCTCACTGAATCTCAGTCAGACTGTCCATACCTCAGTGCTGCATGGCTCAGTGCAAAGCATGAGCGAGAGCAATGCTTGGGTGAGTCTGTGTCCACTGATCTTCTAAATTGTAGGAGAAAGAGTTGTCTGGTGTACGATAGCACACTTTGCTTATTAATGTCTGGAAGATATCCTAAGGAGCAAGAAGAATGAAAACATCGCCCTTGCCTTCTTTAATTGTGGAACAGATAAGGAACAGTCTGTGAAAATGGGAGGAGACATGAGAAAGAATTTAACTGGCCATAGTAGTAAAGTCTAGTAGTAAAGTTCACACATTTTTTTCTCTCTCTTTTTTTTTTTTTTAATAGCTTCAGCACTTTGTTCTTCCTTGGCAGAGTGGTGTCATTGGAGCCCATTAAGCACTAAGTATACCAGGCTTCCTTCTCCGGGTTGACCAGTCAAGAGGAGTCAGGCTGTGTCATAACCCCAGCGCATAAAGCTGCACAAAACTTTCGGTGACCGTGTTGATTTAATTACTAAGGATTCTGTTTGTCTGACTGTCTGCCTCTCCTACCTGAACCCCACATTCTGGGCTGTTCTTCATTACCTGCTCTACCTATCTTTGCAATCTAGCCGCAAACAGTTTTGGTTGACCACACCACTTCCCTCTTGAAAGTTAATACTGTTTGACTCATTCTGCACTGCTAACACCAAGCCAAAGAAAACAAGCCAAAGAATAACCTGCTTGTATGCAGTTTGGAAACTTCTCAGAGGCCCTGCTTTCAAAATGCTATACAGTAGCTTACTATATCTCTCTGCAGCTGCAAAGAAAATGAGGAAAGTAAAAATGGTTCAAGAACCTAAAATAAAGACATGGCAAAACCACATGAAATTTATGAGCTTTCAGTGAACTGCAGTCTTGTGTAGGCACAGTGGCACGTTAGTACAGAGGAGGGACTACTTAGTAGCTTACAGATAAAAAGATTCAACCTCATTTCTTTGCAAAAGCAGGTATTTTCAGCTACTGTGTGAAGACACCGCCCACCAGCCTTATTAAAAGTAAAGGTCTTTAGTTCAAGGGAAACGCATAACCTGGCTACATTGCCTCTCAAAAGCATGCATTGAAGCCATCTCCACCTGGCACAACCTCGGCTCAGTGGGCAGGGCTTCAGCTTCATCCCAGCTAAGTCTGTGCTTTTATTAGAGTTCTCATTCCCTTCATTCAGCAGAGATTCAAAAGAGAACATTCAAGGAATGTTCAGACGTTGTGTTGAGGGACATGGTTTAGTAAGAACTATTGGTGATAGTTGGACGGTTGGACTGGATGATCTTGTAGGTCTTTTCCAACCTTGGTGATTCTGTGGTAGGTGAAACCATCTTCAAAGGGTTGCTCAAATTGTGGCTTAGTCCTTGCAGTCTGAGACTTGTGTTTCTGCAGCTTTTTCCTTGGACAGAGGTCTATTTTTGTGCCAATGTTTTTTCTTGATTGCTGGCATATACTTGTTCGTTGGCTGGTTGTTCCTAATTCTGCACCTCCTCTCTCATCCCTATCTTCAACTATTATGTCTCAGCCCATGTCTAGAGGGTATTCTTATGGCAGTTTGCACATGTGGGAAGATGCAAACTATAAAGAAACAAAAGAAGATTTTGGCAATGTGCTGCTTAACTGGGGAGTCATTAAAACTTTGTCAAGGAGTCAGAATTCTTGGAGCGTACACATCAACATGGGGAAAAGGGAAAAGATGGTGAAGGGTATAATTTTGCAGACTAATTTAACTTCATGAATAACTTCTTCCCTCAAAACTCAGTTCCCTTACTTTTACTTCACTAAGGTTCTTCCAGAGAAGAACCCACAGAATAGTTGTCCTTTGACAACAAAAACAGAGGACACCTATATGTCACACTCATTAAAAGTTTTGGTGGACCAGTATCAAGCAAAATAGTTGTAGTGTTTTGGTGTGGGTTTTTTGTTGTTTTTTTTT
>VXAB01004375.1:58966-143469 GCA_013399175.1 Odontophorus gujanensis
TTTTTTTTTTTTTTTTTGTGGTGTGTGTTAAGGTTTAAGCAGACGCGTGTTTGTGCACTGCTGTTTGTTAGTACAGCACAGGCTGTACCAGCTTGAGGGGAGGAAGCATCTTTCCTGTCCGGCAGCAATTTCCAAGATTGCTTTTTCTGGCTGTTGTAACTCAGGATGAACGTGAGACTTTTCAAGTGTTCATCAGGATCAGAGAGGCCTGTAGTTATGCACTCAGTGTACCTGGCTGGAGGGAGGATGACCAAAAGCCCCAGGTTTTGCCTTTTTTCAGAAAGGGTGCACTCTTCAGCCCACCACCATTCATCTGAATATGTGGACTCTCCCACTGCAGCTGGAGAATTAAATATGGAGAGAAATGGGGAGAGAGAAGGGATCAGGGCCTGTAATTAGGGCTCTCATCTGGAAAATAGGAAACTGAAGTTCATTTTCTATTACAGATCAGGCAGAATGGGCTTGGTTCTGACTCTCATCTGCGGGCAGGACTCCCACTTGTCATAAATTGGTGGCCTGCTCTATCCATAGCATCTGTTTATGAGGGTGGATTTTTTTTGTTAATGTTCTGATTTTAAAAAGAAGCAGTAAGAAAAACAGTATTGCTGGGAATATTTAACTCATGTTAAAAAATGTAGGAAAAAGTGCCCCAGCTGCTCAGCAGGAGCTGCAAGTCACTACTGTGTGTTACTGCTCTATGGTGAGTGAGGGGTGAGGAACACCAGCAGAGAGGCCATCAGCTGTCTCACATTTCCCATGGACGAGGGTCTGCATTGGGGGAGCTGCTGGAAAACAGTGAATGTGCCACACAAATCCTTTTTTGCCTTCTTGGCATCACTAGACACTTGCTTAACACGCAGCCAAATTGGATTATTGAGTGGAAAAATTAAATGCAGAGCAAAGGATGACACCTGAAATGTCTAGCATGTCTGCAGTTAGTCAGAACAACAAACAGATTTTCCATAAAGGCACGGAAAGCCCAAGGTTTGCCAGGGAGCTGATAGAAGAAACACAGCTGGAAAGATTTCCCGGTGTCAGTCCATCTGTGTTTGGCATTTCATGGCGCTGGCATTATTTGTCATTCGGCTTTTGAAGGACATCTGGATGTCAGGCAGTTCACTGTGCTGGGACTGGTGCATGTGCATAATTCCCTTTCTCGTTCTCACGTTTCCCAGTACCTCGTGCCTAAGGTCAGGTTGGGTCTGATGACCAACACTGCTTCTGCTGGTAATTACAGACACAGCACAAGAATGTTTAGCATAATATCCTGTCTGCCATGATGTTCCTACTGTCTGGAAATAAGGCTTTCCTTACACGGTGCTTAAGAAAAACAGCCAAAAAATATAATTGCTGATGAGTCTACTCAAAGCTCTGTCTACCATCACCCTCATTTCTCCTTGCTGCAGCGCTATTTTTAACAGAGGAGAAGGAAAACATCCTACAGCTTGTCTAGTTCCTCTGCTAGTAGCATTTACACAGTATTTTTACCACTGTTCAAGAGGTTGGTGTGCTTCAGTGCACACCTGCAACGGTCTCTGCAGTGCCCAAATGTGGTGTAAGTCCCTTCCAAGTGGTGAAGGCTGTGGAGGAAATCACTCTTCAGTCTGGTTTCATTTTCAAGTCTCATCTTCTAGAGCTCCATAGGATGGCATATAACAGCAGTTAGTGGAGTTGTAAGCAAGTGCATACCTCTGTGCAAGATCAGGTCAGGTCTGATTTAACATACAGTAAATGGTATTACATTGGTTGCTGTTTCTGCAAATTTAGAGGAAAAAAAAACCTGTAAATTATTTTATGGGATGCATGATACATGGACAAAAAAAAAAAACAAACATTATCCACTTAAGCATAATTTCCATTTATAGTAAGAAAAAAATCTGATTTTCAAGCTTTTGCATTACCTAACTTTGCAGTAGTGTAGAAATACTATACTTCAACTCATTTTTGTTTACAATACTGTATATATATGCACTAAAAAGCACGTACTTTCATCCTAGAATAATGTGAAAGAATATATTTTCTTCTCACGCATACAGAATAATTGGATATATTTTAACTCCATGGTAAAAACAATTTTTACCACTTTATTGGCTGAGCACAATGAAACATGGCTTATTTTCTACCCAGCTAGAGCTGGAGCCAAACCAAAGCCATTCACACTAACAGCCCTGAAAAATGAAGATGCTTGGATTAACTTCTAATACAGTTCCAAAGTAGTGAAATTTTATTAAACCAAAGCATTGGATCTGATTGGATCTACCCACTTTGGCAAAACCTGAACCGACACTGTTTTCCTGTGTATTTTTGGGTTGCACAGGGAATGAAAAGCCTTCTATTCATCCTGGGGAAAAGAGTTGCAGAGGGGAGAGGTGTTCTGCTCCCTCTGGGGACAAGGGGCTCTGCTTGAATTCATTGTGGCTGTCTCCTGCTGGGCACCCATGGGGGTTTCAGTACCTGTATAGGCAGAACGGGAGCACAGAGTGCCTCACACCTCCCCTGGATGTGCGTGGGACGAGGGCTGCCGAGACATATCGTTCTGGTTGCTTCCACATCCAGTGCTCCGAGCTGGTGGCTGCTGTCCAAGCTGAGCACTCCGCTGCCTCTTGAAGTCTATAAAACCGTGTTTCCCTCACATTAAGAGGGAAAAAACTTACACGTTGTGTTGCTGTAAAAGTATCAGAAAAGCTCATGTTTTCTTTACACTCCTCGTTTAATATTCTGTGTAAAAAAAGTCTGCCTGACCTCACTGAGGCAGTATTTGAAAGGGATAAGGGGAAAGAAGAAAGTCAAGAAGCCCCCAGTGCTTTAATTTAGCCAAACAGGCTGGATATCCTGTTTATTGTAAGCAAAGGCTCAAACTCTGCTTCCCCAAGGGAGGGAGAGGCAAAAATGCCATCAGCTCTCCCCTTTGTCCTAACTGGTGTTTGGGAGTGCTGTCACTGGGGTGCACAGCAGCTGAGGGAACTGGGGTTGTTCAGTCTGAAGAAGAGGAGGCTCAGGGGAGACCTCATCACTCTACAAACACCTGAAGTGAGGTTATGGTGAAGTGGTGGTCAGCCTATTCTCCCAGGTAACAGCAGTAGGATGAGAGGGAATGACCTCAAGTTGCACCAGGTGAGGTTCAGATTAAGTATTAAGAATTTATTCTCAGAAGTAGTGGTGAGTGGTTGGACTAGGTGATCTTAGAGGTCTTTTCCAACCTTAATGATTCTGTGGTCCTCTGGCTCTGTGCAGACTAGTGGTTTGGGCACAGTACTGTTCTGAGAGGCAAGCATATGCCGCAGGTTTGGTGCCTGACCATGAGCAGGCCACCTCGTTTCCCCGTGATTCAGTTTTCCACTTGTAAAATGGAGATAATAATAGACCTGTGCTTTACAAAGGTGAGCTAAGGACAACTTGCCTGCTCTTTAAGCAAGTTGTTTAGAGGGTAACTTCAAAGTAAAGCTAATAAACACAAAAACACAAGTCACTCTAGCAAGGCTCTGCCTGTGCATTTATAGTGGCTTGGGAAAACTATTTATATATGTTAACATTTTTCTGACACAGTTCTTCACCTTCCTACCACAAAAAAACAGGTTCTGTGCTTCTACCTGTAGCAACTGGCAGGGGAGAAAAGGTTGCATAGCTCTTCTGACTGGGGAAAAAATAAACAAAAGTCACTTTTGGAGCTACATCTGAGGTGACAATTGCCTGATGTTTTCTGTAGGTAATTCCCACCACAAAGCTTCCACATATAGACCAAAATAAATAGCTGAGCTACCCTGAGGAGCAGCCTTTGGATTCTGATTCTTTGTCCAGCTCCAGTGACACAAGTGGGGTTTTCATGCATGTCAGGAAGCTGCAAGTCAGTACCCCAGATAGTTAAAATCTAGGGCTTTAGTTGGTGGATGGGCAATGAAGAGACTTGCTGAGGTATGTTCAAGAGTGGGGTGCCCTGTAGTAACTCCAGGAGGATGCTGCATCTTTGGTTAATTTGTTAATTTGGGTTAATGCAGTGCATCAGAGGGGAAGGCTGATTGCTGCCTGGTAGTCCTGAGTGTAGCTTGTAGGACCTGCTTGCCTGTGCATGAGACTGCTAGGCCCTGGGGTAGCTTGGGGCCATGGAGGAAACCGCAACAGCCTGGCCAGAACAGGAGAAAGCAGAGTACGAGAAGGTCAAGCTGCTGACTTAACAGCAGAAAATGGCTGAACTGAGTTCAAAATGAGGAATAAATTGCACTGGGGTGTGAATTTGGAGGGATCTAAATGTTGGCTCTGCAAGACCTCAGGTAAGACTGCTGAAGCTTAAACTAATCCAAATGTATGAGGTATTTTACACATCTTGTATGACTCCATATGTTGGTGTTCAGCTTCAGTGTCAGGAGCAGCATCCAGGTCTGTGCTGCTGACAACCAAAGTGCTTGCTCTTGGCCCACAGGAATGTCAGATAGAAGTCTTTTTCATCTATTTTCCCCCGCCACCACCTTCTTTTTTCTTTTTGGAAGTCCTAATGGGTCTCTCTAACAGTGAAACCACTGCTATATAATATGTCTTTTTATATTTTAATTTTCTTTTCCCCTCCTGGGATAATTTATAGCACAGTGTGGAATCTGAGACAGTTCATGCTGTGCCAAAGGGCCTGGCAACAGGAAGAAATGCCGAGCCACTGAGATTTGGAACCATAATACAAGTTATAAAATTTAATTTTAGAAATGCAGCTACTGGGAACTGCTTTTGAATGTACATTTTCCTCTTAGTGTACAAAATGGTCCTGTGTCTTGATTACACTGTTAGGGTGGCATGAAAGAGTGCTCTGTAAAGCAAGGGAATACAGAGCTTTTCAGAGATCACTTGTTGCTTATTCACCGATACGCAAAATTGGAAGCTGGGTGTTTATAAATGTTTAGATTTTAAAAAATATGGGGATGTGTGGATTATTTGGAGGAGTTTTCTTTCAGTCCATTTCACTGCTGATGCCTTGAGCTCAAGGTGGACTCGCCATAGGAGCACAGGAGGTGGAGAGGCAAAGCAGGTGGAGATGCACAGAGGGCTGGCAAAGGCAACTTTTTATTGCCAAGACAGTGATAATCAGGAGCAGACAGGCAGCAAACTATGGTGTTTGGCAGAAACTGTAGATAACACCACCTTCTTCTATGGAGCAAGTAGAACTAAAGATGTCTACTCGTTGACCAGGCTAGACATTTGAGATATATTCACATCAGGACAGTAATGTGCTTTCATGTAGAAGGGAAACAGAAGGAATAATCAATGAAGATTCACAAGGCAGCTGATTTCTTGATTTGAGACCAGTGGAAAAGGAGAGATGGTGGCATCCACATGAAGATTACAGCAGAAGGTGCCCTCTTTGGAGCTGGGGATCCTACTCCATTGACTGAATACAGATGGGGTTGGGACATTATCTCATAGTGCCACTGCTGTCAGTATCTTGCCCTCCATTTTGAAGAGCATCTTTGAAAGAACAATTTGTGTGAGACAGTCCTCTTTTGGTCTTTCTGCTAAGAGGTTGTTTCCTGTGATCTGTAGGAAGAGGAAGGCAACTGGTTAACTCCTAAGAGGGTGCAAATGAGGATAGAAAATTTGTATTTTCATCATGTCTACCAGAAAGCAAGTGCTGCAATAGGTGAGGCATCCTTTGTGTAGGCTGTGCACACTGCTACTGAGCAACATAGCAGCAACACATTTTGTAGTAGTGTTCCACAGAGGGTCCCAGAGCAGAGAGCATTGATGGGCAACAGCTAGAGATGCATTACCTTGCATACTGCTCATTGCTCCTAGCTAAGGCTTGTCTTGAAACCATTCCTTTCTGTGGCAAGACAGGTCCCTGCCCTTCCAAATGAATCTGGATGTATGCCAGTGCTGTGCTGGATCAAGACCTTTTCAACTCCTTCCCTGTCACCTGGCAGCCCTGCTGGGCTACAGCACCAGAGTGTCTTGGGGATAGCATTCCAAGGCCTGCCCTAGGCCTGACCCTATACCCTGTTGCTCCCACCTGGCAGAGGCCAATGCCACTGTGCTTCAGCCTATGCTGCTATGTTAGGGTCTGCTTTTTTATAGTTGGATGTATGGTGGGACCTCATGTTTTGGAAACTCCGTGTGCTACTAAGGGAGACTTCATCACCCTGCAGCTGCAGTTCTGCCAGCTTCTGGTGTTTCTTTCCTTTTTCTCTCTGGAAAGCAATTGCTAAAGGCACAAAAATGAGATTTATTTGGGTTTGTTATTTTACAGCCCCATAGTATTGAGTACAGTACTTTATAGTCTGGGGTTAAATTTCTGCTGAGCTACTCTGATGCAGGGTTAGCACACAGGGACCAACACAAGTTTCCTCCTGTTATTCACCCCGTCAGACGTCACTTCTTCCAAAAAAGCCTCCTCTCCCAGAGTGAGGTGTAGTAAGAATGCACTGCCATTTTCAGTGGGCCTGGTTCTTCATAGTAGACCATGTCTCGGGCTGCCCCGTGATACGGTTTCAATGCATTGTTTGTTTCTCCTGTCCTTGCAGAGAGGTATTTTCAGTATAACTTCGGATAGCCACTAGCTGGTTAGATACTTCGCCAGTGGATGAGGGGTTTAAAAAGTAAAATAAAAAGAAAAGTCAAAAGACCTCATGTATCAGTGAGATTTTCTGATCTTTTTCCCCCCCCTCCCACAATAGGACATCGTCAGAAACTAGATGAGCAGACAAAGCCCGGGAGCTTGTCCTTTTCAGAGCGCCTGAGTGAACTGGAGCAGTTGCGTCGTACGGCCATGAGGGTCAGCCCACACCACCCAGCCCCCACACCCAACCCACGAGCCTCCTTGAACCACACCACTGCTTTTAACCCTCAGCCTCAGAGTCAGATTCAGGGTAAGTACCCAAAATCCTCCCCTGCTCACCCAGCACCCACCCAGCACTGCTGGGAGCTCCTGGGCTCAGAGGCACTTCCTGCCTTGCTCCCATCTCTCTTTTTTGGCTGTCCTAAGACGCTTGGAGGCCTTGCAAGTCTTTGTTTTCTTGCAAAGATACATTATCACAGGCTTTTTTATATTTATAGGTGTATTCCTTGGTGGGTAGTTATCCATTAATTGTGTGCTTGAATTAGAGAGAAGTACCGTCAGGATCTTGATTTGGCCTTTCACAGGGAGGCAGTCGCAAAGAAAGCTTTAGGCAAAGGACATCAGAGCCAAGACCTGAATGTGAGCAGGCCAGTTTGAATGTATTTCTGGGGCTGGTGGTTATCCGTTGGGTTGTACTTGATAAAAAACTGATAAAATGATGACTCTGGAGTCCAATTTCCTCTGAGATGAAGGTTCAGATGTTGCCAGTGAAACCAAGCAATCCAGTTTGAAACCTTATCTGCCTCTACTGGATCTGAGTCTGTCACTGCTAAGATCAAATCTGCCACCAAAATCAGTTGCAACTTAGTAAGCAGAGAATCAGATCACTACACTCAGCTGATAACATACTCTGCAAAATGCCTATCAGGATGCAGGTTCACAGTGAGATGCCCCCAAAGCGAGGATACAGCATGGTACTTGTTACAGTGAGAGTTGTTCTCAGTGTATTTTTCTTCTGCTCTTCTGCCCAGAATGAAATGGTCGTAGTTGAGGTTCTCTGCTGATGCTCTGGGGAGAGTGAGTTACCATCAAGTTCTTCTTTTTTTGGCATTTGTTTTTAAAATCAAGTTTTACTTCTCTGCATACCGGAAAGGTTATTGCTTATAGAATGTAATACTTGCTGCATCTAGGGAGGTCTTTGGCCCACTGACATGTATTACAAACCTGCTGTTGACTTCACAGGTAGCAGAAGCGGGCATTTTTGAGAAGTACACGTTGTGTTATAAAAGAGGCAGGGAAGTTAAAAAAAAATGCAGAAGGACCACAAAGCACCTTCCTTGCCTGGATCTAATCCTGCAACTTGCCAGCCCACAACTCTCACCTCCTTTGGCATTCTGAGCTGTAGAGCAGGCCATGCTGGGCTGCCGCACAGGTCTCAGCTCCTGCAAAAGCTAATGCCCATGCTGCTGTGGCTGCTTGGCAGCCTGCAGCTCTGTGTGTGGAGGTAACAGTCACAGACATGCATTCCTTGGCTTCTTGGCAACTCTATATGCTTAGCAGAGTATCAGGTTCAGCCACACTTATCCCCATTCCCTTGTTCTGCATGGAGGTCCCTCATTGGGACGGCTTCACGCCTGTCTGGGGACTCAGCTGCTCTCTCCAGGAATACGTTTAGTATGTTGCTCTGCTTTGCTCTTCATGAGCATGGTTTTAATGTGTTTCACCTGCAGATGTAGCTCTGAAGGCAGCAGCAGTTGAATTGCTAGTATTTCCACTTTGGTGCCCTCCTCCAAAGCTTCTCCTGAGTTCCCTCTAGTCTCTGTGTCCACAATTGCTTGTTACGCTAGGACCCCCTTGAGAAACTTGCTGAAGCTGCAATCCCTACTGGTGAGATAAACTCAAGCTCGAATCCTCTGTGGTACCGGGCTTCTGCTGTGGGAACCTTTTGGCTGGTAGGGCTCATCTTTGCCCCACTATCACAGCAGGGCAAAAGGGCTGTGATGGTGAGAAGGTGCACCACCACAGTGTATTCCTCAGTGTTCAAAGCAGGGCTGGCTGTCAGGCTGCTCTCCTGGGAGTTATCAAGGGAGTCAGGGTGTTTCCACATTGTTCTTTTTTAATGTTTCAGAACACGATCCCCAAAATGACATGCTTCTGACCCTTTCCACTCTATTTCCATGCCTGCATGGATGTCTTCACATCCTGAAATATTTATTAAAACTCTCAGTGAAGAGTGCACAGGGTGCTTTGTATGTGGGCAGAGGGCACAAAAAGCCTGTACATTGCTAGTTTCCAAGAAGCAGCATCCCATGGTGCTTTAACTCACACCATTATGAATCACAGGCTACTCCTCTCTTCATCCGAGCCCAATTGTCTTTTTTAAAAAAAAACAAAACTAAACTAACTCAAAATAGGCATCTCAGAATAGTTCTTGGATTTAAAGGGGCAGGTTGCCATGCCACTACACCACTGTTTATTTGTTGAGGTTTTAGTCTATAAAAGGATTGAGGTTTATTTTAACTTCCTATTTTACCAAGTCTTGAATTTGTGCATAAAGCTGCTTGTGTCATGGATACAAGTCCAAGCAAGTTAAGAGACCATAAATTGCTATAATCGAGTTTTATGCTTCTTTCATATCACAAGGAGTGAGCGAGTACACCTGTTCATTTAAAAGTTCTAACCATAACCAATTCACAGACAAAAGGGGAGAGAAGGCTTCCACCGCATCACACGTGTTTTAAGTTGAAAGATTACTTTGTGTGAGTACTGAGCATATTGTGTCAAAGGGTTTGACCCAGCTCACAGCGTAAGGAAATGCAGTTAGAGCTCAGGTGGCAGCTAACACTTCATCCTTAACTCACCCCTTCCTTTGCACAGAGGAAGAGAAAATAGAGCTACGGGAGCTGGGTTGGGTTGCTATTTATGAAAGTTTAGGCAAAACCCTTGTGGAGCACTGGAATTTAGACATGCAATAAATGTAAATCTTTATATATATTATGGTCGAGTTTCTTCTAGTACCTGGTCTGAACCAGACAGTAAATACATAATTAGTACTTTTACAGTGGTTAATGTTAACTGGAGTAGGTAGATCCATAATTCAGAAATTTTAAAAACATGAATTTATCTGGTTCCTTTGTAGTACGATCTTTTTAAGGGCCAACAGAAATGTTTTAAATCTGTAAGTCATCAGCCTTGGAAGGTATTCTTCTGAGGCCATAACAACGTGCTAATAAATAGCCTAAGAAAATTAGGAGGTTAGGAATATCATCCTAAAATGTGTGCAGTTAAATTATTTCAATCATTTTAGTTTTCACATTATCCTAATGAATGCTTCCAACTAGTGATTTATTAATTACCTGCGAGTTGGAAAAATAGATAGAATAAAGCTATTTTTCCTGTCTGGGGAGAACAAACCATCACTGTAATCACCTGAAGCTGTATGCTTCTGTTTCTGTTTATGCTTTTATAGCCTTAAAAATATTTGAACTTCCTTGCTTGCTTATTTTATTTTATTTTTTTTTAAGTTTTGTAACCTTATATGTTAAGTTTCAGCTGGGACCGTGTTTTTATGACCAAGACTAAAATCCCTGGAAACAAGATTCTGTAGTAAATCTGCTAACAGATCTTTAACCAAAGCAGCAGAACCAGCACCAATGGCAAAATAACAGAGATCGTGTCGAGATCAGCTTTTTGAATTAGCAAGAAACTTAACGATGGGGAGATTATTTTGTTACAGGCCAGCCTTTTGTCTTCCTCCAGGTGCACTTTGCTTTGCTGAGGAGACATTTCAAGGTCTTTGCTATCGTAATCTTGCTCCACTAAAAACAGCCTAAGTTTATCAAGGTTCCCATGAACGAGGGAAATGCAGTAGTGGAGTCAAGGGCGGTGTTTAAGCGTGGGGAATTAAGGCAGCTTTGTTCTTGCTATGACTGCATCCTGCCCCAGTTCTTAATATTTCCACTTTGAATCAGCTCAGCAGGCCGCGGGTTTGCAGAACCAGAAGCAAGCGCAAGGCAGCTCTCATCCAGGACAGATTCATGGGCTCCCAGGATCCCAGACTCGCCAGCCCTTCCCCCTATACAATACGCTAAATGCCTGTATTTTCACATCCTCCCGAGCTGTCTGCCTCTCCCTGCCATTCCCTCAGCATATCATCATCGTGTTTCCACTTGATTAATCACCTGACCTCTCCATCCCAAAATACACTCCCAGGCATCTCAAGCGTGTTCTACCAGAGCTTGGCACCCTGCCTATCAGCACCTTCCCTGACCAGCAGGGTTGTGCCAGGTGGCCATCGGCAGCCCTCATGTCATTTCCCAGCAATGTGGCGGGGATGCAGTACGCCAGTGCTTTTTCCCAGATGCTCAGAGCTCACCTCCCTGGCTCCAGTGCAACGTTTCTGTACCGTAAGCCAGGCTGTGTGAATTTTGTGAGTGGCCAGGGCACATCCCTTCAGTGGAGACACCAGGGTTGGGCAAGCAATGTGCTTTTGCTGGCAGCACACCGGAACAAAGCAGGGGGACCCTGGGAGATGGAGATGTGAAACCACCCTGGTGCTGAGGACCCAGAGTTTGAGTGTCACAGCCCTTGGGAGGTCACAGGAAATGTTGCGTATGAGTGGTGTTTTCACAAAACACTTAACAAAGCAGATCTGTTTAGTTGGAAGATTTGCAACTGGCTCTGTCAAGGAGGAGATTTTATAGGGAGAAATACCTTTTTACTGAAAGTACAATACATTTTGTTGATTCATCTTTATGTCTCGACGGATAATGCTTTAATATTGTCATTAATAACCTCAGCAGCTTTTCTCTTTAAAGGGTGCAGTGTCATTAGTAGCAGACTCGCCCTACTATTTATTTGCTGTGTCATAAACCAGCTTCCGTGTGAAGAGATGAGCACAATGGTGTATGAAGCAGATGATCTTACTGAAAGCCATTCTCCTCTCATTCTGTCTAACAGAATTCCACTCTGTGGAAAAATCACTCCACTACTAACAAATCTATGTAAAGCTCCTTCTGGAGGGTGCCCGAGTCTTTCCTGTAGCCCTGCAGGCACAGGTGATGTTGTGTTGGTCCAGAGTTACTCATGATGACCAAACTGGAGCCTGTTCTAGGGAAGTTTGCTTGAAAGCATAAATTAGAAGGTAATATCATTAATATGACTCCTTGCCATTTGCAGTAGCAGAAAACTTAGTTGTGTAGCACTTCTGGCCAAGCAAGACATCTCATTTTGCTGTGAAACTAACACCTTCCATATCTGCATGTTGGAGAATGTGAGGTTATAGTGTATATAGAATGAATTCTATAGAACAGAAAAAGATGGGTTGTAAAAAGTAAGCAAGGGGTCTGTAATATAGCAAAATAACCCTCAACTTCATCATGTTCATTGTTTCTTGGCTCCAGCCCTTTGCATTGCTTTTCACTTAGCCATTTCATCCTGTGTGGAAATAAGCTCCTTGCATCAAGATTTCATTTGATTTGTAAAGTTCTTAACACTCTAAGTTGGACATCAATGAATTTAGGCAAGAAAGTGGAAGATGATTCCCAGGTGTTTGTGTAGCCCTGGCAGCCTTACAGGGTGTGATGAGAGACAAAAAGATGTAATTTAAGACAGATCTTAGATCTTACTGTTATGTAAATGCACAATATAGGATGTGGCTGACTGCACAACCCCAGAGATACTTTCTGGGATCATATTTTGTTTCTTTAAATCAATTCCCTGCACCTGTGGCTTCAACAAGACCAAACAAGGAACATTTCATTCTCTGGGTCAGGCAGTGGGAGACTCGGGTATGTTCTCAGCGCTCTCAGCACCAAGACACAGTCTTTGCCTGCAGATTCACAGTGCCTTCCTGGCTCTCACCTCCACCACCATGTCTCTAGCAGTTCTAAGACAGAGACCTCAGCCAGCTCTGCAGTGTCAGCACTGCCAGGCATTGCATATGGGTAGCCAGGGATGCAGACCTTGCACCTGCCCCATTGAGGACAAGACCTCCCCAGGTGCAGATGGCAGGAAGCCATCCTTGAGGGTTCAGATCCCTCATAGCAGAGTGTCCCCAGCCTGCTCTAACTGGGGCAGCACTAGGTGTGGAGATGAGCTTCTCAGCCCCAGGCAGCATGCACAGTTGTGGCGCACCAGCCCTGCTCAAGGGCCCTGCCTGCCTCTGTGCCTGCAGCTCTCAAAAACAAAAACAAAAACAAAAAGAAAGGGCTTGAAACCCTTTTTTCATCAACTTAACACCCTAATGGAAAGAGTTATGTAATGGTGTTTAATCCAGAAGATTTCCAAGTGTCGATATATTTCAAAGATACCGATCTTTGTATTCCAATTGCGTGGCGCTTCCTGAGGTTATAAAAGCAGTAGATAAGGCAGCAAATATGTTCTCAGTCCCCAAGCAACATCTCCACTTACACAAATTTTCCTTATGTTTTTTCTTCTTTTTGTCCTTAGCATGGCGCATCCTAGAGCAGAACTGATACTGAAAACAGGGTGGCCTCAGCTTTTAAGCAAAAGGAAAGTAGCTTAGAAATCTTTTTTTTTGTCGAAGGTTTTGTCTAACGTTTGACAGAGTAATTCTGCATACCTTTAGGCCAGCTGTTTGGAACAGGAAAACTTTAAGAGAGTTCTTAGGAAAACTTGTCACACCAGAAATGTGTCTTAGCAAGATTTTAGTTAGTGGCCAAGCATCATGGTCTCAGAGAAAGCAGTGGCAGTGATGGAGATGCCTTTGGAAATGCCCCTGGCTGCCTCACTGAATCTTTTGGGCAGTGATAAAACTTGGCAGCTCATGCCCAGCCACAGTTCTATTTTTCATTAGTCAGTCCATGTCTCTTGCCACACAATAGTTATGCTAAGCTGATGGATACCACTCAGAGGAACAGAGCCTGCAGGTAGGAGCAGTATGCCCATTTCAGCTCTTCACTTTCACAGCAGGTCTCTCCGTTTCACTTTGTTTTGCCATTTCCGAACCACTAATCCAAACTCCCCACTTCACTGCAAAAGTATAGGCACTTTTTGACTTGGTGCAGGAGCTTTGTAGGTGTATTAACATTACCCCACGTAGGTGCTCTCAGTGGTCACTGTGATGGTCAGAGACAAGAGTGAATTCCTTGGGCTCATTTCTTGCTTCCTTCACTATCCCATGACACTACAGTGCTGGAGGCAACTTTCCAAGCTGCTGCCTCTGGGTCCTCTTCTTGCTTGCTCACTTCTGGGGCAGTGGAGGTGCTCAGCATCCTTCAGGACAGCGGCTTTCATGCAACCTCCTCTAAGCCATGTTGTACTGTACCTCTGTGACATTTCATATCTACTGATGAGCTGTGTCACTGTGCTCTTCTGATTTTCCATGGAAGCACCTTAACGCAGCTGACCACTTCTCTCCCTCAGCACCAGATCCACCTCTTTCAGCAATATGCTGAAGCCGTATAAAGCAAATATCCCTGCCTGCCTTACTGCCCTGAGCCTTGGAGGGCAGCAAGTGGATGTGTTCTTGACAGCATTCTAGCATTTGAGGCAGATATGTTTTGGTTTTTGGGTTATTTCTTACTGGCCCATGAGAGATATTCTTGGCCTTTGAATAGACCAGTTATGATGAAGATTAAAAGCACTGATTGCAAAACTCTGGTAAATAAGATCTCTTAGTTCTTTACTGACAAATCCAGTTTCTTTCCATAGCATTCTTCTCTTTAATCCCCTCTTGGCAGAACATGACATGTTTTGATACCAGTGCTCAAATTACCTCCCATGGTAAATAAAACAAACAAAAAATAAATAAGAACTCCTTACCCTAAAAACAAACACCCACTGAAACCAGCTTATTATTCAGCTGATGCTGTGGCCCATGTGCCAGAAGATATTGCTTTGATTTTATAATTGAATGCATTGTTTTCCCTCAAATACTGTACTGAGCCTTTCCAAACCCAAAATGCTGCAGTGACCACAGGCACCCCATCACTTGCAATCTAGAAAATAAAGAAGACAAGACATGAGAAGACTAACACACAGGTTAGTCCCTATGCCTAGACAAATGTGAATCCACCAGACCTTCTCATTTTTCACCTCCATGACTTCAGCTCCACTCAGCTTGCTGGATCTCTGTGTGGACCTTCTGCAGGCTCTGGGGCTGAGACCTCCAGCTCCAGTGGGGTTTTATCAATGGGGCAGGGACTCCCTCAGAGTATCAGGTGCAGGCATGCCCTTGCCTCTTCCACTGCCATGTCTATAACAAGGGGTTACGTCAAGCCACTCTCCTCCAATAATCCTGCGTGTGTTGAGGGTTCACAGGGCTCTTCTCGCATGACTGAGTACACAATACACCCTTAGTAAACTTATTCGTAGGTTTTCCCTGTATGTGTTCAGTATATTATGACCCCTACAAATGGAGATTGTTTGCATGCATAGAACAATGTGCTTGGATGTGCTTTGTAAAACTGTCAGTTTTGTGGGGAAGCACACATTGTATAGTCAAATAGAGGATTGCCTCCATCTGACCATTTTCATTCCCAATATACATCTCTTCACTTAAAAGCATTGAAAAGCATAAGCATGGGAAATAGATCCATTGAAAAATCTTGGCTTTGCTCTGAAGGTCGGTTTGATTTCTAATTGTAAGTGCTTAGGTCTGTTTATCTGGTTTATCTGTATTGGGCAACATAATCAGTTCAAGATTGGTGATTCTGAAAGCTTTCAGGTCTTGGGGTTCAACTCCAGGCACGTTCAAAGAGCCTGGATTTCTGAAAAAGGGTTGCTTTGAATGTCTTTGATTAGGTATCCAAAAATGGAACTAGATCACTAGGCATGCTTTATAATCTAAACCATTATGGTTTACTTCCTTTGTATTTTAAGTACAGTTACTAGAGCTTTTAGGAATGACTTGGCCAGCTTAGGTTCCCTCATTTCTTGATGGTCAAGTTTAGGTGATGAATGAAAAATACTGAAGCCAAAATTCTTCATATAGAAGGAAGTTGTATATTCACTGCTTTATTCATTTGAAAGTTTCCAGTATTCAGAGAGGTTGCTGTAAATTGATATATCCTTTGAACTGTAGAAGAGACAACGTTTTGTCAGCAGTGATGCTTTGTTTTATAGAATAATGATGATTTACAACTAGCTGAACAAGTACAGCATTTATGATGATTTCAGTTCTCATTGCGTAAGCTTACTGAAGCACATTTAATTTTAAATGTCCCAAGTCCAAATGATGATCCTCATTCAGCAGTAAAGCACGTGAATAGCTGCTCAAAAGATCAGCGTCTTTGACATCCTTGTGACCTACATATACATGAGCAATTTTACATGCAAAACCACTTGCAAACTCAGACCCAGTTACCCAATTGCTTTATGGTGAAAGCGTCAACCAGAAAACTGTTCTCCTCTACTGTACGTTATAAAAGTGAACACTTGTATTAACTTGAAAAAGAACCACACAAAAGGGACTTTTCAAATGAGTGTAAACCAAGATTAGCCAGCTAGTGTTCACCTAGATACAAATGGAGTGCTAACCGATTGCCTCCTCTGTGAATATTGTTTTGAAAGCCCCTCTTTCAGCTTGTAAGCACCTACCTGGGCATTTGAGCCAAGCTCTTGTGCTGGTGGCGCTCCCCAGCAGCCACCCCTGCAAGCCCTGCTATTGCCCAGTTAGTGTATGAGACCGTGGATGGATGTGGCAGGGAACAAGCCTGGGACCTGCAGCTGCATCAGGGCCAGGAGCCAGCCCTGGTCCCAGGAAGAAGTCTGTCAGCCTTCAATTGGCAAGAGACTGTGTTGGGAAATGCAAGAAATGAGTGATCCACTCCCAGGATGGAGGAACTGGTGATGCCTGAGATCAGGGCTCGCAGCCATCCCAGTGGGGCACCCAGATCTTCCACAAAAATGGGCTGTGGCATGAGTGCAGCTGAAACAGCAAAGAGGGAGCAGTCTGCTGTAGTGACATAGCCACTAGTTGGGGGCTTGATGATTGGATCTGCAAACATGCTGGGAGCACGTTTTATGTGCTACCAGTGCACCTGTGCGTTACTCCTTGTACGTGGTGCAAGAAAACAGGGCAGGCAGGCTCCATCACCAGGAACACAGGGAGAAAATGGGCAGTGCAAAGCCTCAGGCACAGCAAGAGGGCTGGGCCTGTGCTGGGTCATCCCTGGGTGACTGAGGCTGGGGTGGCACGTGGGATCAGTCCCTCACATAGCTGAGCCATCGACTGCACCCACACTGCCCGCCCATGCCCTCACTGGGTGAGTAACCCAGACAGTCACAGCACAGGGACTGCTGGGGTGAAGCAGGTGAGAGAAGGAAAGGCAGAGAGCACAAAAACAGGTTTTCCTAGAAAAGTGAAGGAAACATATCCATGAAACAAAAAAAAAAAAAAAAGAAGAAAAGAAAGAAAGAAAAAAGAGAACCAGCTGTGCTAATTCTTGTGCTTGTTTGATCATGTTCAGAGCCTCCTAGACTCCCATGGAAAGGAATGGTTTTGTTTCGTGAGGGTGGTGCAGATTGAATGCGTGTCCATGTGATTTTTGTATTTGTACATTAAACATTTCCCCAAGTTGTAATTCCTTCCCTCCTGCTCTTGGAATAAAACAACTTTACAAGAAGTCCTGCCTCCAAACAGCAAGCAAAGGAGGGCTGTTGGGGCAAGATAGGGCAAATGTAAATGTGCCTGAGCTAGCTGCTCCACCCAGCCTCTCTCATCTTTATATGAAAAAAAAAAAATGTTTCCAATAACCGAAACAGGCAAGGTCTGATCTGCACAGACGGTCTGCAGGCATCTGCCCAAGAAGCTGACGGTTGGCTGGTACATCCTCATCTGATTTATGTTGTGTGTGTGTTAAGCCTTAAATTGTTGAGTCTCTGGCTGGCTGCAGTGGTATTACTGGATGGTTGGTGTATGTTTTCAGCTCACAGAGCTGGCTCTGATACTGGGGTTGTTGGCTCTGAATCAATTCCAATCTCACACCTGTCTGAGACAATGAGGGCCTTGTTGCACACATCTCCACCAAAGGCTGTCATACAACTTATTTTTCATGTTTGAAGGAGGAGGAAAAAAAAATAAAGGGAGGACTGAGGACATGCTGTCTCCTTACAAGACACAGTCCCAGTGCTTTGAGGCAATCATGCCCTTCTTTTCTTCAGGGGAAAATATATTTACGAAACAAAGGCAGTGGAGTGTTTATGAAAAGTATTGTTTGGTCTTGCCAGTTAAATGTGATTAAGACTTGGTCTCTGAGGACTTAGGCATGGAAGATGGAGCCCTTCTTCTACACAGATTTCCTAAGATGTTTCCCTCTAGCTGGGTCAGTGCTATTGAGAGCTTAACAGTTTGCCCATCACCTGTGTAATTTATCCAGTGCTTTGGGGACATTTCTTGAGATCTCAGAGGCTGTGAAAGGTACTGAAGTTGGAAGCCAGCATGGCTGTGATTCTCTACTTCCTGGCACTGAAGTGGCTCAGCCTGGGTGGAGGATCAGCCTGGCCCCAGGCACTATTAACTCCTGAAGTGAATGCAGTAGTCTGATTTTTGTTTTGGTCATCCCTTTTTGCTGCCATGGTCTCCCTACATCACTCTTCCTCCTTGCTCAGATATCTCAGATATGCATCCTCTGGAAACTCTGTCATTGGTTATCTCTTTGCAAGTGTTGTTTCAAAATCAAGTCACATTTGGTGAATGTGTTGTTTCAAAATCAAGTCTCTTCCGGACAGGTGGTACTGCTAGTCCTAAGCGGAAGCCTTTTCCAGACCCTCTTGTGTCCTTCTTCCCACCAAAGGACGCAGGGGCTGTGTGGACCTGTATCACACAGTTTCTTCTTCCACTGAGTCAGTTAGTGGTGCTTTTTCACCAAATCAGACATGAAGCATTCAGCTGAGCATTTCATTCAAGCAGGAGTTTGTTCTTCTCCCAAGTTGCTTTCCTTGCTCTTCCCACACATACGTGTTCACCCTGTATAAGCAAAGGCTCACTGAGCTTCCTCAGCTGGGAAATGTACACCATGCAAGCTGTTAGTGACAAGTCCATCCCTACTTGGGAAAGGTTGATTGTATTTCTCCTCCTCCTATCTCTCACCACATTTCTTTTCCCCAAAACACCTTTTGAGGAGGAAATTGGGAAGGAAAAAGGGCAAGACTTCTCATACCCTTTGTTTTGAAAGGCACAGAGACAGACTCAGAGACAGATCTCCAGCCAAGCCAAGCTGGTGTTGCTGTAGCAATCAGGCCAGCAGAGGATCTGCTGTTGCACCTTGTCGGGGTGGTCTTCAGCATAAAAATAAATGATTAACTGTGCAACGAGTGAACATAAAGACAGATGGTGAAGTATACTTCTGTTGGTACTTGTATGCCTTTGTTTCAGAATACAGAGAAAGGCCCTGAGGTGATGAAATGCAGACAGGAGCATGATGTTATCTTGCACCTATAAACCTCGTTCTGAGTCCACTGGTGGCCACTATCCAGAACTGCTGAGTTCAGACACCCTCCGTTGCACTAAGTAGAAAAGGCGCTTTCAGTCTTTAGTAAACAACATTTTTGCCCAAGGGCCCTAATCCTTCAAACATTTGGCTGGGTAGTTGTCTGTTTTTGCCTTCTAGTGTCTCATCATCAGCTTATCTGTAAGTTCAGACTGGCTGAATGTGTGAGGATGGGGGAAGAGCTGCTGGAGGATGGGGGAATAAACCATTTCATATTTAATTCACTGGCAGGAGAGACTGATGCAAGAGCAGTAGGTGATCACTTTAGGATCACGTCGAGGAAAAAATGAGTAATACAGTATATTAATTTGAACAGATTGAAGAGTTGCATGCATAAATAGAGGGGTTTTTTTGCTTGGTTTTACTGGCAGTTCCAAAATGTCAGCAACCGCAGAACAACAGGCAATTTATGATTTCTCATCGTACTCAGAGGTATTGTTTCAAAATGTAGCTTTTACTATTGCTATTTTGAAAATATAGACATAAAGATATTTCAATTAGGGCAATTTTTGACTTTTTTTTTTTCCCTGACAAAACCAGTAATTTATTAACTAAAATAACATATTTTCTTGGTATCGTATTGGATTTTTAGATTAAATGTGCATGCCTATGTTTGGTTTATTTTACTGGTGTTCTTTATGAAAGAAAACAATAGTTATTTCATATTTGATTGCTTACACATCAAGGTTGTGTTTAGCTTTGGGATAGTTTCTGAAATGGAAAAAAAAGTTCTTTTTGCTTATGGTAATGACTACAGATCCTGCTCTCCATGCCACAGTTGTATAAAATTGTTCAGCATATGGAATGGCATTCAGCTGTGTTGAGCTCCATTACTAGAAAGTTTTTGGTGTGTCACTGTTTCATAAGTTTGTAACTGCCCACAGAGAGAACAATAATTTTATATGATATTTCTGAGCAGGCAGGTTGGTCACGTGGTGCAATTCGACAAGAGGTTATAGCAAGCTGGGTTCAAACATATAGAATACATTAAAGGTATAGTGGTTAATTTTTAAGATGTTTTACGCAGCACGTGAAACAAAGCTCTTGTTTTTATCAGAAGTTGTTCACTGCATATTCTCAGAAGAAACCTTCTTCAGCCTGGCAACACAGCAGCTGTTTGGTTTCAATACAGCGAATTACTTTTTTATTCCATTCTGGGGCATTTTGCAACATTTGACATGTGTTGACACTTCTTTTCTGTACCGGATCAGTTTTCCTTGAACGTGGTTCCTCCTTAACCCCACCCACTGGTATCACCACCTGTGCACAAACCCAGGGTTACGGTCGGTCTTTCACAAACATGGGTGCACACTTGCTGCACTGCAGGAGCAGGGAAGCTTCTGGCTGGCATGAGAAGCACCTTTGGCTTCACAGCTCAGGCCACCCGTACCTTTTCCCTTCCAGGTTTAGGTCTAGCCTGCACTGAGACCAAGTAGTGTAACATTTAGGTAGGGCCCATAAAGCTCACACGCAAGTTGAGCTGAACTGTGCATATGCCTTGAGCACTCTGACAGACAGTGGGGCGAGGCTGAACAAGGAGATGAGTCTTTGCCTTCCTTTAAATCCTTCTGCAGTCTGTGCTGCTCCAGCCTCCCAGCCTCACCAGAGGGCCAGGCCAGGCCAGCCAGTGCCACAGCTTGTGTAGGATTTGTGCCGGCCGCCGGTGCAGGAAGATGCATTCCTCAGCTAAACAGGAAGTGCCAAGGGATTTCATACAGGAAGCAGAGCATTTCTTAAAAGGTATTTTAAATGCATTTCTGGACTGAATGCCCCTGACAATCCAGGGAGTTGGGGCTTTCAGCACATACTTCTGGGCTTAACTCATTTTCCATTTCGGTTTCGTAGATCTCCTCAAAACCAGCTTGTCAGTTTAGAGGAGCAGATCATTTAACAGGGCTTCCAAAAAGCCCATCTTGGTTTAGTACTATAGTGAGCAACAGTTTCTTAGTCACCTACTTTTTCTAAAAAAAGTCGATGCATTATTCTAAACCAAACTCACTTTGCAAATATATGTTCACATGAAGAAGACCTTAATTCACCTTGTAAATCAAAGCTTCACTCTGGAGAGAAGTTTCATACCATGGGGCTCAGTATCATTTTTCTCAAGGTGACCTCAGTTGTTGAAGTATGAAGGTTGCATTTGATATGTCACTTACTTTCTCTTAGTCAAAATAAATGAAGCCATGTCTTTAGATCATCAGAGATCCGCTTATGACCAAAAGTTGTTTTAATCCTGATTGGTGTTGGCTTTTAAAAGAATCCAAGCAGATTTCGTTTGCCACCCTGAATAAGAGTTTGGAGGGTGATACTCTGCTGCGTATGTAGAACGCCCCTAGATGAATTCTACTTTATTAGTTTATAGGCTTTCTTCTGAGCACTTGGGATGAGATCATGAAAGTGTAAATGGCTGTTATCTTCAAAGGACTCTTTTATACTGACTGAACTCCACCTTACCAACTTGTATTAATAATCTATTGCAATCCTAATTAGTTCACGTCAAGGTCAGTGTTTTGTGATGGATAAAATGACTGTAAACTCCAGGGAGTAAGTTCTTTCTTCTACTACTTTCATGTGGAAAAAGGGGAGGGAGCACTGAAAGTATGAAAGAAGAGACTGATGAGGACTTTTTGTTTATCTGTAGGCTAAAGAAGTTTAAATACGGTGTAATTAATCCACATAATTAGGAGATACCTGAGGCCATACTGAAGTCATTCCTTTGTCACTCCCAGTTGACTGTAGAGACTTCTTCGTTCAGTTCTGCTCCTTTATTTATGGCATTTGTTTTCCAAAGGGAATAATCCATTTTTCAGCCTGATATTTAATTGTCTTGAAAAGCAGACAGAGAGCAAGGGAATGTTTTGCTGTGCCATGAACTCATGACCATCTTTTTGAATACCTTGAGGCAGAGTCCAGTGTCTCACAGGCCGGGCACCAGGGTATCAGCAGCCCAGACCAGCGGGTTCATGGAGGGTATTGGTACAGAGAGGAAGGTGCAGGTAATCCTGCAAACACTGGTTCAGTGTGACTTCCAGGTCCTGGCCCAGGAGATGCTGTGCTGCTTCCTTTTGCCGTGCTCCACCCATGAAAGGGAAACTGTGGAGGTGTAAACAGGGTGGGATTCGTTTCACCTAGCCTGAGACATCCGTGTTTTGTATGTCTCCATCTGACACAGTTGTTTGGAATCTTTGAGTGGGGAGAGAAACAGCTGTTCCTTGAGTGTGATTCACCTGGCTTGGCTTGGATGCCTCCCTTAGGTTGCAGTGGCTTACATCCCACCAGTGTCTCTTTTACCCTGTTGGCAACAAAGAGAGTCTAGACATGTAGCTCAGAGGTAGACAGCTACAGTGCAGATCACTCAAGTAGGAGGAATCCTCCCCCCAGGACCAAGGCAGCAGAAGGTAACATGACATGCTGTACGCAATTAGCACCCTACTTCTACATCTGGGCTTCCAGGGCATGACCCAGGGCAGGCTGAAGGCAGCTCTTTCTTCTAGCAGCAGAAGAGGAGTGAGATGGGCTGATGGACTGGCTTCCCCATGAGCACTGCAGCCCGCCTGAGTTCTGTGCTTCAAGTAGACTGCTTTCAGGATGTGGGCTAACTAGGATAAAGTGGGTGCATCTCCTCCAAACTGTTTTTACAGGTTAACTTTCCCTTCTGGCGTGACCTCAGGTAATTCGCATGTGCTCTGACTCAACCAAGTGCTCTGCTGAACTGCAGCCTTACTTTCCGTGTGCATCAGTTCTCCCTTTGCTAAAACGAAGGTTGTAATGCTACCCTTCCTCAGGGGACAGTGTGAGGATCAAGTAATTAATTAGCTGTGAGGCATTCACATACCAGAGTGGTTCAGGGATAGCAAAGAGAAGAGGAGAAGCCAGATGGGAGAAGGGAGCAGGCAGAAGGGATAGGACCAGGGGATCTCTGCTCTCAGGTGGGGTTTGCCGCACGGACAGGTCAGGGATTCCCCTCCAGACTCAGGGATTAGATTTCTAGGTGTGGGTTTATCGAGAAAGATAAGGGAGCAGTGACCTTCACAGCAGCTCTCATCCCTGCTGCCTGAGTCCCCACAGATGCCTTCCCAGCTGCTTTCCCCCTGGTGCTTCTGGAACTCCAGGAACTGCAGTGACACACACCAAATAAATAGACAAATGTAAGTGGCCCAGAGAAGCTGTGGTGCCCCATCCCTGGAGGCACTCAAGGTCAGGCTGGATGAGGCCCTGGGCAGCCTGAGCTGCTGAGGGGCAGCCCTGCCCACGGCAGCGGGTTGGGGTTGGGTGGGCTTTGAGGTCCCTTCCAGCCCAAACCCTTCTGTGATGCTCTGATTTTTGTGCACATACGTGTGTGTACACATATGTACAGGTATGTGCATCCATGTATTGTCACCCTACGTGCTATCCCTCTTCCTTCAGCCCTGTGCATGGCATGACCTCCCGTGCTGGGCACACTGGGAGGCGAGGGCAACATTTGCTCACACGCATGTGTGGTATCAGTCCCTGATCTCCTCACCGTTTCACTTTGTGCTTTACCAGAGTGCTTAGAGATAGGGGAGAGCACTGCAGCGGCACTGAGTCTGGCCGCCTGTCTGTATCAGGGGAGCCAACAGAGTGGAAGGTCAGGGCTGAATTGTTTTATTTCATTCCTTGTAGATGCAGGAGGGAGGGAAGAGGAGGGTGGGTGGGGGGAGTGGAGTCTCCCTGTTGAACAAATAGCTGCAGCTCTGCGTGGTGACTCATACCTCGCGAGACAAAGAACAATGCATCCTTAATTTGCAAAACTCAGCTTTCCAAGTTCTGGGTGTCACTGGTACTGAGAGACTTTGCAGTTTGCCCATAATGCCATCATGTTCTTCAAAGCAGCAGTGACGCCAGCCCAGAAGGAGTGTGCTTACTCAGTAGGAGAGATGGTTTATATTTCATCTGAGCAGCTTATGTACTAACCTGCTAGGACAGCACATATGCTGATTGTGAAATCAGGGTTTTCACAGTTCGGCATTTGGAGCTGTCTGCACTTCCTGATTCTGGCACCAAGTTAGCCATGAGCCCAAGGTTGTTTTTTTTGGGAGCCCCCTCCCCACAGCCACTTGATATGACTAAACGGCTACCTGCTGTTCCTGTACTGTGCATTGCGCGATATACATTTCTCCTCCTTCTATCCTTAAAATATTCACAGCTAGAACAGGTGCCCTTGATAGCATTTCCAGGCATCTTTAGCTCTTAATTTCTTGACACAGACACAAAGAGAGTGAAGGACATTTAAATGAGTTGTGGAGAAGCACTGACTTGTTATTCTCCCTTCCCTGACGTTCATTCCCAAAGAAAAGCTAGCAAAAGCCTTCTTGATAGATTTCTGCTATTCAGCACTGATACACTCAGAAGCACTGATTTGCACCATTTTCTTCCTCATGACCCTTTCTGGCACAGTGTTGGAAAGGAGTGAGCCAGCTTGTTAACAAGGGGCACAGAGATCATTGGGAGATAGGTTGTGCATAGAAATGGAATGCGAAGGGAGTGAAGAGCAGAAGCAATTTCTGCACCCCAGTGCCTAATCACACCACCCTGTGTCCATAGGTTTTCATGGCATTCTGTACTCAGTCTTGCTCAGGGCTTGGCACCTTTCTGTATGGCTGTGCTGTACCTGGGATACCTTGGAGAGTGCTATATCACCACCAAACATGGCAGCTAGAACCAACAGCAGCAACAGCTTGGGAAGTGTTTCTCCTCAAGGTTCCTATTTTTCTCTTAGAGTCTTTAGAGCCCAATGCCTGACTGTGGGGAAATTCTCCCACCCTCCTATCCCACAGCAGGTATTTTGCTTCCAGAACTTCTCTGGTCTTCATCATACTCCACGAAACCACAGTAATATTGAACTAAAGTGAAAGCAAACATCGGTGGGAGAATCTCTGCCAAAGATCTGTCTTTCAGTGAGGGGAATCCCAACTGGGCACGTGGGTGGTCATTTTTCCCCTCACCATAACTTAGAAATTTCCAGGCACACAACGTATCTGTCGTTGTCATTCTTGACCAAAATAAGTTGTCACCTGTTAGCAAGCTGAACGGGACTTTTCAAGGCCGCAGAGAGAAGTAAGTCCTCATCCCCTATACATTTCCAGTAGGAGTTAGAAGGCTTCAAAAACTTTCCCTGAGGGCAGGGCAGAGCTCGCACCCACCTGGATGCACAGTGCTCTGCGAGGAGGCAGCTCTGCTCTGTGACAGCGGTATCCTCAGCCCGGCATGTGGAGAGAACCCACCCTGCGGGCTGCAGTCGCTGCCGGTGGAATTTTACAGTTTGCTCTGTAATTTTCCAGCTCCTCGTGTTCAGAGCTGAGAGGTATGAGAATACCAGCCTTGTGCAGCGGCCGTGGCTGCTGCTGCCGCTGCCAGGGATGAACTTGTCCTTTGGAAAGTCCCCCTTCTTTGTGCTCCTGACTAATTCCTTCAGCTGCCGGCAGATGACACGCCTTTTCACGGTGCTGCGTTCGGCTGAGGATTTGCTGGCACTCGAGTGAGGGAGGGCGACTGAATCATTATTTTGGATTTGCTGCTTTAGAGGGGCTTGGTTGAACTGAAGCAGAACCACGTGCTGCTCAAACCCTTCACCTGAAGCCTCTGGGGCCAGGGATGATGAGCAAGAGAAAGCACACAGAAAGAGGAGGCATAGAAGGGCTGATGTGACAGATGCTGCGAAAGGAGAGGAAGAACAGCAGCTTTTAGGCATCCTCCTCCTGAGCACAGAGTATTCCTGTGCTCACAGTCCCTTTCCCCTGTTAAGCAAGATGCCTCTCCAAGTGAACAAGTCCAGTCAAGACCATTCCTGCCTCGCACTCGAAGGGAAAGTCACACTATAAAAACTGTTTCCCTTTGGAAAGATGAGCAAATCAGTGCAGGGGGGTGGGGGTGGGGGGGTGGATAAATCCCAGACTCAGAAAAGCCTTTCAAGGCAGTTCAGGATCCTGCTCTTCCCTTGTCTGCCTCCGAGTTGACACCGGGAAACTAATCCCAGCTTTCATCCCCCCATCCCTTCTGCCAGTTTCTGCCTTTAAAGTACTCGCCAGGATGGCGGAGGAACTGCAGAGCTCGATGTTATGCGACTTCGGGTTTTGTTGCGTATGACTGACAGCGATTTTTGCAAGTTGAGAAGAAAGCCTGGCAACAACAGCAGCCGTTTCGCAACACGTCTTCATCACACTGTGCCGAGAACTACAGGATCCTCACTGCTACGGCCGCTGGCTTGTCACCACCCAGCGCTTGGGGTGACTTCTTCATCTCCCTGATGGTGGCTTTGTAAAGGGTGGTCTGTCAGGGCGGCCGTGCTTATAGATGTCACATGCCCTCTCCAAGGATGTGGCACCGCAGCCTGACAGCCGGGGCAATTTGCCTGCAGAGCCTGGCTGACTCAAGACGTACCTGCTGCCGTGCACCCGCGGGCTCCATTGTCCTGACTCACATCCTGCTGCTCTTTCAAAGCTCCCAGCAACACGCTGCATCACCCCGAGCTTTGGCCACGCGGCAGCCAGCTGGGAGCTGGCAGCAGTGTCCCAGCTGCAACGATGCACAGAGAGCTCCCAGGGCATGTTGGGAGGTGCATGGGATCCAGCCCAGTGCATAACTTTTTTGGCACATAGGTGCAGTGGGACCTGTTACCTGGTTTGAATTTAAATATTACTTTATGAATAGTTTATCTCACTGATCTATCTGTAGGTGCCCCTATTTGTTGCAGGGGTGCTGGGCTAGGTGACCTTTAGGAGTCCTTTCCAAGCCAAATGATTCTATGAATCTGTGAATATGCAGTGTTTTAGGCAGCCTATTATAGACTTATACTTCAGAAAGGATGAGATGATAGGAACAAATATTTTACTGCTGTTTGAAGAATGTCCTGAGCTGGCAGTACCAATCAGTGCAGCCCCAACAGCACTGATTGATGCCTCCTGGGTGCCTGACAGCAGCATGGTGCTCTACTGGGAGATGAAAGTGCATGGCTTGACTTGTTAAAGCACACACAAACAGCACTGCAGGACATTGAAGGAGGGGGAGCAACTTTCTACATGGTCTGATAGTGACAAGGGGGAACGGTTTTAAACTAAAAGAAGGCAGATTTAGGTTAGACGATAGGGGAAGTTTTCAGTGAGAGGTCGGTGATGCACTGGCACAGCTGCCCAGAGAAGCTGTGGTGCCCCATCCCTGGGGGCACTCAAGGCCAGGTTGGATGGGGCCCTGGGCAGCCTGAGCTGCTGGGGGCAGCAAGGGTTGGGGCTGGGTGGGCTTTGAGGCCCCTTCCAGCTCAAACCCTTCTATGATTCTGCAACTTCCTTACGGCCCAGCGACTTGCGTGGCCTCAAGACCGCCTTCAGAGGCAGAAGGCTGTGCGAGGCTCCGCTGCGGCTCTCCCCGAGGTCCCCCCCTGCGCAGCGCGGGTCTGGGGCCGGGCTGCGGGGCTGTACCGGGCTCTGTGCGTGCTCCGTGCCGGGCTCTGTGCGGCCCCGCACCGCCCCCTGCCGTCCGGGACCTATCCCGGCACTGCGCTGCCTTTCTCCCCGTCGGGATTGCAGAGCTCCGGGACCGCCAGCAGCATCCCGAAGAGGGGGAGAACGGTGTTATCCCGAGTCTCACACCGGAGCTCTCGTTTCGTTCGGCTCTGAAGCGTTATGCAAC
The DNA here is from genome assembly GCA_013399175.1 of Odontophorus gujanensis. NCBI lineage: Eukaryota > Metazoa > Chordata > Aves > Galliformes > Odontophoridae > Odontophorus > Odontophorus gujanensis. Next base: position 86,603 of record VXAB01004375.1, read on the forward strand.
GTTTGTACAGCTTAATTACAAGTTTTTAAAAGGAGCCGAGCACAACCTTTTCGTGGCAATAAAACATGACGAGGCATGAAAGATGGTTCCATGCTTTCTGCTTAATAGCTTGTTAGGCATGAGGCTTGAGGCTGAAGAGCTAGTGACTAGGCAGCAAGGTGTGAATTATTGCACCATAATTCTAGCCCTGGAGTGCTTTATTGCAATTAATAACTGTTTTCATGTTTTAAATGCATTTTCTCACACCATAAAAAGCAGAAATGGAAAGTACTTGCTAATGGGAGAAATACCGGGAGAACTGGGCACAGCTCACCGACCAGAGCTACCTCTCTGGTTTCGTGCTATTCTGATCTGTTATAAAATGATTTTGGAGCCCTGCTAGGCTCTATGACTGTGTGGACCCGCAGCTCTGTTACTTCCTATTGTTGAAGGAGGTCTCCCTGCAAATCCCTGCACAATTATTCAGAGCATGGAAGCGGCTCCCCTCTCTTTTCAGCATATTTTTACCTAAATAACCTCAGCCACAGAAACCCACGCATTCAGTTCCTTGCAGCAGTCTGTCCATTTCTGAGAAGTGCATCTCTGCTTGGAGAGTAGAAAACAGAAGGGAGCAGTAGACTCAGGAAGGGCACATTGACTTCTCTTTTTCTTTTCTGTTTTTTGGTGGGTTTTATTTTTTTATTTTTTGTAGGTTTCTTTGTTTGTTTTGGTTTTGGGTGGTTGTTTTTTGTTGGGTTTTTTTTGAGTATCCCAGTTCAGTGGCAAATTCAAACCTGTTCTGATTCAATTTAGAGTAAACCAAAAACTGAAGAAAAGCAGATATCATGAAAATACAGTCCTCACTGAAACCCCTGATCCAGATCCTGCTAAAGCTGTTGGAAGCGTAGCCCTTGCCCTTACTGGGATCTGAATCCACCTCTCAGTACTGAAATGCTGCCATAAAAATGCTGCTGCCTGAAGCATCTCCCTTATGAGAAAAGGCTGAGCGACCTGGGACTGCTCGACCTGGAGAAGAGAAGGATGAGAGGGGATCTCATCACTCTTCATAAATATCTAGCATGTGGGAGTCAAATGGATGAGGTCAGGCTCTTTTCAGTGGAGCCCAGCAACATGGCAAAGGCCAGCAGGCACAAACTGGAACATAGGAAGTTTCATCTGAACACAAGAAAGAACTTCTTTGTGGGTGACAGAGCCCTGGAACAGACTGCCCAGAGAGGTGATGGAGTCTCCTTCTCTGGAGATACTGAAGACCTGCTTTCCTGTGCAACCTGCAGTAGGGAACACACTTGAACAGGAAATTGGACCCAATTCTCTCCAAAGGTCTCTTACTATCCTTACAATTCTGAAGTTCTGCGATACTTTTCTCCACTTGTTATTAAACAGCCCTGAGAGTGATGCTTGGGGTCAATCAGTATAACCCGCTTCTGTGTGTGTGTAACATAATATGATGTATTAACATAGCTGAATAGATTGCAGCTTAACCAACCTGATGTCAAAAAGCTGATCTTTAGTATCTAATAGCAAATACAGGGACTGGGAATACAGGTAACAAGATGTAGAATTGATCGGTAGAACTTTCACTTACAAAAGACTTAATGGGATTGTGAGATTAATGATGGGGCTTCTCTGGCTGTCTGTCACTGCTGCAAATACCTCAGGGGTTGCTAACGATAGCAAGTGGAGGAGGCAGGTCAGGTGCCCTGGTAGTCTCTCTTTGGATGTTAGCAGCCGTGTGTTTGGTCCATTATTCAGTTCCTGGTCTGGACACAACACAAGACTAGTTGTAGTAGCACAGAACAAGAAGAGCTTGTATTCTGATTCAGTTCTGTCTGCGTTTAGTAAATCTGTGACAAGGTCTTGCTTCCCTTTCTGTCGCTGCAGCTGCTGCTGCAGCTTTTCCTGCATCTTCTTATACTGTTTGGGTGCTTATTGCACCCGGGGCTGTTTTGTGAACTGGGAGCCATGCTGAGTAAGGTACAGGACAGACCCACTGCCCTGTCCTGAAGAGCCAGCAATGGAAGAGACCATGGAAAAGTGAGGGGTAGAGCTGCCCTGCCAGTCAACAGAAGTCTGGAACAGAGGGGAACAGGTAGTGTGTCCTCCCCAAGGCTGACAAACAGGAGTGGGTGGCAGTGACTTCTCCCTTCTACCCTGCAGTGCTGAGAGCTGAGGACCTGTGAGCAAGTGATAAAACATTTCCAGTCAAAGGCACTCAGCTGCAAAACAAACAAGAACAAATACTGGGGACACGGCCAACTTTGGGATGTGCTCCACAACTTCTCGCTCGAAAAACAGCTTCCCTGCCACCACAAAGCAGGGAAAACAGGAGCAGTGTGGAGTGCTCTCCCTCCCGACAAGGCATGGAAACAGAGAGGCCATGGCCTCAACGGGAACCTCCTTCTGCAGTGACAGCACTGAGCAAAGCCCTTGCAGAGAGGTGGTGGAAAGCAGTCTTGGCTCCCACAGGGCCTCAGGCAGGGATCGCCTCTGCAGAACCTCCACACCGGGCTGGGTGCCCTCCAGTGCATGTATCACATCTCCAGCACTCAGCTGGGATGAATTGAAACCAGTGGGACTGACGCTGAAGTAAGGGAGTCATAGAACCACAGACTTGTTAAGGTTGGAAAAGACTTCTAAGATCGCCTAGTCCAACAGTCAGCCCACCCCACCGTGCCCACTGACCACATCCCTCAGTGCCACATCCCCATGGCTCTTGGACACCTCCAGGGACGGTGACTCCACCACCTCCCTGGGCTGCCTGTGCCACTGCCTCACTGCTCTTTCTGAGCAGTGTTTCCTAATATCCAACCACATTTAATTAACCTCATCCTAAAACTAAAATACATAGGGTCAGGCCATTACATGGTTCACTGTTTGGAAGCTTTGTGGTATTTATCCTAACACTACCCCTAGAGACTGAATTCCCCCGTCTCTTTCCCCGTCGTCTTTAATAAGCACTGGCCATACATTAACAACAAGGTGATGTTACAGTCCAGAACACAGTCTGAATACAGTCCAGAGCAGGCTTTGTGCCTGTGCCTTTTGTTTGTTGCTACTGAAGTCCATTTAATCCAATTGGATGTTGCTTTTAAAACAACGTGAGTCAATTGAATCTATTTTTAAGGAATATGCCTGAAAAAAAATTAAATATTAATAAGATCTGATTTTGAACATGGTATTCAGCAGAAAAATCTTTAGTAGAGTTTGTTTTGTTCTGCAACTGCCTTTGCTAGCTATTTTTGAAAGGCTCCGGGTTTTGTATAAATTTTCCTTCCTAAACGGGTGAAACAAACAAAATGTAAAACTCATCTCCATAAAGCACAACAAAATAATAATTTCCAGATGGGCTTTCTGATGGAAGATCAAAGTCCTTCATCTCAGACTTGGGAAATTTCCCTTCCATGCTGGTATCAGTTTTATCTGAATGCAGTCCATCCAACATTGGCTTCTTTCAAACAGACAATTAGCTAGATGGAGCTGCGGGAGACCATGCTTCGTGCTGAAGAATAGGGAAAAAGATTTTGCTAAAGAAGGTTAAAAAACATTGTGGGTAGGCAAGGGAAGGACGAATATTTCTCACTTTGAGTTGTGCAAAAACTAGATGTTTCTGTACACTCAAAAATGCCAGTTTCATATGCAAATATTTAGTAAGCAAAAGAGAACCGTTTCTACGTTGGTGCGACTGGTTTGGACAAACTCCCAGCTATGCATCTTTGATTTCAAACATCTCGAGGCTAGAAAATAATAGCTTAGTGGTTTTCCATATTTAAGTAGATATTTTACGCATCTATGCAGTTTCAGATTTTTCTTCCAAGAACCAGAAGAACACAGGGCAGCTGCATTTTCAGCTTGGCACTTCTAAAGTTGGCGCAGGAGGCTTCTCTTTCTGAAGTTCAGCCACTGCTAATAGGTGCACCCATCCCTCTGAGTTATGCTTCTGTTTGTTGTATGTAATAAATAAATAAACAAATGAATATAGATGTACAAAATACCTCTTCATTTAATCCAGGCTGAGATTTTCAAAAGATGGAGGAAGTCAAATTCCCTCAGTCCTGCTCCTCCAATTAGGAATCTGCTTTCTGGAGGAGATGAGCTTCACTCCCTCTCTCTGTCTCTCCCACGTTGGCACATTTCCATCTTGTTTTGCTCTCTTTACTTAGAGGCTTGCTCAGAAGCACTCCCAGTTCAGTGTTTTTGTCTTCACGGTGCCATGCAGGACTTGTCTTTTCGGCAAAAAGGGCTGTGAGTGCACAGCCTGAAATACTAATGGATCTGAGTAATGAGCAGGTTTTTAACCTGGCAGAGCCTTTTCCCTGACCACTTTTCCCTTCCCACCAACAACGTGAAATAGTAAAAAGCTTCACAAGAAAAAAAGTCAACCAGTCAAAACTCACAGATGTACAAATAATATTTGAGGAAGCAATTCATCTGTAGGTCTCTTGCCAAAGGGGATTATGGAACCAAAATGTAATTACGTTGCCGTTTAAATTTCCACATCCACCAGGTGGTTTGGTTCACGTCTTGGATATTGCAAAGTTTTATCATTCAAATCAGCTTATCGGCCTCTTTCTCATTGCAGACACGAGGCAAGTGCAGCCATCCCCACCGTGGTCCTACGACCAGTCCTACCAGTACCTGGGCTCCATCGCGACTCCCTCGGTGCACCCTGCCACGCCGATATCACCGGGCAGGGCCAGCGGCATGACGTCCCTCACTGCAGAGCTTTCCAGCCGCCTCTCAGGTGAGCCTCTGCAAATTATTAGCTTCATGATGTCCGTGCAGCGATTGCTGTGTGTTCAGGTGCTGCTGCAGTTTTTCCCCACTGTTGGTGAAGCATATTCTCAGCTGGTTGACTGGGATTTGTGCAGAGAGTGAGGAAATAAGGTTTGGGTCCCAGCATAGCATTGTCTAGCTACTTTGAAGATGCCTGGAACTATAAAAATAGTTGAGATAGCTGGGCAACTGTCATATATGCCAAGAAATGAATACCACAGATACTTCGGTTGTATTCCCTTCCTTCTCTCTAAATTCAGAGTAAAATAGATAATGGGTAGACGTGCTATGTGCAGGATGGTGTTTTTTTGACACTTTAAGCGTTTCACTGTAATGCCTTGTTACATCTTCCTGAAATTGAACTGTATGGTTTTACAAGCCAACATAAAAACACACCATGGAAGTGAAAACTACCCCCCTAGTTTGCACCGTGCTCAGCTGACCATCTGCTGACTAACCCTACATATTGAATCAATATGTTTAATAGCAGGAATTTTCGTAAGATGAATGAGACATACAATCCAACCTTGCACATGGCTTTTTCAAAAAGTATATTCTTTGGACATACATACTGCTCGCATTTGAATGATCATGACTTCTTCTAACATCAGAGAGAACTGCTGAAATTAGCTTTCAGCCTGTCCTACTGCTGACATGTAAAACCTGATTTGGTAGAGTCACATGGGTGATGCCCACCAAAAATCACCCTATTTGTTAGATCTGATCTAATCACATCTTAAAGCTAGCTGAAAAAGCAAGCACATTTTTTTTTGTGGGAGAAAATTAAAAAAAAAAAAAAAAAAGATTTCTTGCTTTAAAGGAAGTCTGTAAAAATCCTCATTTTTCATGGAAAGACTTTTTTTTTATTATTAAAAGATTTTATTTTTATTTTTTCACTTTTTCCCCAGTGTTTCCCTCCTTATACACTTCTTTCCACTGGAAAAAGACAGAAAAGGAGGAAACCAAGCAGGAAGAAAAACAGTCTTCCTAGTTACCAGAAATTCTCAAGTAAAGCAAACAATTTCATTAGTTTTTTACTTTAAAAAATCATTTATCTTGTCAAAACAAACAGCAAGTTGGAGGGTTTTTAGACGTGGTGCCTCAGAAGATGAAGGATATCAGACTTACTTGAAACACCTTGACGTTAACTTTTGTTATTCTGCTTTTTGCCAAACTAGGCAGAAGAAGCCCTCCTCTGACAAGTGGTGTGTCTAGGCAGTTTGAAGAAGTTTGATTTCTTTCTCAGGAATGAGGTGTGGAAGTTGCATTTAAAATCTGGCAGGTTGTCAGATGTCACCTTTGGCCTTAGCCAGCCTGGCGCTCCTACTATTCCACACCATGGTCGCTCTTGCCCTGTTAAAGTGCTGGGGTTTGGGGAGGAGGAAATGTGTTCAGGGGTCCCACTGATCTTCCAGAAGTAAAAAAGACAGAAGGCAAACTGAAAAAGGAAGCATACTGCATGCGTCAGAGCTTTTCTAAGAAATTCATATAAATTCATCAAAGAGTGCTGGCTGTGCAGTTGATGAGCTTTCAGAGCTTGGCACTGGAGTGTGTCTGCTCTAGCTTTAAAATTGGCCAGAGCCAAGGGCTTTGTTTTCCCTCTGCTTCTTCTCATGAGTATTTCCTTCAGCATATGGCTCCTCTTCTGCAGACTCCACACCTTGTCTGACAGAAGAAGTTGTCTTCTGGAAACATTTTTTCTTAATTATGATTGTAGTAATTTTAATCACGCATAGCTGCTAGCTCTAGGGACTGACACCTTCCATTAATCTGAGTCATGATGAAGATCCTTTCTAGAGAGGCCATTATCTGCTCTGCTTGTTTAATCCTTGCACATTGGGGAAGAAGGTGATGGGACTGGGCGTCTTTTCACTTGTGTCAGACAAGACAGCATAATTTGGCTGTCCTATAAAAAGCTCACTTAACAGAGTGAGAAAGATTTCTAGTACAAAGGAAACTGGAAAAAAAGCCCAACTCCCAAATGTAGCTTTCTGCTTTTGAAAGGCACTGCTGTTGTTATCCTTTTTTATATACTTACTAGAGCCAAGGTTTTTGCAAGTTAGTAACAACTATGTAGACATTATATGAAGACCCGCGTACGAAGACCTCAAATGAACTTGATTTTTTCTGACTTTGGTAGTGTCACGAGTCAATGTGGAACTGTGTTGCTAAGTGCTAACAGCTGGGCTAAGCCCACATGTGTAGACCTCACCTGTGTATTCTGAAAGGACAGTGTGTGCTCCAAGGAGCTTCCCGTTTGAGTCAACAAATAAAACTGGGAGCAAGGAGAGACTACACGGGAGCTCAGCAATTCATGTTTAGGTCCTGTCAGTGTCTGTGGTGATGTGTGATACTGAGCAAGAAGGCTGAGATTCGCATCCACGTTCCTCACCCACATTCCGAGGGTGAGGGCACTCTGGAAGTGTAAATTGCATGTGCTGTAAGGTCTCTGTGAGCGAGCATATATACCTACAAAACATGGTGAGAGCTTGGCATTCCTCTTTAATTGCTGCTTTACTTCAGTTAATCCAGAACATCCAGACCTGCCAGCACTGTGTGTTAGAGACGGGGAGAAGGATAGCTCGGTTATTCCTGTGGCAGCACTGCTTTAGTTAGAAGTGGAACAGGGTTCTGATGTTGATTATTACCTCGCAGAGGTGAATTTCAGCTCTGCCAGTTTGACACTCTCTGCCTTCCTTCCCTACAACCCAGGTGCTTCTGACTTGACGGCATTCAGTGACCCCAGAGTGGGGATCGACCGCTCCTTCTCTGCGCTCCCTTCCATTTCTGATCCTCGGATGCACTACCCGGGAGCGTTCACCTACACGCCAACACCCGTCAGTTCGGGGATAGGGATCGGTATGTCTGCTATGTCCACGGCCACCAGATACCACACTTACCTCCCACCTCCATATCCCGGCTCCTCTCAGGCCCAAGGCAGCCCATTCCAGACCAGCTCACCTTCATACCACCTGTACTATGGAACCTCCGCCGGGTCCTATCAGTTCTCCATGATCTCAGGAGGAGACCGCTCCCCCCCGCGCATCCACCCCCCTTGCACCAATGCTTCCACGGGATCGACACTGCTCAACCCCAACCTTCCCAACCAGAGTGATGTGGTTGAGGCAGAAGGGAGCCACAGCAACTCCCCAACCAACATGGGTACCACAGCAAGGCTAGAGGAAGCGGTTTGGAGGCCATACTGAATGCATTTTAAGTAGTCGTGGGCCAGGACTAACATGCTTTCGATTTACTGATGTCCGTAGGTATCCCATAAACGCCTGTCTTGCTTATGGGCCCTGCCATGTTCATACATCACTTCCAGAAGCAAACTCTCCAGAAGTCAGCGGTCCCAGGAGCAGTGGCATGTGCTGGGTCAGCTGTGGGGCTGGTGAAGCCATGCCATGCCAGCCAGGTACCCCCCAGGGGGGCTGAGCTTCTGGAAAGGAGGACGTTCAGGTTGGTGGCCTGTAGGTAGTGAGGGTGGGTAGGAAGATATCCAGGCTGTTTCCAGGTCTGTGGCTTTCAAACATGCCCAGGTTTGAAGGTCTCCACAGCCCTAAAGAGAGTTTCAGTTCACTTCTGTTTTTAAGACTTAAGACCTAACAGAAACTTAACGAGTTTACTGCATCTTATGGACATATTAACTATAAGGAAGTATAGGAAGATTCCCAGAGGGAAACTGTGAATGCTTCTGTTTTAGCAATGCTGTGAATGAGAGGTTTTATATGTTGGACTTCAGTCTTACCTTTTTTTTTTTTTTTTAACCATGTTGTATATTCCAAAGAATATGGAATTTTTTATTGCTGGATTTTTGTTGGTTTTCTTGTTTTGTTTTGTTTTGTTTTTTGTTTGGGTTTGTTTATTTTTTTAGGATGCAACTCATCCTGCTTTGCATCTAATTTGTTTAATTTCTCTTGGCACCTTATAAATTGAAAAAAAAAAAAAAAAAAGGTTTTACTTTTTGTTGTTTTAATCACGCTTGCTTCTTTCTTGCTTTGTCAACTGAAAGAATCAGCCCCTTTTTCAATGAGTTAATTTAACTTTTTTTCTCTTGGACTTTTTTTTTTTTTAATACAACGGCTACAGCCTTGGGTCATTTTCAACTACTGTACTACTTGGATGATATTTATGCTTGATATTTAGACTTTTCTTATTTGTTGATACTATTATTATTTAAATATGCCTATATTAAAAAGATCAACAATTGCCCTTTTTGGTAGCAGCCAAAGTCAAGTTTGTCACATTGAAAAAGGCTGGAATAACGATGGGTAAAGTGACCTCCTAATCGCCTAGAAATATTGTTTACAATTATCTCCCTTTCATTTTACTCAGCTAGGTTAACCCAGAGCCTCAGAGCTGTTTAGATGCCCCACTCCCAGCAAAACAATAGAGACACCAGAGGAGACCTTGTGCCTTCCTCCCCAGTGGAATTGTCTCTCCTCACCCCTTCCTCATTTTTCCTTCCTCACCAGCGGTGACGCTCAGGATCAGTACTCAGGAGGTCCCTATGTCGTAAGGCAGACTTTCCCTCACCTGCACAAGTCCCCATGGAGTCCTGTTCTGTGCTGAGCTTCCCTTGGCTTCCTAACAACTCCGGCAGAGGCCTCATAGTCTTTCAAATCAAAAGCCATCACATAGTTAGCATGGCAAGAGTGAAGTGAAGAAGACTCTTACAGGATCAGTGTGAGATTTGCTCCCAGCTCAATGGAGCTGAGATTTCTGTGTGGTGCGAGAGCCATGTTCCAGTGTACTGGAAAAGAGATCAATTCATGCATCACAAAATGGCTCAGTCAAGTTCATCTGGAAAACAGGCCAACAAAGAAGGGGCCTTAATGGTTCTTCCATCACCATATCTTGAGGGAAGAGGAAGGAGATTTAAAACCCATGCACAAACTATTTTGTCCTATAGCAAATATGCATGGCTTGTATTAGGAGCATGTTAATACAGAGTCGTCATCATTGCCCATCGTTACAGCACAAACATATCAGATGTCACTGTAAATTTTATGGCACTATTTTATTTGAGGGTTTGGTCTGAACGCAGCTGTTGAACTACCCATTAATTACAGACTGCTGGTTGACAAGTGTGCGTTCCATATGATCCGGTTATTATTTAATGTACGTCTTAAATGAGTGAAACAATTGCAGGTCAACTCAGAGAGTATTTGAAAGCAGGACTTCAGATCAGTGTTTGATGTTAAAAAAAAAAATTAAAGGGATTCAAATTAAAAAGATCCTTGGCTGCAGGCAGCGGAACAGCTGGACTTATTTAAAACCATTTGTTTTTCAAGTTTTCCTTTTATTTTATATATGATTTTGCTTCTTTAAGTCAGATGCAGTAGCACTTTGGTATTGAAAAATTGCAAATTGAAGAACTTAACATTGTCAACAAGGTCATTTTTGTGCAGAAAATAGGGGGTGTTTCAAGAGATCTCAGCAAAAGTTCAAAATGGTTGTGCTAAACTACACACGTGGCCTCGTGCTTTCATTTAGCATAATGTAATTTATCATTTTCTAGAGTTTGCTCTGATCAAAAAAAAGGCAGAAAGTGTCAAAAACAATATCAGAACAGTTAAGAATGCATTTTGGAAGCGTGGAGACCTTGCTGAATATGGAAATAAATAGACCCTGCCTGCTGTGGCATTTTACATAGTTGGAATCTCACTTCATCGGTAACCCAAAAAAAAAGTCCTTTCTCACTAAACAATAGCTCTGTTGCAGAATCCGTTTTATGCATTCTCTGTCACTGTGCAGTTCAGATCCCCTGTTGACCACAGCTTTCACGTCTGCCTTGTGACTGGACCACCCAAGGGCATAGCACTGCAAGCAGGAACCCGAAGTTGAGGGCGAGGAGGTGCAGAGGAATCACAGGCCTCCTCACAGAGCACAGCTGCCAGTGGCCAGGTGACTCCAGCCCAGTGGCAGAGATGAGGCTGCTGTGGTCAGGACTCTTCCACATCAGTCTCCCCACCCCAACAACTTCGACTGCTCTGCACTAAAGCTGTTGCCTGTTTTGGCCCACAGTGGTGTACTGTCCACTTCTGAAACACCTCGTCACTCAGCATTGCTGCCAGCAGCTCCTGAGTCTAACCCCTGCGCATGTCAAACACAGAGCAACGCAGTGCCCCCCTCACAGAGGAAAATCTAAGTTTATTATCCCTCATAATCAATCTGTTTAATCACCACGGGCTACACGGTTCACACAAGTGCTTATGAGACACCACAGTTTACTCAGATCTCTATTTTTGTAGCCATCCCCTGTCCCTCTCAGGACAGCAAAGCTCTCCGAGGCTGTAAAAATGCTCTTGTGTCATTCCTCTCATATCCAAACAACACTTGGCAGGCAGAAAGAGGACAGCTAGGTAAAACACTTCTCCCGTTCACATGCCTCCAAATTATAGTGTATAAGTATATATTTTTATATGTAATATATATATATATTTATATAGTTTTATCATCCCAGTTGCTGAACGGAATAGCACTGTTGTGCTTCCCTTTGCAAGTCGCGGTCAGCAGAGTGCCTTAGGCTCCTTCCCCTACCGACGTGCAGTTAACAGCAGTCCCTACTATCAGCTTGTGTGTTCCTCTCACAAGACACAGCTTGTTGTCCAGAGGCAGCCTCACCAACCAATTCCAAAGTAAAAATAGGGCCGACCTCCTGTTTGCATTAAGCCTCCTTACTTTGCTCTCAGCGTTTTCTGCTCGCTTCCAGAGCTCCCATTCGGCTTCCAGAGCAAAGTCAAGGAGCTTTAGAGCAAGAGGAGGCAGACGCAGGGAGCATCGCCACTACTAAGGATTTTACTTGCAGAATTATGCCAAATAAACTTCTGGAAAGGAGGAAAACGATTTCCTCCAAATGGCCCACAGTCTTTGTCAGAGTGTTCCGAATTGCCTGCACTCTTGAAACATTCATTACTGCTTTCTGGATGACCTTCTCCACTAGCGTGTTTGAAAATTCAGGATAAGTGGATCATTTTCAATTTGGGCAAAACGCTTTCTCGTTTTCCTGCATCCTAACCTTCTCCTGGTTTATTTTTGTTAACCTTGCTTGGTCAGTACTGATCACTTGGCATTTTTCTCCTTGTCCTAAAAGGGTTGCATCAACAGAGTTACTTGTATTTATGTATGTAAATAGATTTCAAAAGCTTCATAGCAAAATATTTAGTGCTTGTAATTACTCCGCTTTTTTTTTTTTGTTCTGTTTTTCTGTGTTTTTAACGAACTTACCTTTGTTTGCTTAAATACTGTAGTGAGACTTATTTCTGTCCAGATTAGTTATTTTAGGCTTCGAGATTAACTACATTTTATTCACTTTTGTAAACAGTTATAGCATGGTCTCTATTCAACACTCTTCACTGTTTTTGTGGTAGGGGAGAAATGAATGTGCAAAAATCTGTGGGTTATTTGTGGTATCCTGGGTATGACAGTTACACACCTTTCTTTCAAACAAAAACTACACTTTCAGTCTGAGGGGGCGGCATGGCAAGTCACAGGGGAGGACACAGTGGGAGACACACTCCTATCAGGACAGCATCAAAGTGTGTTTACAAACCAGATGCTGTGGCATACTGGAACAGTCACATTTTCCTTTGACGCTGTCATGCTGAACATTTCCAGAAGGGGAAACGACCGGTTTCTGGAAGTTTGCTTTTTTGTTTTTGATCACAGGGGATTTTTCTTCACGGGGTGGGATGAGGGGCTGCTGTTTTTTGGAACCAGATAGGAAAAGAGAATAGATTTTTTTCCCCCACTACAAGAAAGTCTCTAGATACCACACCAGAGTAGACTCTTGCTGTACACGCGGATGGCTGTGTCCAGCGTCACAGGAAAACTCATTACAACTAGCACGCAGAGCAGCTGGACTGCTGCGTTAGTTCTAATGAAGACTTTCTTTCTTTCTTTGTACCACAGTTTCCTCTGTAAATTCAATATCATCATTAGTGTGAATGACAAATAAAACGTTTGACAAGTATGCATGTTGGCCCGGTGCATTCTTTCGTCAGGGAGAAACCGACTGTCAGAGGAAAAGCACCTGTAGGAAAAGGATACTGAGAGTACATCACTCCCAACATCAAAATACATTTCTGTGCTTTTTTCATTATTTTTTTAATTATATATTGCTTGATTAACATTAAATTGACGTTCTTCTGATGCAGAATGACCTGTCTTGCTATCCAATAGGACCGTCAAAACAGAACTCAGATGAGACTTTGCATGTACAGAGGCTTGGTAATTGAATTGTATCTCCAACGTCTTGATTAAATTCTTGAATGTTCTGAGATCTCCTATATCTGTTATTTTTCTTCCTTCACCTTATGCTTCTTGGGTCGGATCCTCTTTTGATATTAATGAGTTGAACCTTGATTTTAGGAGCACCAAAACAGAAGTAATGCAACTTTTGAGATACGTTGTTGTGGTTTTCTTTCTCTCCTTAAATAAATAATGGAACAGTGGTGTTACTGAAACATTAATAAGGGAGAAATCAAGCTTTCAAAAAGAGAAAAAGAGACAATAATGAAAGTTCGATCTGAAAGCCTCTTTATCTATACATACATAAAAAATCTTATAGTGTTGACCTGACAGAGTACATTGCATCATATTGAAGAAATTTTTTATAGTCTGCTTTTGTACAAAAATACATGTATACAAAGATTAACTTTCATCTGTTTCTCTTGGAAAAAGCTGCAAAGCACACTATTACAGTTGTAATTTTTTCTACCATCTCGTCAGGTAGCATTCCATCTCCCAAAGGAGGTCATGTTATCATTTTAAAATTGGGATCAAGGGTCTGCAAGAAAACAGTTACTGAATTCCAAACACTTAACTTTCTAACCTTCTTCTAACCTCTTTAGGCTGAGCTAACACACGCCTCTGACAGGGTTACCACTCAGTATGAGCACATGACATTTCTTTCTGGCAACGTGACATTTCTTTCCTTTCCCACATTATCCCACCACTGTTGCACCTGCATTTTTGCAAGGGTCTACCACAGAGATTTTTCTCCTTACCCTCTGAAACCCAAGAACACTTCTTTAGAGGTGGGTGATGAAGCAGGGCACAGATTTATTTTGTTTTCTACTTGAACACAGCAGGAAGAGAAGCTACAAATAGCGGCAGTCAAAACAAAAACCAAAAATACTACACCCAAGGGCAACTCAGCAGAAATACTTGCAACTTGATTTTGAAGACTACAGGGAGGATGTATGAACAGAGTTTCCATTTCACATGGGAGGGGAAGGCAGAGGTCTGCAATGGCCACTTCAACATGACGCACACGTTCCACCACTCCTTTGCAGTGCAGACCAACGTTACCTGCTTTCTGCAGGGTGAGGGGAGGAAGCAGGGACAGCTGCCCACCCTGGACCCTCTGCTGTGCCACGAGCTGCCCCGGCCATCCCTGCAGGGCTTGTGGCTTAGGCATGCCTTCCTCTGGCAGCTGAGAGAGGCCAGCTTAGCCCCACCTCTAGGTTTTTTGAGGGGGAGGAAGAAGAGAAAGCAAAAAGGTGAGGGATACAAAGGCTGGAGGCTGCTGCTGGTGAGAGGAGGGGCTGGCGGGGTGAACCCACACAGTTGTTGACTTGTTGTTCTACCCTTACACTCTGATTGACAGCTTTTGACGGGCTTTAATTATAAAGGCCATTGTCATGGGTGTTCTCTGCACTGCTTTGTTTGACTTGTGCAATAAGGAAACCCCTCCCTCTGGAGTCAGGCTTCAGAGCTAAAGCAGCTTATTAAGTAATATCCGGCTGAAAGGCACTGTACTACTCAACACAGCTGTCCTGGCAAGACAACACAGGTGTGTTACCTTTGGTTTACATGGCTTTTTTTCCCTCTTTTCAGTGGCTTGTCATGCAAGACAACAGCCTTGGATTAGTGGGGAGTACACTGTGCCCAGAAGTTGTACCCTTTTTCTGAGCAGGCACAGAAATCTTGGTATTGGTGCTATGTGTGCGGTCAGGGAACTGACTGTAAACTCTGTATTAGCAGCTCTGAGACAAATCTTGTTCTCAGCATTCAAAGCTTATAAGCCTATCAGCACTGCCACTGCTGCGGTGCTGGAAGACCTTGTAATGACACTGTGGTTTCCAGACATCACTAAAATCTGACTCAGTCCAGAACTGTAAATGGGCCAAAAATATTATTTAACAGTGTCCCAACATATTTTTACGACACAGGGTTTTTTACAGGTCTGAAAGATGCTCTGGGAGTATGCCTCCTTGAGTACCCCGCAGATGCAGGAAGACAGCACCTTTTAACCCTGTTTATCTCTGCTGAGGACTCTGCCACCAGGATGCCCTGTGGAGCCGAAGTCCTAATGTTGACAGTGTCTCAGCAAAGGAATGTCCCAACTGCTGCTCATCACAGCTCTCGCCTGCTGGGAGAGGGAGACTCCGTACAGATAAAAGCATGTTCAGCTCTGAGGAGAAGGAAAATAAAGGCTCGGAACCTGCAGGTCTTCATTGGAATGTCTAGCTACTGAATTAGGAAGCTTGTTTTCTGGTTTTAAGTTACAGGGACACCTAGAAGTCTCCCAGACTGGATTAGTCAGCACGAGTCACTGTCTGGGAATTGTTTGGGTTTGTGAGAGGAGGATAAAACAATTTAGAAAGAAAATCTAATACACAGATTTAAAACATAGCCTGCTTGCAGAGTAGAGAGGGGGTTAGGTCTGATTTGTGGACTTCATAAACACTGGTTCCTAAGGCTAGGACAGCTGTCAAAAGATAGCCGTGTTCCCTGGTGCTGCAGAATTGTTTCCTGCAGCATGTAAAAAATGCCTCTGGCTGTTTTACTTTCAAATGCCCCAAATACAGGAACATCTGCAGCTTTTCTGTGGACACTTAAAGGCAATCCTACTATAAACTTCATGCCACACACTGCTGCTGCTGCACTTGACCCATCCTGCAAGCTATACCCAAGGCAGTCTGCACTTCACTGCCTATGGAGCTGTACTTTATGGTGCTTATGCCAGCCAGCTGCATAATGCCATTGCTTGAATCAGGCCCCCTCAGGGCCAAAAGCCATCAATTCAAAGTGAAGCTGCAGTCTCTGTGTGCAGAGACATCCCAGGTACAAGGGCACAGGTTTCCTGGCCCCCGCAGCTCGGTAGGCAGAAGCCTGAGGGACACCAGAACCCACAGACTCATAGAATCATGAAGGTTGGAAAAGACCTCTAAGATCACCAAAATCAACCATCAGCCCGCTCCCACCATGCCCACTGACCACGTCCCTCAATGGCACATCCACACAGATCTTGAACACCTCCAGGGATAGTGATTCCACCATTTCCCTGGGCAGCCTGTGCCACTGCCTCACTGCTCTTGCTGAGTATCCATCCCACAGACCACAGCCCAGGTACTTCGGTGACCTCTAACATCAACAGCTTCTAAGCCTTTTTATATGGCCTTCTTCAAAGGATCCCAGCAGTTCTACAGCACTGTGCATTAGGTGAGCATCACATCCACACAGGCATGGAAGTCCTTTAAAACTAGCTGCAAGTCAGATGATTTTCACTGACACAGTAAAATTTTCATGTGAAGGCCCTGTAGCAAACTTCACTCTTCCTCTCCTAAAAGTTTGTGACAACAAATTGCTCCAAATCAAGGCAATGTGGATTATTCTACATAGGGAATGTGTCCTGCTTTGTTTTCCCTATGTAAAAGAGCAGCTAGACTTGCAGAGGGTGCAAGAAGGCATTATTAATAAGAAACTGTCCTCCTCCCTTTCTTTTTCTTTTCTTCTCCCTCCTCTCAGTCACGCATCTCTGATCTCTCTCCAGCCTTCTGTAGAACTGGGATCTCAATGATGTCAGTTCAACTTGGGGAAGAGGCAACTTGGGGAAGAGGCAAGAGCACAGGGAGCACAGGCAGGCAGATGCCAGCTCGTCCATCCCACGGGCATTACGATTTGGGGGCCAAATGAGAGGAAGAGTTCTTCTGTTTTGGAACAGAAAGGCACATTTCCAAAAGCTTCTGCACACAGCAAAAATATCTGTCAGTGTGGTCCTGAAATAATGTTCAGTTGTATCCTTTCGAAAATACTGAAACTGAAATGATACTGGTTGCCAAATACCCTGCCAGCTTAGCTGGGAATCCTGGGCCGTGGGAAGCAGGCAGTACTGCTGGTGATACAGCTGGGATGAGTCAGCGTGCTGCACTACAGTTTATCAGAAGTAATTCTAACCAGCTCCAGGTATGAGTGGTCAACAGCAAGCTCATCCTACACAGGCATTTTAGCTGTTGCTCACTGCTGTTAGAACTGTGCCTGTGATCTCATTTGGATGGCCTTGCAGACCTGAGCCCAAGGGTGCTGTAGTGGCAGATATTTTGCCTTGTAGTCCTCTCTTTCCAGATGTGATCTCTTTGAAGTTAGTAAGGATGTTTTGTAATGCTCTGTACAGTTCCTAACCTCCCTGGGTCTTTGAGCATATCGCCTATTGGAAAATGTTTGTGTTCCATCTCAGTGTGCTGCAGCCAAGTTTGACATTTTCTGCTTTCTGAAGTCTTACAAGCACATTAATTCTCCTTAAGACGTAAACTTTTTGGGTTGCACCCCTCTCAGTTCTCCCAAGAGAATTAAAAGGAAGGAAAATTATGAAAATCACCAAGAATGACTTAAAAGATAAAGCTACAGGTATGTAGCCAGTTTACAAAGCACATTCGTTCTACATGTATGTTTAAAGCAATGGCCTTCGGGGCAATCTTTGTTGCCATGTCTCCATTGGTGCCTGTCTTATAGGAAATAGAATCACAGAGACATGGAATATCCACAAGGATTGTTGAGTCTGACTCCTGGCTCCACACAGGACCACCCAACCTCTGTCTGACAGCACTGTCCAAAATGCTCTTAGACCATTCCAAGTTACAATAATCTTTGGCTGTATTCCTCAACCCTCAGGCTCTTTCCTGAACTTTCAGGTGATTCCAATACTACCCAAATGCACTCTTCAAAATAACTCTGCTGCAGGTTTTTTTTTACCTTCTTTCCTGCATCCTCTCATTCTCACACAGGCAACATACAACAGGAAAAGGAAACGCTGGAGAAAATGGAAGGGGGCGAATGCACTGAGGGAACTTGGGTCTCAGGGTGACTATTCTATGACACTTCGATGCCTGTCTATCAGATTTTGAAGTCAAAGATGCATCATTTCTCCAGACTTTCCCAAACCATACGTGCAATTACACAGTATGGTCAAGAGGTTTCCAAGTTCAGCCTGCATGGTTGCATTAAAGACGAAAAAAAATCACCCCTAGCTGAGATCCCCTCCTTGAGGGTGGTGAATTCTGCCATTCTTCAAGGCTTTTGGTACAACAGTGTATCAAGACAAGAGGGAATGGAAGACAGAGTCACTTCTGTAAGGGATAGTTTTGTGCCCTGTTCATAATAACATCTACAGATGTATTGAGGTTTGCATCCCGCATGGAGCCCAGTGGTTTCAGGATCTATGCGTGAGAGAAGAATGAGTTGTGTTTGGTCTATTTTGCAGGGGGAAGGAGAGGCAAGCGGAAAGTAAAATTTCTTCAAAATCTTAAAATAAGCAAAACTGAGTTTCCTGTCTGCTTTCCTTTCCACCTAGATTTTGCAACCAGCAAAGAGGGAAAAAAAATACTGCTAAAGAAAATGAGTTTTTTCATTATCCATTAACAAGGTGCCAGAATAGAAAAGTTATTTACCGTTCCAGTGCTAGAAGCTGTGAATAGTTAAAAAGCAAAACTTGTGAACTTCTGCTTTTTATCCCGATAAAGCAAACAAATTTAGGGTGGCAGGGGCTAAACCATCCTAGGAAGGAGGTTCTCCTCTGTGATGCTGATGGAGATGGATTCTGCAAGGAGAATAGCCCCATCTTACAGTGATTGTTCAGCACCTCTCAGAGTTAAATTTCTGAAGTGTCTCCTTTCTCATTTGTAGCACAACACTGTGGAGCTTTATGATATAGAACTCTCAGCTGCTGGTAACAACTCATCATTAGAAACTAACACAGCTCCCACAAGTTGCTTATCTCTCTGCCAGTTGTTACACTGATAAATTGAATGCAGCTATTCCTGTACTTCTCCCCCTTTTTTGTCCCTTGGAACTGCTGTCTATCCATTTGTCCAGCTCAACTGTGCTCTTCCATCACCTCCAGCTCGAATCCAGGCCTGTGTTGTGTAATTAGGTGTGTCTTTCTTTCGAGTGAGCCCACGTGCCATACAGAGGGCAGGATTAGGGGAAAAGCCCCTGTTGAGACAGGAAGACCTGTCCTGTCTCGAGCACTTTTTCAAAATTAAGCAGTAAATGTACTTGAGGGAGGATCTCTTTCTGGCTCTTTCACTTGCTGATGACTGTAGCAAAATCCTTACTTTCCCGTGCCTCATTTTACTCATCTGCAAATGGGCAGTGACACTGACCCTCTCAGAGAAGCACTTTGAGCTCCATTGATGAGAAGTCCATGGAGAGGAGCCTTGTTGTTATTGTTGTCTGCAGAGTAAAAACATGTTCATAAATCATCTTTTGGGGATGGTAAAGCAGGTTTCATTGGCTCTGGAACTGGGTGACTGAACAGAGAAGAATTTCCTTCTTTGGCATTTTCCCCTAGTTTTAATAACTTTGAACTCTTGCTTTAGATCTTGTTTACATTAGGCTGGTTTAGTAACTGTGTGTCTCCCTCCAGCAATTGTCTCCTTCTTCCCCACCTTCCTCAGGTATTTGGTTTAGGTACCAAACTTCTGACTCAGGTCTTCCTGGAGAATGGCTGAGCCAGGGCGCATGGAAGAGGGAATCATTTTTCCCTGTTTGCAAGCAGAGGGACTTAACGGAGGAAGGAGGCGGAGGCTGGGACTGTCATGGACGTGAGCCCTGAGAACATAAAAATCTAGGCTGTTACCACACCCATGTGGCCTCTTGATGAAATGCTAAATGCAAACCACACCGACGGCCTGCGCTAAAAATGTTTGGGCTGGGGAATTGTCATGGCTCCTTCTAAGCTTTACAGGCGATGAAGCAACGACGCCTGCCTTTCTGGGCAGGGAGGGGAAGCGAAGCTTCTTTGAAAGCAGCAGGTCACTCACAGCTCATGCTGCCCTCGGTTAGTTACACAAGCCCATCTATCATGGCGTGGGCTGTAGAACTTGATCACTACCAGGAGTGATATGGTTGGTTCCTGGCTTGGTTTTTGAAAGGCTCTGACAAGAAGAGGGGTCAAGGGCGGCTCAGTCCCGGTTGTCTCCCCTCAGGACACATAGAAAGGCTGCTAGGGGCCCCGCCACTGACCTGTGGTGGCCCTCAGGTAGGCGCCATTTGGGGCAGCCTGGGGCTACTTGTGTGGGGCTGGGGGAGCGGTGGGAGGGGAGGATTAGGGTTGCATGGAGTTGGCTTGGAAAGATCATTTTATGAAGTAACAGCTAGGCACCAGGCTTGGGGAAAGCGTGGGCAACAATGAGAAAGTTCTCGACCATCCACTTGGTCTCAGAAACCCATAGCCCTTCAGCTCAGCAAGGCAGTGATCAGGTGCTGCCAGGAGGAATGGAAGTAGGATATGTGTTAGTGGTACCTGCAGGACAAACAGCAACAGGAGGGAAATTTTAAAAAGCCATTGACCTTGTCTGCAAGACATTTTCGCCTACTGTGTTCATTGCTGCTGGATGAGATTTTCAGAGCCGTGCCAAGGGTGTACGTAGCCATATATCTCCTGTGGAAATGAAGGGAATACGTCCATCTGGCGTCTGTTTCTTTTAAAAGTTTTAATCCGCGAATCCTTTCCTCACTTTCCCATCAGGGAAAAAGCTTGTCACCCACTCTGCCACCGTGTGGGGGACTCGAGCAATACAGCTTCAAGGAGAGGCAGCAAGGACCAGGACATGTTCCCAGGGGTAGTGGGGAGGGGAACCAACACAAGAAGGAAAGGCTCAGAGATATAGCTGAGACAGGATGGATTATTTCAGAGCTCTCGGCAATTGCAGATCTCTAAATACAAAATAATAATTAATAATAATAATAATAATAAAATTTAAAAAATTAGCTTTCCTAGAAGAGGTTTTTCTAACTGGCTCCAAGCCTGGAAGAAAGGTGAACGATATTCAGCGTCATACATCTAGGCTCGAGGCTTGTAATTACGGCCCATTCAAAGAGAAATTCTGACCTTTCCAGGCAGATGGGCTAGCTGTGTACAGGTCAGACAGCCAGGATGACTATCAGCAGACAGATCCATAAAAGCTTATGGGGAATAAATTTCAAAAAGTCATGATCAAAACTGTCAGGAGCCATAAATGCATCCAGATGGGGAATGGCTCAGAAGAACTTGCCATTGCCACATCAGAGACCTGGAAGCTTGGAAAATGTTGAAAGTTGACTGTAATATGAGGTTCAAAGCTAATATGCTGGGTTGTCTGCAGTGCTGTATTATGGCTGTAATCTTGACAATGCATCAGGCGCCCTGGCTGGCTGATACGAAGCCTTCTCCTCCAGAGGCAGACTGATTCCTAGTCCTCAGCAATATGCAGAATATTAGTACTCGTTGCTTGCCTCCTGTTCTTTCATATCCAAACTTTTGAAGTGCCAAATGCTTAGTCATGCTTCATCTGTGAGACGGCTTGAGCCCTGTGACGGCATGTTTCCAGTCACATCTCATGAGCTGCCCCCAAGATTTATGGCTTTTTTCAGTAGAATCCAGGCTGATCCAAAGATCATAAGAAGGTGCTAGACAACAAACTGGATTGTTCAGATGTGTTTCCCTGACTCATTGGTATTTTGTGTTCTACACATTTGGCCGTCCATCTCCTGTGTGGCCCTGAGGGAACTTGCAGGCTCTGGGTCCTGTCTCAGCTGTGCTGCAGCTGTGCTCATCTCTAACCATGCTGCTGGCCCTGCCTGGAAGCACAATGGCCTTAGCTCACCCCACACCTTGCTGGGGCTGTTTGTCAGCTGCCTTCAAACACTTTAGGATGGCACTCATGAATGAGGCCACTGCCTGCACGGTGATCATCCTTTTCTCCCAGCTCCCTAGTCCTTAAGGATCAGCTGACCCTTCCTGCTTCCTGATAGATATCCTGGATAACAAAAATCACAACTAAGATTTAAAAAATCTTTCAAGAAGCAAATTAACAAGAGGTATATTTGAGTCAAAGGCTCAGATCTTGCCTAGTAAGGACACATTTTTTAATTGGAAATATGATACAATTAGCATTCATGGGCTCTACTGAGAGATGTGCAGGGGATGACATTTAATTTACAATAAGATTTATGAAATAATAAGTGCTTAGGGCTACAGAATGAGAATCTTGACATCGTAATGAGAGAAAGCTGTGATCTTAGTGCAACTTGGTTTTGTCTGGTTAGATTGGTAAATAATAGATAATACTCAAGCATCCTGAATCAAATGGTATTATTTAGGTGGTGTAGTCAAAAGACCAATGAGATTAGTTTGTAATATTTACAAGAACCTAAGACAGGTACTCTGAAATCTTCCCACTCAGTTTCACAGGAGCCTCGCTTTTGCCATTTGGTTTGAAGGCATGTTCCCAAAGCTAACACTCAGTGCTGTTTCTGATAATCATTGGGATAAGGAAGGGCAGGATCCACAGGACCTACGCAGATGGATGCTGTGTTTCTTTGTCATGTTTAACTTTTAATACTAACCAGTTCCCAATATACCTGTAGTCTGTGTAATTGTGCATGAGAGTGTATGTCCACTGGCTTGATACAGGCCTTGGAAAAGAATGTGTAACAGTGAAGTATGAGTACGCTTTTCTCAAGTCTACATGTTTTCACAGGAGAGAATTCCTACTGCATACTGAAATTCCTTCTCTCTCTCACTTAGACATGCCTGTCTTTAACATTTGGTAAACAAGGTATTGCAGAATTATTAATGCAATTATCTTCATTGGTGTCCTGGGAGTTAGATAGGTATAAGCCATAATTTTAAGCACTGTGAGTTCAGGCAGCTGCATAATAACTAGAAGCAACTCTTGCTACTGGCCAGAGCCATACACGATGCAGGCCTGGGCAGCTCCTTTGCTGGGAGGTTCCAGAAGTGCTGAGGTTTCTACACGGAAATGCTGCTGACCTGAGCCATTTGTACAGCAGTGAAAATGGCCCCTGGCTGTCCAGTCCTGTTAGCAAATGTGTAATCAGGAATTTTTTTGTCATTTGACAACTGTCAACCTTGCTTTAACATGCGACCCGAAAGAGAGAGCAGTTGTGTCTTCACCGCACAGAAATGCAAAAAAGGGAGTAGTACTCCAACGACTTCTGGTGGAGAAGAGGGGAGATAAATGAAATGAAAAGGGCAGGCCTGAAACATGTTTATTTTGCATGTGATATTTTATTATGTTCGGGAGGAATTTCTGGTAAAAGGAGGAGCATAATTAGGTGGAAGAATGTTTGTAATTGTAACCAAGGATAGAAGTCTGGGCCAAGGAGCTACACTTTGGTGTCCCTTGGGTGAGCTGGTCAGCCTCACCTGAGCAATAGCTTCCAGAATTGGAATGCAAAAGTTATAGCCTCAAAAAAAAATACAACAAACCAAAACCAAAATGGGAGAGAGGCAAAACAAAAAAGGCTTTGGTTAAAAGTTTTTCTTTAAATGGTAATACAGAGCAGAAATCATTCATAAGTCTTCTCCAAAGTAATAGGCAAGAACTGGGTGAAGGGTTTCCTGAATGCACAGGGATGAGGGTGAGCCAACATGTTGCACACAGTCTAGCTGAAGAACTGGAAAAACAGTAAGCTAGCAATGCTAGCTTCAAATGTGAGGGCTGATAAGAGGGAATGGCTAATGGAACCCACAGCCTTAATCAGACATCTGCTGCTCAGCAAGAATTGCAAACCCAAGCTGGAAGTAGGATGTTACTACAAGGGATTGGGAAGCAACTGACCACCCTCTGAGAGCTGTGCTAGCCAGCTTCAGCAAAGAAGAAGACTGTGAAATAGTAATAGTAATATACCGGGAGTTAAATATAATCCCTTATGCTGTATGTCTACCATTTCTGCCATTAATAAAACATTTTGCATTAAGTCAACTGAGTCATGTTTGCAAATGGAGAAAATTAGCTTGCTGAGCACCAGAAAGGTTGGGTTTAATTTTCCTGAGCTTCTGAATGGGCATCCGAGTTTAGAAGTGACCCCTGGCATTTGAACTCAGCCCTTGTTGCTAGTCAAGTTCTAACTGAAAAGTTATATGAATAAATGAATTTTACTTAGTCTTTCCCTGCCCAGCACCTCTAAAGCAGCTTCAGCTCCTGTTATACATCCAGACATTGTAGGATCTTGTCAAAACAATTCACTAGTTTCTTTCTTGTGGTTTCCTTAGCCAAAAGCATAGCCAAAACCTGTCCATGCTCAACTCTGACCACTCGCTCACGCTTTAGTTTCAGGAAACTGACAGAAAACAAGAAGCAGTATCATGCTGAAACATTGGCTTAAGTGAGACAGCTGCAAGTGACTGATGAAAGGCTGACAAAATAGCCACTGAAACCATTTGTAGAAAGACAGGTCCAGATGTGATATATTATTGACTTCGACTCATTCTTGCAAATGAATTCCGGATGAGGAGATTTGAGGCAGAGGGAAATCTTTAGAATTAAGCTAAAAATTAAGCAGCATTCTTTCTCAAAAAAGGACTGGGTCGTGTACATTTTTCCAGGATGACTTAGTAGCTGTGCTTTGTGACCAGCACTGCTCTCCTCTCTTTTTGCTTGGAGAATCTCACTTGGATTCCCAGCTTCTTCCCATAACCTAAGTGAACAGCCAAGAGAAGAAGGCTGCTATTTATGAAGCAGAGAATCCCCATTAGACAGTGGGTATATAGAGTTAGGTACATAGAGGATCATAAGGATTGGAAGAGACCTCTGGAGATCATCAAGCCTAAGTTCCTGGTAAAGCAGTTTTCCTAAAGTAGGTCACACAGGAAGGCATATAGGTGAGTTTTGAATATTTCAAGAGAAGGAGACTTTACCTCTCTGAGCAGCCTGTTCCAGTGCTCTGTCACCCTCAGAGCAAAGGATTAGAAGGGTTCTTGTGTTTGTATGGAACTTTCTTTGTTCCAGTTTGTTCCTGTTGGCCTTTGTTACTGGGTATGCTGAGAAGATCTTAACCCTGCCCTCCTGAACCCACTTTTAGCTATTTAGTGAGCACTGATAAGATTCTTCTCTCCCCTCCCCCCTTCCACCTCAGTCCCCTCTTCTCCAGACTGAGCAGTCCCAGGTTTCTCAGCCTTTCCTCATAAGGGAGATGCTCCAGACCCCTCATCATCTTTGTGGTCCTACTCTGGACTGTCTTCAGTAGTTCTCTTTCTTAAACTGGATGACCCAGAACAGGATACAGTACTCCAGATGTGGCCTCAACTAGGGCAGGACAGAGGGGGAGGATCACCTCCCTCGACCTGCTGGCCATGTTCTTTCCAATGCACCTAATACACTGACACACACTATACACTGCTTTGCAGTGGGCAGTGCAGCTCTGTGCCAGGAGCGAAACACAGGCTTCTACCCAGTCAAATGGTAATGCTCACTCCAAGCTGCTTCTCTCTCCCTAGTGTGGATCTGGGACCATTTTTCCTCATACTGCACTGTCT
Source organism: Odontophorus gujanensis (assembly GCA_013399175.1). NCBI lineage: Eukaryota > Metazoa > Chordata > Aves > Galliformes > Odontophoridae > Odontophorus > Odontophorus gujanensis. The sequence goes on from VXAB01004375.1 coordinate 111,927, forward strand.
GGATGCTGAGAAAATATAGCCCGGGGTGTACTTTTAAGTTCAGATACCATTTTGCATGCCTTTTGTAGCCTTTTTTTTCTGGCTTCAGATGCCTATGTCACACAGAAGGAAGGCTCTTGGCTACCCCTTCCTTCAAGCAGGGGCAAGCTTTTGAACCAGTGAGGCATCACCCTTGCTCCACCTTTGGCTACCAGTGGTTCTGTGACTTAGCTCTGCTTCTGAGAGCAGGGCTGTCGTCCAGAACCACCCTCGTTCATCCAGATCCATGATCTCACCCCTTTCTCACATTTTTATTTAGTCCCCAGGAGCAGATGGATGAGTTTGGAGGCTTTGCTATTTATCTAGCTCTTCATTGTTTGCTGTGCTGAGAGCTGGCATCACTGGTATGTTTGAAATCTTGGCTTCTGAAGTAGTGCTCCCAATTCTTTTCTGCACCTTGATGATGTGAATTGAGGAGCTCATCTCCATGCTGCTGTTAGCAGTGACCATACTCAGTCCCAAAGTTTGTATACATGTTTGTGATACTCCTGCTCAAGCAGTGATAACACCCAGTTAATGTCTTTGCCCAGGCAGAGAAAAGGCTTTTGATGCTGGTGGCTCTATTATTTGAGTGGTACGAAGCAAACCATGCAGAACAGAAGACGACACGTCATCAAATGTCAAAATGCAGTTTGCTAAAGTGGAATGGGATGTGGAATTTGTTCTCTGGGTAATGAGGAAAGACCAAGTATTTATAACGCAGGAGATTAAATGATTCATTCAGACAGAGAGAAAAGCCAAGCTCTGTAGACAGGCACTTAGAAGATCCTGTTAGACCACAACGGCTACCAGTGTGCTGGCTGATATTCTTATCACTGTGGTTATTTCAAATGGTTTTCTAGCAGCTGCTTCTCCAGCCATGCCTGAAAAAACAAACCTTCCAACAGGTAAGGTCTGCTTCAGCACAGCATCCTGATGCTGTCTGGCTATACGTCTCGTTAGACACCAACCTCCTGTGATGGGTGTAACTGTCAGTGGGTTGGCTGGAAGGATGGGTTCACAGATGTAACTAAAGACAATATAGAGATGTTTGTGTTGTGCTGGGGATAGTAAGATACACAGTAAAATATTCTTAGATATTCGTAGGTGGAGTGAACTCTCATAGCCCTACCAAAGAAACTGCATTCATTTTAGTAAATCCTTCTCATTAGTTAATAATATTTTAATCATTTAATTATTTTCAATATTTTAATAATAAAAATTATCTAATTACCTTTAAAATGCAGTTTAATTATTCACTTTTCTTTTGTGTGCCAAAGCTGTGTACATTGCAGCAGACCTTGCCACTGAACTGAATTCAACTAGAGACGTGTATTTTCAGTAAATGCAAGGTTACCTTCTGAGGTATACATACATAAGAAGGACAGCTGGTTGTCAGGGTACGGTCTTTTATATTTATTTGACTGTTCTAAGTGTGTTTTTCTAAGAAAAGGATATGACTGGGAAAAGAGACAGAGATTGTATGTTTGTCTGTGTGTCTGTTTGTGTGTTGCAGAAGGTCTTTTTGGGAAGAAGAGGTGGAACAAGGAACCCAAAGGACACTTCAATCTTACACATATTCTCTAGCAAAATATTTTGATTCTGTTATAAAAGGAAGTGATGACTGATTTGTTTCAAAGACTGCCTACCAAGAAGGTCTTACAAGCATGCAAGCTTTCACTGTTTTGGGAATGCTTCACTATGATGAAACCCAAAGTGAGAGAGAAAAGTGAACTATAAGAAAACTTACTGCAAGCTATATGCCATTGAAGATGGGTTTGGGGTTATTTTAATGACACCTCATTTGTCAGTTCTGTATGTTTTACTTCTAATAGAACTTGCCCTATTGTTCAACACTAGTGACACAGCAAGACTCAAATACTGAAGGGAGAATTATATCTGTAGGGCAGAGGTCACATTTTAACATAACTAGAAGTGAAAACACACTCAGGGAGGTGGAGGGGTTTAAACAAGAGACAAAGCCACAAGCCACAGTATTTCCATTGACATCTATTTGGATCAGACATCTTTTGCTTTTATATCTTAGAGGAGGTTCAATAATTTATCTTGCTGACACTTGTAGGTCACGTTCTAGTGTCAGAAGGTGAATGCTCTGTGGCCTGATTCATGTATGCCACGGCGTCATGCTACAAACAAGTGTTTCCTCAATCCATTCTGGTTTGTCAGATCCACTGTCTGCCTGGTTCAGACGTTAAATGTGGATTTCACTTCAACCATAAGCTTTGTGTGAATCTGATCAATATCTGTCCATAGTCCTTTCATTAAAAAAAAATTTCAATAAAGTAGTAGGGAACACTTTTTAACTCAAGGAGAGGTGGAAGTGTGTGAATGGAAACAAAGAACAGGGTTTATACATGGAGTTGATGCTAACCTTATTTTTAACTCAACATGCATAAGTGAAGAAGAGATTTTGCTAATACCAACTGAGGAGACACCTTCAGGAGGATGCCTACGGATGTAGCAGCAGTAGTTTCCATCCACACCACAAGATACTGTAGCCAGTATTCTTGCTGCATGGACACATCCTTGTCATCTTGCAGCCTGTTAGCTCAGGTATCCTTAAGCAGAGAGGCTTGTAACACCCTGATCTGCTACAGCATGGTTACACGTGAGGCATACAGAGCTTGTACATTGTATCAGGGGAGTGGGACATACAGCATCCTCCCACAAGGTGTGCGAGGTATAACTCCTTGCAATCTCTCCTGTAAGTGTGGCTTCATTACCCGAAACAGTGTGTCACTATTTCGATGCCCTACGGAGGAGTGATCTGGAAGAGATGTTCTGTGATGATTGCTATAGGCAAAGGGACAGCGGAGCTTTCATCTTCAGAGAAAGTTTTTCTTCACTTAGAGAAGAGAACTTAACGGTTTGGTGCAGATCTGAATGTTCTTGAAAGAAGAGTGAGAAATCAGATGAAAGCAACTTTTAAGTACTTCTCAACAAAAGATACAGGTTTGGTTTATAGGTTGCGTTACTTTTTAGTCCTGAGTTGAAAACCAAGGTTTGGTATTCTGTTCTCTTTGTTTGTTTGCTTTTCTTCCCTTCTCCAGTACTTCTACCTCTCATTTTTGCCCCTTTCATCCCTGAAAACAAACAAATAAATAAATAAAAGAGAAGGGAATGATAGAGGGAAGAAACCCAAGGAAAACAACTGCCTTCACCTTTCAAAATAAATACTTATTTTGATTTCAGTTCACTGTTTGACTTAATTTAAAAGTTGGACAGTTTTCTGATTTTGAAACAAAACCCTGATTTCTATTAGTTCATTTCCAGATGCGATTTTTTTGTTTGCATTTTGCTCGTCAATAAAAACTTAATCAGCAGGAGTCCAATTTAGGTCTTTGGGAGTCCAAAATCATTTCTCCTACCCTTCTTTGCAGTTCACAGATGAAAGAAAACTGGACGGTGATCTGAGCGATCTGTTAGGAAATCCACAAGGTTGCTTTACCCCATAGCTCTGAAGCAGGACCTAAGTCTGGCCTTCTGTCTCATGAGAAAGCTAGAAGTATCTCAGGAGTATGATGCCATTCAGGACTGCTGACTTGAGGAAGTAGTAGAGAGCCATGTGGCAAACCTCTGCTCTCCCAGCTCTGCCAGGTACGCAGGATGGCTCACCAGGAAATTAAGTCTTTTGGGAAGCATCTCCCATGTGTGATCAGTAAAGTCATGGTGAGTGTTCTTTGGGTAGCTTTGAAGAGTCTGTGGGGATCATCTCTGTGGCCAAAAGTGACTGAGTGATAGCAGCACCAGGGTGGCAAGTTTAGAGGGAAGTTTACTTACAAAGTCAAGGCTCAGCCTAGTCGAGGCTCTACCATGTTTTCAATAGTTTTTGTTGATTTGACCCTTCGGGGTCATGCCTCACCTTACCAGAACCAGATTACTGGTTCTTGACAGCTTAGAAATAACCAGTGGGTGTGGTTTTTAAGCTAAACTTCAACCAGCTGTAAGGAGCTCATGGGATTCAGATATTTGCTTATACTCAAACAAACAGCATGTTGATACCGACAATGGATTCCAACTCGCTTTCATGAGGTTTCGTTTTTCATTGCTTTGAAGCTATTTCAAAAATGGAATGCATTGGGGGAAATATGTTACAGATAATTACCATGTATTTGATTTTATTCCAGCTTGCTTTTGGAAGTACTGCATTGAGCACAAGTAGTATTTCACCTTCAAGTCGATGGGTCATTCTGAAGACTATCTGAGATACTGAAGCTGACCAAAAAACAGTCTTCAAACCCTGAAGAACTTCCTACACAAGTGACTGAAGATAAAATAACTAACTGTCTGAGCATATATTCTTCGTATGAAGTAGATGTTTAAAAGGGAAATATAAATATCTGTTTTCAAAATGATAATAATAAAAACAAATTTTGTGCAAGTAACATCACAGAGAAGACTACTTGTGCTCATAAGCATTTAGAGATCAGTAGCTCTGCCTGCACAGTTTAAAAGTATTTCCATGGTCTTTTAGAAATAAAGCAATTCAAATGTGGGCAACAGCTTTTCCTTAACCATGTTTGGAGGATGGAATTAGACACTCAAAATGTAACAGACATGTTTCCACACACTGCAGGACTATGCAAGCACTCGAGCTAACCTTATCCTTGGGAAAATGAAGTGCAGTTTTCTGACACACTGATTACACACTGGCTCTTTGTATTTTTACTCAGCAGTAAGAAGCACATTCAGTGTGCATTGCTCCCCAGATCCAGCTGCATGTCTGCGACACTGTTCCTCCAAACCAAAGGTGGGTTAAATCTTGCCTGCTAAAATCTGGGCCACTGCTGCAAAGCATCTTGCCAGGACATTACTGTGGAAATGAAGACAGAACACTGCTCAAATTACTTGTGGATTTGTGTATTTTCTATTTAAATTTGTAAGGCATATGAAAAGAGTATACAGATTTTTATTTTATATATTATTATATATTTAAGCACGTATTTGAAAATACAAAGTAACAGTTAGTAAATAAATGACAAGTGACAGCTCAGCTACCGATCCCAGTGAGTAACCTCACAACTGAGGCTGGAAGGAAAGAGTGTTGTGCCTGTTTTCTCTGTAGAGAAGCTAAAGAAACTAAAACTGTATACTTAACGTTGCTTACAAATAATCATGATAGGACATTTGCAAAAGAACTGTGTAGGGTGTAAGAGGAAGCCACACAGACACCGTATACCTGACACCTACTGTTATCCTAAATAATGCATTGTTAGAAAGCAAGCCTAAGTGTGACTCCAGCAAAGACGAATGGCTCTTCTGTATTGGTCTTTGTATGGATGTAGGTGCTACAGAAGCTACTTTTACCTGTTTCCATGTCTATTTTGTACATATAGGCAAAACACATCAGAAGGAAACTTCCAGGTGCCCCTATGACTAAAGCACTGCACCCTCTGCTCCTAGGTGCTTGCTGAGGGCCTGCTCAGCAAGAAGCAGTCATGGATGTGACTTTTCAGAGTCAACACATCTCCAGCAGCACATTCCATGAAGCACAGAGGATACTTCTTGCTGGTACTGGCTCCCTGAATACAGGGTCATGCCAGCCTGGAAAGGTTCATCTCATCTCATCCACTCCCCACCTCAGGCAGGAGCTACGCCTCTGTTGTCCTCAGTGGGACAATGCCTCGATATTTGGAAAGCTCTCAGTAAGAGGTCCTCATAGCTGCTTGGGAAAACCCAAACCCTGCAGCTAAATCCAGAAAGCGAAGCGTAAAAGGACTACTTCTTTCTTAGATCTTCCTCTTCACTTTCCAAAACCAAATGGGAGTCACAAAAGGATGACAGAGAGATCCTGCATCAGTAGCAGGGGGTAGATGTTCACCCACTTATTGCATCTGCAGTGACAACCAAGCCTCTGCCTCCTCCCTAGTCAAATATTTATTATCAGATAATCCATGGGCCAGTGACAGTCTGCATTCCTCTCTTTGTCTGGAAGAAGTTGGATGGGTTACGCAGCCCCGAGAGAGGAGAAGGCGGGATCTTCCTAATTACTTTTTTTCATACCAAAGATGGTTCACGCAATGTGAGGACAAGTCGTTCTTCGCTGACCTGCCCCGCAGGTCTCTAGCACAGAGGAGAGGGCTTCTGGGAAGCCAGGTGTGGTCCCACTTCCAGGCTGGCTTCTCTCCTGGATTAACCAGGGTGCTGTGTGCGTGCCAGCTGCTGGCGTGGGGCCACCGGGGCCTGGGGAGAAGCAAGCAGAAACCTTCCCGGGAACTGCGAAATTTGGCAACAGCTGTGAAACACAGATCAGAGGCAGCAGTAATGACAGGTTAAATGTGTGTCAGGAACAGGGCTATGTCTTCGCAAAATTCAGTCATCTAGCATGTCACTGATCTGCAATATTGCTCTAATTGTGTGACCTATGCTCCCTAACTTCAGCAATAGCCTTCGTGCTGACTGATGCCTTTAACTCGGAGCGCATAACACACATTCATGTGTGCCTACATCTGTACAGACACACATTTACGTATATAATTTTAGAAAGAGCAAATAATGCTACACAATTATTACAAAAGAAGGATTGGCCAATAGCAGAACTTAAAATTACACTGCAGAGTGTGTGCTGGCTTTTTTTGTTTGTTTGTTTCCACATTGGCTGGTGCACATAAAATCTCAGAAGTAATCAAGAAGGGAAACATCTTCCATTTACTTCATTCTCTTTGCCACATCCAAGTATGCATACTCGATTTCTTGATCAGCAGGACAAGTGTTTGTAAATTCATCTCTTGCATATGCATTGTTCAAGTATCTTGAAATCCCTGTCATTTCAGGTGGGAAATCAAAATTTCTGTATTTCTTTGCAACAACCTTTTTTAAAGAAAATAAAAGGAAAATGTTATTACACATATGTCCTAAACACAACTGAATTTTCATTCACATTTTTAATTTTCAACATGTACCAGTCATTATAACAATGTTGGGAAGAAGGAAAAAGAAAGGAACATAGCCAGAGCTATGTGGAGCTATGTGCACCATCACAACAAGGAAGAGATGCAGCTTAAAGCAGCAAAGGAACTGGCACAACCAGAATTGACTATCTTACAGTAATTAAACTGACTCTCACTTGGAAAATTCATAGAACCATAGAATCTTTTGAGCTGGAAGGGACCCTTAAAGGCCACCTGATCCAACTCCCCTGCACTGAGCAAGAACACCAAGAGCTGCATCAGGTGCTCAGAGCCCCATCCAGCCTGACCTTGAGTGTCTCCAGGGACAGGGCATTCACCACCTCACTGAGCAACCTGTTCCACTGCCTCACCATCCTTAGAGTATAAAAACATACTCCTTCTACCCAGTCTAAATCTCCCCTCTTTCAGCTTGAAATCACTTCCCCTTGTCCTGTCACAACAGACCCTGCTGAAAAGTCTGCCCCCTTCTTTCTTACAGCCCCCATTTACACTAGCTTTTGAGTGGTTGGAGAAAACTACAAGCTGACACCTAATTCCTCCCTGTGGGTCAGCAAGGATGACATGATGTTCATCTTCTACCATCCCCCAAAGGTATTCTCCAGTGCTGGCTCTGCTGAGCCCAGTTACATCTCACATTTCGCTGTGTGCATGTGCCTGAGCTGTGGCTGGAAGCAGGATAGGGCTCACTGCCCTGCTTCTATCACTGAAGCAGTTTCAACCAGGACATCTCCTGGGAAAGTTGTCACCTCTGAGGGAGTTCTCTACAGCACTGAACACGGTACTCATTTAATATTCGTGAGAGGTCTAGAGAGAGCAGCCACAGTCTAAATATGAAACCAGACATTCCAGCTCCAGCTGTCAACGTGAAGATCTGCCCAGCTGTGCTGCACTGAAATGGCATTAGCACTCCTTGTCCCTGCACTGCTACTGTGTGGCTTCAGAAAATACACAGACTACTTTTGTCTTTTAGAAAAGAACCTGAGCTTTTACACTGTCCTTCTCTTCGGGAGGCTGAAAAGCAAATGCAAACCTTAATTATGTGGAGCTTTGGTAGGAGGTTGCAATCCGCTAAGGTGAGCTCATCTCCATCCAGGAATTTCCGGCAGGACATAGTGATCTCCTCAGTGCTGTAAGCATCAATTTCATCAGGCAAGGGGCTATTTAAATAGTTGTCCAGCTTCCTCAGGGCTTTAAGCAAAGATTTTTCCAGATCTAGGTTAAGACAATAAAAAGATCATTCAAGCCTGTACCAAGGTCTCTCTGACACCAAGCAGAACGGCGCCCACTGCATCCTGTCTCCTGGCACCAGCCCAGCTCGCAGATACCCAGCCATGCTAACTCCTGCAATTCCTTTATCCTAAGCTTAAAATATAATGCTGGGATAAAGGCTCTAAGTAGCTAAAGGGGGTGCTGAGAAAAACCAAACTGGGTTTTTGTTACCAGAAAAAGCAGAGCTTGGAAGGGGTTGGCTGGGGTGTTCATAGGAGATAGGGCCGGTGTGCCAACGGTGGAGACGGAGCTGGAGGACACAGGAGTTGCATGACCCTAATTTATTTCAGTAACTATTGGGGTTGGTGGAAGGATTGCAGCCCTTACGTTCATTAGCATCTTTTCTTGGATTCTTTATGAAGGCAGAGAATTTTGCAAACACATCATTTCCTGCAGAGTTAGACTCAGGGTGCTTCGGTGCAAGTTTGGGATACCTGAGGAGTTAAAAGAATCAGAAAGTTATGGATTAGCCTTTGTTTTCACCTTCACTAATTACTTCATGTATATCACTGGAACACAGAAAGTGTCACAATATATGGCAACTCAGGGCTTTCAAAGGGAACCATCCTAAGCTAAAGACCAGTTAGTAAGTGTGAAGTTCACCCTGTATCCAAACCACACTGCTCTCCTCCCACTCCCGAGGCACATGGAAAGTGGCTGCTTTGTGCTGCAACCATCGCCCAAAAAACCCAGTGCTTCTCCCAGGCTGCCACAGGCAGAGAGGAGGTAAAAAGTGTGGGGAAGTAGCTGCTCACATAGCTACTTGAGTCAAATTTGGCTGCTTGAGGGGGCAGCTGCTGTGCTGGGGGGTAAAAGGTGCCTGGGTGGGGGGCATGATGCCACTGGCGGAAGGCTTGGGGAGAAGTGGGGATTGCTCCTGGGGTGGAAAGGACAAGTCTGAAACCCAGCCCATGGCACACACTGAGATTATCCCACCTAGCTACTCAAAATAAGCTGTGATGGTCTGTGCCCCAGCACTCCTGCAAGTATGGGAGGTTACCACTGCTGCTTCCTTCTAGCTCCCAGTAAGACGAGTTATTTGCACAGTGTGAGGAAGGAAACCTCAAATAAACACAAGAGGAGGAAAAGAGGTCAGATTTCTGCAGTGGTATGCAGGTTTCTGCATATACTTGCTGCAGGAGTGCGGATTTCATGCCTTGGAAATGATCATAGTGGTGCAACTATGAACTTGAGGTGAAGGCAAAGGCAGAGGGAAGAGTACAGAAAGCAGTCAGGGCTACCCCAGGACACACTCCACCCACTGACAGGCCTCTGCAGTTTGCAACCAGGTTGGAGGCACTGCTCCCACAGACACTTAGTCACAGCTGGGGCTACAAGCAGGAGGAGAGAACTGGAATGCCGTACCGAGGAGGCGCTAGCTTTTCCTCCAAGAACTCCTCGATCTTATTGACGTCAGTTTTGACTTCGCCATCAAACGTCATGAAGGGTGGGTTCGTCCCTGGGGCCAGGTTCTGCAGGTCAGCAGGTTTTCTAGAGGGAGAAAGGATGCTGGGTTAATCACAGTGAAGACCACTCTTTCAATTCCGACACTGCAAGCAATTGCTTCAACTTCACAGTAGCAGGCTACAACATCTCTTACAAAAGCACAATGTGTCCAGCTGCCTCATGCTGATGCTGTCAGAATTACCTAGCCCCTATCTGAATGCACCCTGAAATGCTACAGTTTCAAGCTTGTGTTACAGAGACCTACTGGAAAATAGATTAAAATCTCAAATATTTCAAAGGAGTTGGTCCACCTCATACCAGTGAACCTGAAAGAGGCACCAAGCTCACAGCCTGCTAGCACAATGCCAAGTAGCAGTGTAAGTAATGTGCACTAACCTGCGTGTGTGCATTTCAAATCAAAGAGGTAAATTCTTTGAAATTGCCATCATGATAAAGTTGTTCTAAAAATGAGAACTCCTATTATGATCTCACCTTTTCAAGTCCACGGTTGTGACATTAAATATGACACCCTTTAGCCACAGGATCATAAAGAGACGTTGCGAGAATGGGCAATTTCCAATACTTTCCCCATCACTGCCAGCCTACAATTACAAAACAAAACAAAAAAAAGCATACATCTGAGATAGAGAATTTTGATAGCAGATGTAGCAGGTAAGCAGAAAGTCCAGACCAGCTGTAAGTACACAGAGTGTGTTACTCATCTCTACTAACACATATTTTCATGCAATATTTCTTTATATCCTTCTCCAAACGTGCACATGGATATGATGAATTCTGTCATCTCAGAGATGTACTTTTTTCATTAAAACGCATAACGAATGTTACCGTAAGTTAGAAAACAAAATTGAAATCACAGCAGTCCCTCCAGAGGAAATAGTCTCCACCTCATTTGTCTGTGTGAACGTAAATCTACCTGAGTCAATGCAAGATTAAAACAAGCCTAAATCAGTTTATGATCACAGGAAACAAGAAGAGAAAGATTTACTGGCATAAATTGAGATGTAACGTCTAAAGCACGTAAGGGAATAAACAGAATAAATCAAAAAATTAAAGAGTTTTCAACTAAACAATTGTGGGGGCCCCAGAGCAGGAAGGAAGCTGCCAAGCAGCTGAGCACACCGGTCTCCGTGCTTTGCTGAACCATGAGCTAACGAAGCACAAATACCACATACCTCTGGTTAATGGCTGGGGGAAAGGCACAGGGTCGGGGACAACACGTGGGTTTCCATCTTAATGCTCCTGCATGGCCCTGGCCAAGTCATGTAACTGCCTCTCATGGCAGTCTTGTTCTGAGCAAACGCACAAGGCACAGCTCACCACGGTGGTGCAGCTCTGCTGGACTTTGCACCCCTCTTTAAGTTCAGAGGCCTAGTTTTTAAGCCTTCCATAGCATTTTCCTGAACAGCAGTTTAAGAACTTAGTTTAAGTGTAAGCGTACAGAAATAAAAACCCAAGTGTGTCATTTACTTAATAGTTCATGAATGTTTGCGGAATACATATGACAAAACAACATATAATAATGAAACCAGTTCTGCTTGTCATCACCCCCCTCAGTGCTATCAGTTGAATCTCAGATAAGCTTTCCACCAACGCTCACGGCTGTTGGGTTGCCTTTACCAAGAGCTCCATAGATGGAAACAAGCACCTGGCCTCGAGCAGGCACAGTGCTGCATAGTACCGTTCTCCATGTCGGTTGGGAGGGTCCTCCTCCAACCACTGCTGCTTTCTGCCTCTGGTACCATGCCAACCACAAGCTTTCTTGGTGAGAAAAACATAACAGCCTATTGCCCCATCCAGCATTTCGGCATTTTACAGGTGCTAAGAAAAGCTGGGCTGCTGTGTTAAATAGGACCTGTTTTGTAAGTGGTAAAGATGAAAGCTGCTGTGGTTTTGCTCCTACTCGGAGCACTGCTTTCCAGTACCATGCAACTTACTTGATCAAAAACTACTGTGCACTTCTTAAGACCAAGCCTACACCTACTGCTAGCATGAGCTTAAAAGAACTACCTATATTTACACTGTTTTACCTCATCCTGTCTCTCATCATGTTTCACCTGACCTCTTCTCCCAGGTAACAGCAATAGGATGAGAGGGAATGGCCTCAAGTTGCACCAGGGGAGGTTCAGGTTGGGTATTAGGAAACATTTATTCTCAGCAAGAGTGGTGAGGCAGTGGCACAGGCTGCACAGGGAGGTGGTAGAGTCACCGTCCCTGGAGGTGTTCAAAAACCATGTGGATGTGGCACTGAGGGATGTGGTCAGTGGGCAATATTGGTGTTAGGTGGACAGTTGGACTACGTGATCTTAGAGGTCTTTTCCAATCTTAATGATTCTGTGATTAACGTCTTCCAGTGACAAGCATCAGTGCGACTCCTCCATGTAATGGTACCCTCAACCCTGGGCCAGGCAGCACTGGGAGAGAAGCAGCAGCAGCAAGGGGTTGCCATTTCAGAGCATCACCACAAACCCTTCCCACAGTTTTACAACTAATGTGGTATTTTTATTCAGCCTTGCATAGGAAGAAATGAATTATCAGGGTCTGTGCAGCTTTCAGAGAACTTTCCAGACAAAGCACTATGTGATCGAGTAGGTCGACTTTTTCTGATAGGTTACTATTTTCTGCTGGTCACTGAATGTTTGTCTCCCTCTAACTTTGCTGGAGCTAAGGAAATGAAGTTGTTGCTCTGTGTCGTCCCACATCACCATGGTGACGGCAAATTTCATGGAGCCCCAGCCTGCTTTTCTGGGGAAACATCGTAACAGTGGAACCAGAGATGCAGGCCCAGACAGATGCGTTACTATGACAAATGCAGATGTGAGACAGGCAGAGTCCCAGTTTGTCATTAACTGCTGTGACAGAAAGGCCACTTAGGAAACTGACAAACTGGCAGCCATGGAGATGTTACAGAAGCAACCCCCCACTTTGTTTCTGAGCGCAAACTTTTTAACCTCCACGCCTGTGTGGGAGGAAGATTTACTACAGCACTGCCATTTTTATATTTCACTATGGATAAAACAGCAAACAGGCAGTCTCTTAAGCCTTTAACCTTCAGGTCTCTCAGCCTGCTAACAACCTAAAACAAAAAGTCACTTGAACACTTAGGAACTGAATAAAATGGGGTAACTGACAACTCTACCCACTGCCACAGCTGGAGGTGTGTACCTTTGTGTTTCTATCAATTCTGCAGAGTTGGAGGTAAGTGACAGAAAAGCTGTAATAGCCCACACAATAGCACAAGCAATGGTTATACCTTTCCCTGCTACAGCAGTGATGGGCAGTCTGAAATGACTGCAAGAACCTGAACATTGAATCTGACTTGGAATTTGACACCATTCTGGTCTGGCATCTCAAAGACACTACAATTTCCTATAACCTTGGGTGAAAGCTTAGAACATTAATATTTTGGCCTACTGAGAAAACCAGGGTGAATACAGCTAGCTGAAATGACTTCAGACACTTCAGCTTGCATTTTGTCCCCTGGGAGACAACACTGCACATCTAATCCAGTGAGCTGCAACTCCTAGTGGACAAAAAAAGCACTAGCAACACATGCCAAAGGCATTTATTCAAGCTCCCAAATGGAGGATCAGCCACAACGACTCAAAAATTATGAGTCAGGGTACTGAAATACCTTTATTGCAGTCCTTCGAGGACCACGATAGCTGAACGATGCCATCATTGCCCATTAACGCCCTTTCCAACAAAGTCAGGATGGCCTTTTTACAGCAGGGAGACAGTGGGTCAGTATCTCACCTTGCAGAAACACAATACAACAGTGAGAGTCCGTACATTAATACCAACAGGATGACAGCATAGTGAGGGGCACTGCAGCCTCAGCACAGAACACCCTGCATTTTCCCCCACAGTACTATTCAGGGATGTTTAACTCCAAGCTGGGCTTGGTTTGTGTGCAGGGTTTAATTACACTTCCTGACTGCAGCGCTCTGGGATGACGCAGGGTAAAATCCTAACTCCAGGAAAGTCAGCAGGAGCCTGGCTGTTGATTCAATGAAGGACTGTGTTTCCAGACTGGTTATAACCTTAATAACCAGGCTGGTATAATTGCAGGTAATGGCCTGGCCTCCACCTGCAATTGTTGTGACGCTCTCCTAACTTCCAGATCCTGCTGGTGAAATGGGTTGAATCATCACAGTGTAAAGCTGTGTTTGGGGCTGTTCTGCTGCTAAGCAAACGTCTAACCAGAGCCTTGAGTAAATGGCATTTATGTTTTAATTGTGATCAGTCGTGATCAGTCAGGAGGTCAATGTGCCTCTTCTAGTAGTACTGAGATTTAATGAGTTCATTAATCAAACAATTAGGACAGCCATTGATGCAGACAAGAAAACTTTCATGCTGTGTATAGAAGCTTTCATTCAGAGCCTTCAGGGCCCTAGGCAGCAATTGTATATAGTGGCAGTATCAACTTATTACAGCTCTCCATAATCCCATAACCATGTGCCATTACTTAATGGGATTATTAGCTGACACTCCCTATTTTCATTCATTTTTCACTGTTCCACACTCTCTTCAGACTTTTTTTGTGGGTTTTTTTGGTTGTTGTTGTGGTTTTTTTTTTGTTTGTCTGCTTGCTCATTGGTTGGTTTGTGTACCGAATCTTACTCAAAGAAGCTGGGAAAGGGAAGAGCCCTCCACACCCTTCTTTCCACCACTGCTTAAGCTCACAAGTTAAGAGTGCCATCACACTTGGTGCTCATCTCCTTACATGCAGGACCTCATGCACAAGACATCAGAGAGAGTCACACAAGAACTACACCACCTTGGATCTGGAAGCTCTGATTTTCTGAGTGGCCTTTAAAAGGTCACTTGCCTCTGTATTTTATCCTCAGGACAATTATAGAAGAGTCACATACAAAATGTCAATTGTAAACCACTAGTTTGGGCCCCCACTGAGCTGCAGTTGCTCTGTCCCTGGAATTGCTGAAAAATTTTGTTTTGTAACAGCTTCTGTCCAAACATCTCAGGAACCAGGGCTTTGAAGGTTCTTCTGTTGACCTCAAATGTCCCGTGCCTCCAAAATCTTGATGAAATGGAATTTGTTTTTCCTGGACTTTTTGTTTCCTGATGAAGGTTAAACACAGAAGAAACAGTTCAGAAGAAGCAGAGAAGACTTTTTGCTTGTTTTTATATAATTCTATAATCCCTTTGAAGCTATAATAAAAAAAAAAAAAAAAAGAGATCTGTGAGTATAACTTTTTTTTTTTTCCCTGAAAACTCTACTCCAATTCCATTTTCACTTCAGCACAAGGGAGCGATGTTTCCCTTTGCCCATATTTATGCTGGCCAAGAGGCAAGCTTGCCTAACAAGTGGAGCAGAACCACCACTGAGCAGGGCCAGAGCCTGGGGCCAGCATCCTGCATCCACCCCTGCCCATCCTGCTGGACCAGCTGCCTCTGGGAATCACAGCTCCCCTGCACGTTTCCACATTCAAACCCCAGCTATCAAACAGGTTTTGTGTGCTCTTTCTTCTCGTATCACACTAACAACTCCCCTCTCCTCTTTCATAATGCAATAGGTTTCCCATCAATCAAGCGGAACCAGGCCCAAAAATCCTGGGCCTGGAAAACTATAACAAGTTCACGCACTTGGGCCCAGCATAAGAAGCAGCTGTGAGGAGGGTGTGACTGTTGAGAACAACAATGATTTCACTTTAATTCCTTGTCCAGGCTAACTTTTTCTGTACTGGTGGGATTTGGTGGGTCCAACATATTCCTAGCACCAGCTTCTGCTCTGAGCTGAGCTCTACAGTGCCAGCCTTGTGGCTATACCAAGCAGCAATGGCAAAGCAAACACGGCTCCTGCAGTGGAGAGCTTGGCTTCCCATTCTGCTGCACCAGCCAGAGAACCCTGGTGTTGCAGGCTGGCCGACCAGGAAGGAGAACAGCTTCCAGTGCTTCCCACTCTTCCTGAGAGAAAATCCCACTGCCATGAAGGACATGAAGGGTTGACCATGAAGGGCCCAAGCTTGATCAGGGCCTCCTGGAAGGTTTTCACATGTTCTACTCAGAATCACAGAATGGCATAGGTTGGGAGGGACTTCAAAGACCGTCAAGATCCATTTCCCCTGCCATGGGCAGGGTTGCCAACTGCTTGATCAAGCACGAGATCAGAGTGCCCAGGGCCCCATCCAGCCTGGCCTTGAGCCGCTCTACCCAGACCTATTCACACTGACACACAAACAGTAGCTGAAACCACCCATTTTTCCTTCCTTCAGAGCAAGTCAGTTTCTGATATTACCTCACATCATCCTGAATGTAAAGAACAAACATCTCAACATTATTTTTCTCAGCGCATTCACAGAAGTCCTTTAGTGAGAAACCTTCACCAGCAGCGGTGCCCACAGACTTTAGGAAAGAAAGCTGCCCAGACCATGGGCAGAAGATGGAAGGAAGAACTGTGACCACCTCACACCTTAGCAATAGCTTCTCAGAGGCATGTGAATTAAAATGCAGTGCAGCATGCTGCTGTTAAGTCTAGGAGATAAAGTATCTCCAGAAACATCCATGTTTGTACCTCCAGGGTACAAAGCACAAGTTATGCTTTTGATGCCTGCTACAAACATTCCTGACTTATTTAGTACCGCAACACTGAAAAAGGCAAAATTTTAAATATTACTTCTGTTAAGAACACAATAAAAAACGTATTCCCAAGATACTCTCCTTCACTGAAGGCAACTATAATACGCTAAAGCAACACACATTCTGTGCACTGTGATGTGCACAGAAACACCACAGGCATGTCACTTGGATAAGATCTTGTTCAAACCAAAGCTTTTTTTGTGAGGAAGAAACAGATTACCTGGAATTTTCTCTATTTAAACATTACATTCGTTTTATGGCCAAGGGCAAGGGCATGAGCACCCAAATGCTGGACTTTGCAGAACTGATTTGGTGCCACCTACTGGACTTGACATGAAAATCTTGTCTTGCTCTTGGAGCGCGGAGCAGAGGCACATCACAGAGGCTCTGCCTCGGAGATGCCTCTGCAGCAAGATTCCTTAATTTTTGCTGACAGCACTCTTGAGAGCACTTGAGATGCTGAAATTGTACTTCCAGGCAAATTTTTAAAGTAAAACATCTGTAATTTAATATATATTTTAATAGAAAAATTATAAACGTTGCCACTAATTATTCCAATACTTTTAAATGGTCGTGTAATTCTGCCAGTGTAATATTCAACACTTAAAACAGATGTTTCCAGCTGTTTCACGTCTCATCCAAATAGCAGAAATATGCATATTTAAAATGTGTCTGGTGGTTGAGATCCCTGCACACAAACTATATATTCGGTACACACCAGGGAAGACTCTTGTGTGTGTGACAATCCCACTAGTGAAACACACTGAGGAAGCTGTGTTCAGTAGCACCTTGCTGCTTTAGAAAATAAACCTATTTCCCCTTTCCTTCCTCTTTTTAGGAGCAAAACAAACCCCTTGACCACTGAATGTGCAATATTAGGATTTTTATTTTAAAAAGAAATGCACCTTATCTTAGGTTTAGAAATATTCCAGATGTACCTTTTATCTTGAACAGTATTACAGAGTTCAGACAATGCACAACATATTTAAAGGATTACAACCGTGAACATGCAAAATCAACAACACACTTGTTGTCTTAAACCCTAATTAAGCCTTTAGGTTAAGGAGGCAATAGTAAATGCAACTAAAAGAGATCTGCTAAATATAGCTTCCTTCTCTTTATATGGTGCTACAGTAAAAACAAACAAAAAGCAATGTAAAGGAGGGAGCAGGAAAAATGCCTTCTCTAAAGAACAAGGTGTGGGTGGGTCGGCTGATTTTCAGGGCCCTCTTCTTTAGCATCACTTGTGAGACCCTTTTTTCTTGCTGAAGCCAGAAGCCCTTGAGGTCTCATTTGGCATTTCAACAAAACATGAGGGTGAATTTCAACCAGAGAGATGCCAGAGAATTATCTGATGATGAAGCACAGATAGATGGGAACCTGTAATCAGAGAGGCAGGAATGGCAGCACCACTGGTTCTCTCTGAAGCAGACTGGGTACTCCACAAAACAATAACCCTGAGCTCAGAGATAACAGAAAGATGATAAGAATAGGTACAAACTGTTATGTTACGCACTGAAGCTGGAAACCACCTCCCACAGAGTCAGCCAGAGACAAGTCAGTGGAGACAGGCAGATGCTCCCCAAGGATGATGAATCTTGCCCACCTGGGATGACATCCTCTCTGACAGTGCAGCTTTCTCCAAGTACAGCCCTAAATAGGCCCATACAATTTAGACATCTAATCTAACTTAGGTGAGCTGAAATGTATTTTTTGAGACTACTCATCAGCTAGAGGTAGCTGCTGCTGCAAAGAGAAGACTATAGCATGACATACCCACTGTGACCCAACTGTCTACACAGCTGTAGGAAAAGACCAATGTCATCTTTGGCTGTATCAAACCAGGTACCTCCATGAAGTCCAGGCAGAATTCAAAATAATTCAAAAGAATTTTATCTCAAGATGAGCCTCTATCCCTTTCAGGAGGAACTTGGGCTTATGCTCTACTGGTAGATCTTATGCAGCACACTGTTTCTTCAGCTGTAGCTCCAAGGACAGGACAAAGGTAAGTGTCATGTTTTTGTATTCATGCCACTGAAAATGTCCAAGTGACAATAATACTGTGGCAAACTCTGGGGCAATGATGGAAGTGAAAGGTGCTGCTCAGCAAACAGCAACAGTTATCCCACATGGGGTTTGTATTCCAAAATAATAGAATGATTCATCGAGAAAGAAAACAGACAATGGCTATGGTATCTCCGATAATGAGATCCAGGTTATGTGATGGGACACCGGAAAGGATAGGATGCCAGGCACTGAAGAAAGTCCATGCTTTAAGACTAACCAGGCAAGTAAACGATGGGAAGAAGATGAGAGGAGCTAGAACAAAATGGTTATTTATTTAAATTTGATTGAGTTGATCACTGCAAATCTAAGTACAGGCCCTGTACGTCTGATATATGCTTACAGCAATATTGGACTCCTTCTCGCTTGGGCCAGTATTTACCCACTGGCCAGGCAAGACTGCTCATCTTAAAGGAAACAAGGAGCAATACAAGATCCCAGCAATCACAACTAGAACTCCCCTCCTCAGTCTAGTAGCCACACACAGCAACAGCAAAAAACAAGAGTCAGAGTATGCAATGGGACATGAGGTTAGGGGCAGCTACGAGACCCAAACAATACCCAGGATGGTCAGAATAGCAGTGTTCTTGCAGACAGTGAGCACATCAAGCAGCACTGGAGATCAGAAAGGCTAAGAATGTCTCAGCCAACTGCCCTTAAACTGGATAGTCATCAAAACAATGTAGAGGCCTGCACATGGTATTCGAATGTCATCCAGCAGAACAGCAGCAACAGACGGTGAATATCTCCTACCATATAAACAACAAGTTGGGATGTTGTTAATGAGATTATGAACCCTACTGGCTTCCCAAAAGGCTGGTGATGAGGAATGGCAGCTTTCAGACAGGACTATGTTGCCAAGTGCCCGGCCAGACATCACAAGGCTTCTCTGGGCACTTAAGGCTGGCCAGATTTGGGGTAGAACAAGGAGGCAGTCAGTCCTCTTGACAAAGAGCTAGATATGTGGCCAATATGTGCAACCATCAGGCTTACCATTTATCATATACCAGTTACCATTTATCCACATGTTGACCTTCACAGCAGCATACAGGTACTGTAAACTCATTTCTCTACAAATAAAGAATAAAAAGACTGATCCTAACTTAGGGAATAAACAGAAAATGTATATGTAGAACTTCAGTCAGGGATGTGAGAATGATGAAGAATTTCTGGAAGTTCTTTATGAAAAGCTGTGTGGATTAAAGCTTTTAGCTAAGGCTAGGCCAAAAAGAGATGGCAAGGGAAAAGGAGTGAAAGGAAATGAGTGCAGGTGAAAGGAGATAAAAGGAATTAACTCCATACCAGCACAGCTTCAACTAACCACAGGACACAACCTGTTTTTTGTGACCACATCGTGTAAGCAATAGGCTAAAGTTTGAGCCTCCATACAATCAGGATGACATATACCTATTTACTGTGTTTTCAGTGATGCAGCTGTACATTAGTGATTACTTAATAATGAGCAATCCATTCATTATTACTGATAATAAAAAGCAGGCTGTGTCTTGGAGTAGGGCTCCCACTTGCAGAAACCATGACATCCCTCCTCATAGGGTTTACATCTCATGGATCAGTGACCTATTAACATTTCTTAATGTCTTCCAACAACTGTGTTAATTAAGGCTCTTTTCATCCTGTTAGGTTTCTGAAATTATACTAGTTAGATCTTTCTTTTGTGCAGTATTTGCATTACATTATTATGACTACTTTGTTTCATTATTCCATAATTCTTATGTTCAGTAAGGCTCTTTCAAAACAAATTCTCTAGAATGCTTCACTTTTTCCTGGAAGCAGTTCTCTGCTTTTGGTTCTCAGCTCATGTTGAGGAGTTTACAGCATGCTGGAGTTTCTTAGCAGGACATTAGCCTCCATCCTGCTTTTATGTAGTGAACTGTGGTCAGAGCTTAAAGGGGTTGTATACATCAGGAAATTCTAATCCTCTCTCCACGATAAAAAGGAAAAGAATTCTGAAATTGCTGCAATTTCCTTTAGTTTCTGTTCTGTTTCCCCACTGTGTGCCAGCAGCCATTTCAAGACAGAGAAAGCCTCAATTATTCTGACTTCTGCTACTTTATTTACTTACTACGGTCTGCTGGGTAAGTAATTATTGCTGAAATTAACTTAATTACTTAGTAAGTAATTAAACTCTTTTGATGCATAGGCAGAATTTTTCCTTCATTAAGAAGTAGCTTTGTGGCAATAAACTTTTTACCTTTGTCAAGTTGTTCTCTAAATAATTAGACCAACCTATTAGGTCTGAAAAACGCTAAAAACAATGTACTCTTTTTTCTATTTAATAGCTGCATCTCTCAAAACTGATTAAGCGATAATGGAAGTATTAACTAAATTATATTATTAAAAAAAAAAAAGAAATTAAACAGAAGCTATTTCAATTAAAAGACTAATGTTGTTCCAGAAAGTTAGAGGCATCCATTTACAAGAACTTGTAATGACATCAGCAAAGCCACTGGGAAGTACAGAATGTGGCACTGAAGGAGCCAAACTTATGGGTCCTGGTAGATGAAAAACTTAACATGAGCCAGCATTGTGCACTTGCAGCTCAGAAGGCCAACAGTATCCTGGGTTCCATCAGAAGAGGGGTGGCCATCCAGGTGAAGGAGGTGATTATTGTCTATTCTGCCCTCATGAGACCCAGTCTGGAGTACTGAGACCTGGTCTGGGGCCCCCACCTCAAGTAAGATGTGGAGCTCTCGGGGTGGGTCCAGAGGAGGGTCACAAAGATGATCAGAGGGCTGAAGCACCTCTCCTATGCAGACAGGCTGAAAGAACTCTGCTCGTTCAGCCTAGAATAGAGAAGGCTGCAGAGATATCTTGTTGTGACCTTCTAAAATTTAAAGGGAGCTTATAAACATGAGGGAAATCAACTTTTTACAAGGGTAGATAGTGATAGGACAAGAGGTGTGGTTTTAAACCAAAGAAGGGGAGATTTTTATTAGATATCAGGGGGAATTTTATTGCTGAGAGAATGGTGAGGTGCCCAGAGGGGCTGTGGATGCCGCACCCCTGAAGTTGTTTAAGGCCAGGTTGGATGGGGCCCTGGGCAGCCTGATCACTAGATCAGTACATGATCTAATGGCTGGCAACCCTGCCTGTGGCAGAGGGGGTTGGAACTTGATGATCCTTGAGGTCTCTTCCAACCCAAGGCATTCTATGATTCCATGATTTTGAAATGGATGTTATTTAGACAAAACACACATTTTCTTCTGATTTATCTGTTCACAATCTGCCCAGCATTCCCACTGAGCAGTGGGTCTGCCAGCAGTCAGGCCTTCTGGTTCTGACCGAGACCATAAATAAATGAACCATTAAGTGATAACTCTGTACAAACAAACACAACACAGGCAGCTGTGAGTGAAAATTTAAATATGCAATATTCTGTGATACATTTATAGAGGCTGTGTTTTCACTAATATTCACTACTATTCAAATTAAAGGGATTGAAGATTAAACTCACATATGTATGCCATCTTACAAAGGAGAAATATACAACAATCCTGCCATTTCACACAGAGTGCTGCAGCTAGCCTTAGCCAGACCCATAATGCTGCCAAAGGCATTTTCAACTGCAGCTGTGGGCAGAGAAAGGCAGGCAGCAGGTACTCTTAAAATTTTCTAAAATTAAATGAAATTCTACAGCAAAAGAACAAATTACAGATTTCCTCAGATATCTGACCTGTACTAGGTCTGCAAGAAAGTCACTGTGGTAGCTATGGCACACAGCATAATCTACGACAGTGCTGTGCCTGCTTCCAGGGTGAAAACACAGGTACGCCTTAGAACCAGATAACCTTTGAGGTCCCTTCTAACCCATGACATTCTCTAACTCTTCAATACACCTCTTGTGACAGGAAGACAACTAATCAAACATACAGGACACCCACACCTAGTACCTGGCATCCACAGCACAAGTCTGTGGGAATAACACAAAAGTAATCAGCAACCAGGAGTCTGCTGCTTTGCTCACTTAACAGGATAAAAATAAAATGGAAAATGAACATGTGGCTAGCAAAGAATGAAAAGCTTCTGCTACAAGTTAGTAGAGTTTAAATGAATCTTACCCAATTTAGGAATATCATTATCCTACACAAGTGATTATCACATTTCATTAGTTATTCTTTAATTAGGTCTCATTCAAGATACCATTACTTTCAGTTATGTACTTAAAGAAGCCAACTAATAATGGTGATAATGAATTATGTGGGTATTACTCATGCAGAGTGACTGAGATTCTTCAAAAACTTTGTGAGCAATCACTGCCGCTCCTCTTAAATGGAAGCAGTTTTTTTTAACAGCAGATGTGACATTCTCTCTGAGTTTCTTACCCTTAGTTTCAACAAACACCAGCAGACTAACAGCCTTTAACTGAAGGCAGGTGAGCAGCTGAGGCTGCCTGGCCGCAGACAGAGCTGGCATGCTCCATTTCACACCAGGCTGCACAGGCCTGAATTTCCTTTTGGTATGAGTTCTGCTCGTGTGTGTTAATGGGAATGCTACCAGGTCACAAGCACACAAGCAACAAATCAAATGCTCTAAGCTATTTATCCTGTTACAAGAATTACGTTTAAATACCTCAATGCTATTTCTAATCCGTATTTAATAACAAGGCAAGATGCCAGCCGAACATTCTACAGAGAGACCAAAATCTTATATCCTTTTTAGATTCTTACAGGGAATTACTGCAACAAAAGAGCATTATACTCTCGAACACATTATAGATCTGGGAAAAACAGATTAACTGGTATTTCAGTGACACATCCTGTTTTACACTCCACTGTGTGATACTTAACAGCACGTAGCCCCATTGCTTCCATCTAAATGCAAAAACCATACATACCCATAAAGCATTTGTAATCTGTGCTGTAAGCAAAGAAGTAAATAAGAAATAGCCAAGCTACTTTATGCAGCTCCAGGGAGGAAGTGGTTGAAGGCTTGAGAAGATAACTTTTGACTGGTACTCATCATTCAGATGGTTGAAGGGTGAAAGATGAAGTAAGGGATTTGGTTTTGTGGTGTTCTCCCACCCCCTTCCAACAGTATGTGATATTATGGTCCAAGCAGAAAATACTTTCAATGACCAGGTAAAATATTAAATCAAAAACCTGTCAGCTCCAGCAGGAACTGGAAAAGCCACTCCTGAAAGAGCAGTGAAGCACTGAGCACCAGCACAAACCCACAAGCTCGACTGAGCAGGGACTGGACTCCATTCCCTTCATTCACAGTGAAAGGACAACCATCATCATCCTATTCCTGCTCTCCCCACTACCTTGCTTTCACCCACAGACCCTGAAAACTATGAGAAAAACAGCACTACTAGTAGTTCTTAAATGCATACTGCATGCATTGTACTGCACAACAAACAGCCCCAGTATCCACAGCTCCTCATTCTGAGGAATGTCCATGTATGCCCCTGTGTTTTTAAGCCTTTAGGGTACACTTGCATCCTGTTTTAAGTTCCATCTGCCACCATTTATTTATCTCTTTAGCTCAGGTTCCATAATAGCTTTTAAAAATAATTTCAAAACTGAACTAGCATAGGAACTTCAATGATTCCCCAAGGCACAAAGGAGAGGGGTTTTTTTTTCTGAAATCTGAGTAAATGGTTAACTGTCCCACTTTAATAACTTGGAAAAGAACATGTACTTGTGACACTGGTTCCACCGTCACTCACTTTGTTCTGTCACGGTTATATTTCTAAACGGAGTGTTCAAATATATGCTGAAATCTTAGTATATGGAGAAGAAAAATAGAGAAATACCACCTTTGCACTTCTGCCCCTGAGGCTTCATAATGACCACCTCTCCAAGAGGAAAACATATATACATACATATATATATATATATATATGTAACTCCCCCTCCTGTGCTTGCCACATACAGTGATGTTTCTGCAGAAGACAAGGAAGAAGCTACAGCCCTCCTCAGGGTGAACACTGGCTCACACATATCTTGCACAGGGCTGCTCCAGGGCTTGGGAAGTTGAAGATTTTTATTAAGGAATCGGAACAATTTCCCTTAGTGCCCATGTTGTTGAAAGCAACTGGAACAGAATCATTCCCCTTTTATCAGTAAATAATGAGACACTGCAAATGGAAACACACACAACTGTTTATCACAGTATGACATTTCATTATCTGAGCAAGGAAATAATCATTCAACCTTCACATGGCACTGACTCACACTTGTTTGGAACTCAAGGAGAGAGTGGTAGCATCTGTTTAGACCCAGAAATCAAGACACAGAATGCACTCAGCAATGGACACCAAGTATGTATCCATGCTTTCACTGCCTCAGTACATCTGATGAGGAGGGTCTTTCTTCCACAAAGAAGTACACAGCCACCAATTTGAAGTGACTCAGATAAACACTCTGAATAAGAGTGGTCATTTTAATCATTTCCATTATCACTTCTCCCTCACAGTAACCTCACTGTTGTTTTAAATTGCCATAAATTGCAATTTGCAAGGATCATTACAATAAATAGTACAAGTCTAAGACCAAAACTAGAGTGACAGTTAACTCTGTAGGCGTAAGGTGAAGGTGAAACTGTAGAGATGAGGTAACACAAAGGATTGCTGAATCCTCTTCCTACAAATACAACATCAAAGTTCTGGAAAGAACTGATTTCAGATGGATGAAAGCATGGAAGAAACAGTCATTTTAGAATTAAGGATATCTAGTAAATAGAACTAGATTTTGCCTCTTTCCTGCCATCAACAATAAATGTTTTGTTGTTGTTGTTTTCTGTTAGGAATTCTAACATAAACAAACCTCAGATTGTCATGTGAACTAGGCACTGGTTTGACACCTTTACCAGGAAGACAACCTGGTATCTTTTTTATCTTTCTAATGCTTTCCATGTTCTTCCACGCCACCAAAAAATGTGGGTAGTGTATCTCTTACTCATAGAAACATAGAATCTTAACAGCTTGAGCTGGAAGAGACCTCAAGGATCATCAAGTTCCAACCCCTTGCCCCAGTCAATTGCCAACAGCTAGAACAAGTACTAGGTCAGATTTCACAAGGAACTCCCAAGCCAGAGGCCATTTAAACTCTACATCTTTCTACAATAGGAAATAATGGCAAACACATTGAATAACCAGAAGAGCATCAGATATTCCTGGCTCCTCATATTCCATCTTTCCAATGCTATTTCATTTTCCATTTATAATAAATGCTGATGGCGCCAAAGAGGTATCAGGATCAGCTCCACAGCTCTGCCTACAGCTCTGGCATAGGTGGGGTGGTAGATGCTCAGTCCCTGGAGATCTCCAAGATCCAGCTGGACAGGGCTCTGAACAATGTAATGATGCTGCAGGTGTCCCTGTTTATCACAGGGGAGTTGGATCAGATGGCCTTTAAGAATCCCTTTCAACTCAAATGATTCTATGATTCTTACACAAAGAAGCCACAAACAAAGCAGACGGGGAGAAGCCCTGAGCACTGCTGCATGACAGCCTCCTCAGGCAACAATTCCCATCTCTTCCAAGGAAGGCTGCAGCCATCTAGCAGCATTTATAAACCAAAGGGACAAGGAGGGCTGCCAGCTCTGCTTCTCCATGAGGCTGTTAAGGTCTGCACTTCCGTGATAACAAATCTCAGGAAACAGAGGCAGGTGACTGAATTTGAAATGGCCAGTTGACCTCATCACAAGTTTCTTATTTCAACAAGAAAGAAATAGAGGACAGGCCCTGAGACTGAATCAGGAAAAAAAAATGACCCCTGGTTAGCCAAGGGCTTAAACATCACATGATTTTAAGCCTATGCTTAAATATGCAGACATGCTTTACTGAATCAATGTGCTGAGAGTAAAAACAAATATGAAAAAGTCTAGAAATGCAGCTTTGAAGATGTTTGAGTTTTTCAACTCAGATAAAAAGAGGACTCCAAGAAGTATCACCAAATCACACCAAATAAATAAATAAATAAAGTATGCACCTCTGTATTTATGACCTTCTATGCGTATGTCAGACTGTGGTTTTTGGGGAACAGGATTTGAACTTCAAGCTCTCCAACCTGACTACAGCACCACAACAATTCTGATATCCTTTCAAAGCCATTCTTCAATCAGTGGCTCTGAAGAACCTTGTTTCTTTGCAGCTGTAAAAAGGTGATGACCCCAACTGCCAAAAACCAAAGCATAATTTAAAGCAAGAAAGACTGCATTCTGAAAGTCTGCATAGCTCTTTCCAAGAAAATAGATCGATATCACTGCCCTTCAAACAAGTCTACCAAGCACTACTTTACTGAAAGAGAAAGACTGCTGAAGGAACCCTCGGGTCCCAGAAAGCCTGCCGCAGGTGCACGGGTCAGATGCAGTAAATAGTCTGGAGAGGTATGAAAGGAATTTATAATGCCAGGTCCTCTTAAGCTGCATTAGGAAACCCTAACTTGACATAGTCCAGCTGGGAAAATAAATAAATAAATAAGGTAGCTGAGAAAAGGCAAATAGCACTGGGGAAGGCAGCCAGTTTCCTGCCTTGTAAGCTAGTCCTGGGAAGAAAACTGCCTTGTGCGTTTTAACAAGCACACCTCCTGACCCCTGCTTCGGTACTTGGTGTACGACTGTATATACTTAAAGCACCAAAACCACCATCCAAACAACACATCATCCAGGAAATCAGGGCTCGGCTAGTTTGCTGGGCAGCCCCAAGAGTCTCAGCCTCATCCAGCTTCAGCTGAGTGCTGCTCTTAGTGGTGCTCCCACTTTGCTCCACAACACTGGCTCTTTTCCTGAGCCTGTTTTTTGGAGGTACAGATGGAGGTACTTATTATTTCCTCTGTCTGCAGTCACAGCAAAGTTTCTGACATTCTTACTTTCTAGTATATCAGCATTTCTGATGGTTCAGCACAGCCCTAAGTGTGCTTGACTGACACGACATATCTCAGGAACGGTGCTGGGAAATTTGGTGTCAGTGAAGCAACCTTTTTCCCCGCTGGGGATGAAATGACTCTGAATGAAAATAAGTGACTTCGATTTAAAGACCAAGAATGCCACAAAAACGGAATGAAGCCTATTACTTTTTGTTGAATAAAATCTATTTCCCTAAGCTCCTGGGATACTTGAGATCAAACATCCAATTCTGAAACTAAATGAGAACTCTTTTGGAAGAGGAATCATCTCAGATAAGACCCTGTGCTCAAGTCAGGTTGTTGTCTGCCTGTTCTCAGCACTTACAGTTAAATTACCATCCTCAGAAATCTTTAGAATGATAATGTTTCTGGTGTTTGTCTCTCTGTAAGAAAATTTTAAAAATGATTGGTAGGTAATCTTGGAGGTTTGACTATTCGGGCTTTTTGGCGGTTTTGTTTGTTTTGCGGTTTTTTATTATTTTTTTTTATTATTTCATTTAGAAATAGGCTCTTAAATCCTATATAAACCTTAAATTGCTTCACATTTAACTGAATATTTTGATAAAAGTTCCACTAAATTCAAGTGGCAGTACATTATATATATATATATCTGACATTTTCAGTCAAATAAAAGCTCTTGCCACAGCACTGGAGTGGAAAAGAACATACACACACTTAACATTAGTGGACCAAATAGCCATAACCAACATACACAAGGTGTGCTACCCATTGTGCTTAGCTGAATGGTAAATCAGAAGGTATATCTGGATGCCCTTTTACAAACACTTGACTTTGAAACACCTAAAAACCTCAAACATCACTATCTAATGGAAATACAGGGTAGTGCTGCTTCATGGAAAAGTGGAAAACAAATAAGTACCTGGTTAAACACTTACAGCAGTTTTGATATGGCCTTGTCCTCACAGCCAAGAAGTCTTACTCAGTTCAGCATTGTTAAGGGCACAGTCCAGCTGCCTAAAGACAGATGTCTGTTACCTCAGGGGATGCCTTAGACTAGTTCACCTGGCACCCAGCTGCTAGTCAGAAAGTCTGGAGTACAACTCTTACGCAGAGTTGCTGAGGGACGTGAAACTGTTCCATTTGGAGAAGGCACTGAGGAGACCTCACCACTCTCTACAGACACCTGAAAGGATGCTGTAGTGAGGTGGAGATTGGCCTCTTCTCCCACATAACAGCAATAGGATGAGAGTTAATGGCCTCAAGTTGTGCCAGGAGAGGTTCAGGTTGTATGTTAGGAAGAATATGTTCTCAGAGCGGTGAGGCAGTGGCACAGGGTGCCCATGAAGGTGGTAGAGTCACTGTCCCTGAAAGTGCTCAACAACTGTGTGCTACTCTTGCTGAGGGCCAGTGTGTCTCAGGTAGTACAAGGTCTCCAAGTGTCCAAGTACAAACTAAACTTCACCACCTAGCAACATCAATCAGCCTAAGAGTACAATTCTTGACACCTGTGCTTGTGGAGCTGGCAGGAGCTTTGCCAGCTACCTCAGATGGAGAGGCACATGACAACACAATAGTCAGAGTATTCAAATATATGCATGCAAAATTGAAATGGAGCAACACAAAGAAACAGGAAGCAGAAGAGGAAAAAAAAAGCCCTTCAAGAATAAAGAACAAGCTCATGATCAACAATAGCAAGAACAGGAAGCAATAGCATAGGGCTGCTAGTAGTACACATCATATAGCCATATCTGAAAATGGCACACTTTCTTTCTGATAGTGATGGCTCTGTTTGTTACTCTCAAAACCAGAAAAAGTAGCAGAAGTACTTTAATGTCAGCCAAGTCTAGTATAACGTTCTGTAGCAGGGAAACTGAGGATTGTTCAAATACTATCAATATATTATTTACTTTTGAGTTTTCACCTATTATGGCACTTTTAACATTAGTTTCTACTTGTATAGTGCAATCAAACCCTGGAATGGACACCTCCTCCCAAGCTCTGTGCATTCTAGAACCGATAACAGGCAGACAGTATCCTGAGCACATACAAATATGCCAAAAATCAACAGGAGGATGAAGAGAAATAAGGACAATGAACAAACTGGGATTATACTTGGAAGACAACAATTTCACTATTTTAAACAGCCCAACCCCTGCCAGGTTCCCAGTAGCATCCAAGAAGGGCAGAGTTTCAAACAGAGGATGGAAGAAGGTCAGTGAGCTGATAAGTATTTACAAGGAAGCCCCCAGATGTACGGGGGGAAATGCATAAGTGCTTACTGAGAAATGTAACAGAAGGGTCAAAGAGGTCAGGGGCACCTGCAAAGTAGAGATTGGTCTCAATACCTCAAAAGCATTTAAGAGTTAATAGTCATGTAATTCTGATATAACAGAGCACAAGCAGGGTGGTAACACATTTATTATAAACATGCATACAAAGAGAAGTGTACAGTTTCAGGCTGCAGGCAAACATCTACATTCGGTTTGGATCGTCACTTCACTTCCTTAACCTGGGGGATATCAAACTCAAAAAGCCTAGCTTCTAGGTGAGGTAAAATACTCAAACTTCGTAATATTCTTCCACTGGAATCTTTAGAAAATTAGTTGTAGTGTCAAGGCAACCTTAAGTTACTAATGCTAAGTTAAATCATTAAAGAATTTCTTCAGTTATTAGTAACTCACAGATATTTTTTAAAAACATCATTAATCCTGATTTGGAGGACTGCAGCCACAACAGATGCTCTTATTCACTACAGCCCCTCTAATTTTGGCCACATTCTTTTATAAAGAATACACTCAGGTCCAACAATGCACACACAGCCTTCATGATTTTGTCCCTCCACCACACTCAGCATTCACTGATGAGTAGTTTTAGTCTACTGATAAAAACCATTCTGCTCCATACTCTGTTTAGAGAGGTCCCAGAGGAGGGAATATAATCAGTCTAAGGTGGTTTTTACCTATAGAAATTTCACATCTGATATTCAGTCTCTGTGGATGGATGTTGGTCCCACCATTGGACCCCTGACTCTAGTGGGATTCCAGACACAGGACAGAAAAAAGCGTGAAAAGCTTTCTAAGCTATGAAAATGGCATGAACTGTTAGAATCTTTTCCTACGCCAATTTTTCCCAGTCAAAACATTGGCAAACTGGACAACTGAAACTGTTGTGACACTGCTGGGAAGTTCACTGACTTTCTGATTCTAGAACTAATTTGGGGGTATTTATCTTAACACTGACTGCAGCTCATGTTAGAAAATACCGATATCTCACTTTAATACACATTTTCCAGTTTCCTCCACCTCAGCCCTCCTGATGTAGCATGCTGACTGCACTCCAAAGATCTCAAAATCCTTTAAAAAACGCTTAATCCAAGTCAGAGCCAGCAATCCGAAACAGAAGCCGCACCCATGCCCTGGGTCCGAGCTCCACAATGCCTCTTGAGTCCATCAGAACCGAGTGCCTTGTATACACGTTCCATTTAAAGCCAGGGAAACCCCAAGTGAGACAGGTTTATTTGGGGCACTAATAACCAAATCCCCTTAGTCAGGTCAGAGCTTTGATTATCAGATTTAAATGCCACCCATCTCAAAGGCTGCACGGGGGTTCACGAACCCAGGTTTCCCCATACCTTACCTTGACGAAGAGAGAGATGTCGTACTCCTGCTTTTCCTCCTCCTCCTCCTCCTCCAGTACGGCCGGCGAGCCTATCTCGTCCTCCTCATCCTCTGCCCGGCCCCGCACCCCGTTCAGGCTCAGGTCTGCCTTCTCCCACTCGCCGACCGGCCACCCTCCGGGCCGCTCCGCCGCATCTCCTCCCCCCGAGGCCGCGTTCTCCTCTCCGGCCCCCGCCGCCTCCCCGGCGTCGGCTCTTCGCTCAGCCCCCGGCAGAACCTCGGCTCCGTCCTCCCCGTCGGGGCCTTCCGGCGACCGCGGGCCGCCATCGGACTGCCCTGCAACCGGCACCGCGTCCTCCGCATCCCCGGGACGCTGGGAAGCCTCTTCCTCTCCGGCTGGGGCCTCTTCCTCCTCCTTCGCAGATTCTGCCCCCGACGGGCCTTCCTCTCTCACTGCTTCTTCCTCGGGACTTGGTTCCGACGGGGCTTTCTCCTGCATCACATCCCCGGGTTCCGTCCCCGACGGGGCTTCCTCTCTCATCGCCTCCTCTGGTTCCGTCCCCGACGGGGCTTCCTCTCTCACTGCTTCTTCCTCGGGACTTGGTTCCGACGGGGCTTCCTCTCCCCTTGCCTCCTCGGGGACCGACCCCGACGGGGCTTCCTCTCCCCTTGCCTCCTCGGGGACCGTCCCCGACGGGGCTTCCTCTCCCCTTGCCTCCTCGGGGACCGTCCCCGACGGGGCTTCCTC
>VXAB01004375.1:143629-155425 GCA_013399175.1 Odontophorus gujanensis
CACCGTCCCCGACGGGTCTCCCTCTCCCCTTGCCTCCTCGGGGACCGTCCCCGACGGGGCTTCCTCCCTCACTACCTCTTCGGGTTTATCTCCCATCGCATTCACTTTCTGCACCACAACTTCGGGCTCCGAGCCCGTCGGGGCTGTAGCTGTCACCTCTTCGGGCTCCACCATCACCGGGGCCACCGCCGTTTCTTCGGGCTCTGTTCCCACCGCAGCAACTTCCCCTGTCGCCTCCTCGGGCTCTACCCAAGCCGGCGCGGAGTACTCCGTAGCGTCTACTCCCGCAGCCTCCGCCAGTTCCCCTCCCGGCAGAGCCGCGCCGTCCCTGTCGGGTCCCGACAGTTCTCCCTCCTCCTGTTGCCCCATTCCCGAGCTTTCCGCAGCCCCTCCGGGCTCTCCACAGCCCCCCTCGCTGGGCACAGCGGCAGCCTCTTGCCCGCCGGCATCCCCTCCGCTGTCGGAGGACTCATCGGTGGGCTCTGCCGAACCCTCGGGGCACAGCGCGGTCTGCGGCTTCCCCACTGCCTCCGCGCTTTCTTCTTCGCCAGCTCCCCGCGGCTCGTCGCTCCCTACCGACTGCCCCTGGCTCTCCGCCATGCCGCCTCCCCGGGGCGCCGCCACAGCGCCGGGACGAGCACAGCCACAGCCACCGCACCGGGATCAGCGCCGGGCACCGACGGGCACCGGGGGAGGGCGGGCGGCCGCGCCTGCGCTGCGGGCGAAGGAAGGGAGGGCGGCGAGGGGGCGGCAGGTGCCGTGCTCCTCCTCCTCCCTGCTTCCCCAGTGGGTCCTACCCCCCTGCAGCTACTCTGCCCCGATAAACCGTTCGTCCCGTGGCCGCAGCGTTTGTAGTGTGGCTGAAAAGCCAGCCCCATTTCTACCACCCGAGTTTCTGTCCCATGGTACCGGCTTGGAGCCCTCCGGGAGCTGCCGGTTTGGGGAAGGTGGCTGTGGTTTCGGGTTCATCCCGCAGGCTGCCTTCTCTTCCAACTTTCACACTTGGTAATTTCTCTCGCTTATGGAGACACTTTGCATAAAAATGAGGATCAGTGGGTTCTGATGTGAGAACCATCTTCTCTAGGTTTTGCTTGTAGGCAAGAGGAAATAATTTGGTAGGAGGTGCAGCCTGCTCCAGCTACACTCCAAGTCTAGTGGCGCTGATGGTAGAGAAGCACTGGTGATTCCCCAGGTCACAGAATGCTTTTGCTTGCAGGGACCTTAAAGGTCATCACCCCAGATATGAGTGATGGAAAACCAGGCTCCAGTGTCAACTCAGGGTTAGGTGACAGAGATCTAGAGCCCAATGGCATCACAGAGTCAGATGATGGAGATCCAGATCCCAGTGATGCTTGAGATCCAGATCCCAGTGGCATCACAGATGGGTGATGGATATCCAGACTGTAGTGGAATCCAGGTTGTGATGGAGACCCAAACCCTGTTGGCATCCTGAAGCCATACCACACACCTACCCCATTTGTCCCCTTCTAACAGAAAGTAGTTTCTAGTTTTTTAAAATACAGAGATAGCAGGGGGTGGAAAGGTGAGCTATCAAGGGAAAGAAGAAGGTAGAAAAAGTACACAGTTCTGCATTGTGATGCATGTGTATGTATATAAAACCACTTTGTATATTTGGGTGTGGAAAGAGTAGGCTGAACACGGGATTTTTGAGTGGATAGAAACAGAGAAGGTGCAGCCAACAGGAAACAGGCAACAGTAAAAAAATGAATAATTCAGTCAGACAAATACCCACTCTGATAATAATCTGGCAGCTACTTTCCACAGAAGTTGTGCTTGCCGAGAGTTGCTGTGCCAGTGAGGCAGAAGAACAGGGAGATGCAGCCTGACCTGCTGGACAGCTGTGGTCGTCAGGGATGCTTCTGGGAGGTCTGGACACTTTGCAATGGGCTTAGCATCTGACAACAGAGATCTTGTAACTGGACCCGTAATTAAGCAATTATTTCACTTCTCCTATGGGTTCTAATATCAGTTGGCTGACACATCTCAGTCACTGCTGGTTTTATACAAATAGGGCTGGTTTGTTCATTTAACCCTTGACCTGAAGGTTGCACTCCACATATGGCACTTTACAATTCTCACATGTAAGATAGAGCAGAGCTGGAGGCAGCAGAGTAGGCAAGCCACAAGCACTGCCATCCTTTGTGTGTTTCTACAGGTATATACACAGATGCTTTCCTCATTTTGGTGGAGTTAGGACCTGGCAGTGCCATGTGATTCGGTCTGTGCTGCCTGCTGTAGCAGCCCACTCTGCTCAACACTCTTCTCTCAATTACTGGGCAATTACTTAACAATTAATCTCTCCTATTTCGTACTCCTTTACACTGTCTTCAAGCTCTTTACATCCCATCTGTTTCTAACACAGGCCCTCAGCTAATAAATATTATTTCCCCTGTTCAGCTTTGGGAAGGATTACTGCACACCTTCTTCATTTAGAAGCTGAGTGCAGGTAATTAAATATCACATATGTTCAACATTAGTGGGCAGCGTGATGATCCCCTCACAGTCTGCTAGAAGCATGCTTCATCCTGGGGGCTATCAGCCTGCATTTGCTTGGATTATTGTCACTTCCTTTCCTCCCTTCACTGCATGGGGAATCATGCAGTTATTATTTTGCATTCTAAGGTAAGGGAAAAAAAAACACGTATATTTTATAGAATCATAGAAAGCATTGGGTTGGAAGCATCATTAAAGATCATCTAGTTCCAATCCACAGCTGTGGGCTGGGCTGCCCCCCACCAGCTTAGGCTGCCCAGGGTCTCATCCAGCCTGGCCTTGAGCACCTCCAGGGAACACCACAGCTTCTCTGGGCTGCCTCTGAGGGAATAATTTCTTGCTAACACCTAATGTAAATTTCCATTCTTTTCGTTTAAAGCCATTCCCCCTTGTGCTATCACTATAAGACCATGTTAAAAGATTCCTTCCTGCTTATAATCTTCCTTCAAGTACTGGAAGGCCACAGTGAGGTCTCCCCAGAGCCTTCTCTTTTCCAAGGTGAACAAGCCTTTCAAACCTTCCTCACATGAGTGGTGCTCCAGCCCTCTGGTCATCTTCATGCTCTCTTTTGTACCCACGCCAACAGCTTCATGTCTCATGCTGGGGGGCCCATGCCTGGATGCAGTACTCCAGATGGGGCCTCACAAGGGCAGAGTAGAACAGGACAATCCGTGAACACAGTGGTAAGTAGAAGTGAGCGGACAAGAAGTTGTGGTCTCCTCTGGAGATATTCAACACTTGTCTGGATGCTTTCCTGTGCAATCTACTGTAGGGAATCTGCTTTAGAAGTGAACTGGTCTAGATGGTCTCCAGAGGTCCCTTCTGACTACTATAATCCTGTAATGCTGTGATTCATTCAGACATTCATCAATGTCAGTGTGGACAATCTCCTTATCTGCAAGCCCAAGAGTCAGCAGAGATCTAGTGAAAAGACAGTTCATCCCCAGCTAGATATCTGAAATAGGCTGGGTGGCCATGGCACTAAAATCCATTTCTTCACACTGACTGCTGAGAAGCTAGGGGTGACTGGTGCATGGAAAGATCTCTCTGCTGCACCCACTTAAACTTACATGGGATTAATCCCACCCCAGATGATGCTCATCAAGGCTTAAGTTTGGGAATGAGCAGTGGGCCACATGTGGACTAAAGATTCCTTCATTTCTCCCCACAGTTATTTTTATTGCAGCTTGTGGCTTCACTGGAATTCCCGCAAATTATTTGTGGTGTAATGCAGTATTTTATATATTTAGGTTGGATATTAGGAAAAATTTCTTGTTGGAAAGAGCAGTGAGGCAGTGGCACAGGCTGCCCAGGGAGGTGGTGGAGTCACCATTCCTGGAGGTGTTTAAGAGCCATGTGGATGTGGCACTGAGGGATGTGGTCAGTGGGCATGGTGGGGGTGGGCTGACAGTTGGAATCGGTGATCTTAGAGGTCTTTTGCAATCTTAATGATTCTGTGATCCTGTGTAAGAATACAACTGCTTCACTTTTGT
Organism: Odontophorus gujanensis; assembly: GCA_013399175.1. Taxonomy (NCBI): domain Eukaryota; kingdom Metazoa; phylum Chordata; class Aves; order Galliformes; family Odontophoridae; genus Odontophorus; species Odontophorus gujanensis. The sequence goes on from VXAB01004375.1 coordinate 147,637, forward strand.
GATGGAAAAAGAAAAAAAATATAAATTAAGGAAAAGATAAAGCTACAAATGGAAAAAAATATATATTTTGGAGGGCTGTGATTTTCAGCACTTTCATAGTCCACATAGCTCTATTCTTTCTGACCCTGGCTCCTTAAACACCTGCCCAGAGGTCAGTGTGGCATCCTGCTGCTTTGTGCTTGGCAAGATGCTCCATCCGCTCAAGCCAAATAAAGAGTGGGAGAGACCCCTGAAAATGGCAGTAGTGTGGCCTGATGGGTGTGCCATCTGTATTTAGTGCTCTTAGCTGCCCGGCACTAAGCTGCTTAGGGTGATCAGCTCCCTCTGGGCTGCTCTGCTGCCTGCAGGGCACGGAAGGGGATCTGCGGGAGGGGGGGCGGGCAGTGAGGCTACTTTGTGGCTTCTGCCTGTGTTTTGATTCTGCTTGGGAAACCCCAGCCAAATGTATTTCTCCTCCCTCTTCTTCCCTCCCCACTTTCAAATGCCTTTCAGCCATACCCTTGCTCTCACTTGTGTACAGTTGCTTATGACATGCACACACCACTATTTAAAGGACCGCCACGATTCGCACGTGATTCAATAGGATTACTGATATGTTTAAAGCTAAGAGTCTTTGTGAGGATCTGGGTCTTATTAAGTAACTGTGATTTCATTATTGGCATCCTCATCGTTCCTCCCTCTGTTTCTGATGCATAGTGTGGCACTGAATTTGGGGTGCGAATTTTTGGAAGTGATAAGCTGTTCCAGCTTCAACTGTATTTCTTGTGCTGAAGGCATCTGGAAACCCCTTCTTAAATGTAAGTTATTTGGGAAAGAGAATACCCTCATTTGTTTCACAAAGCACCCAAGAGATACTAATGCTCAAAACTCAGTGAATGAACTACGTATGGCGTTACTACGATCTGTGTTACGAATGCTACTTTTCTCCCATTGATCCGGTTTATGAAAATGCACATGAAGTCCTAATTAGATCCATCAGAATGTTTTACTGTGGGACCTGGAAATAACTCAAAGCTTCTTCTGGGTCTCTCTGGAAGAGGCCATGTTCACATCTATAATTTCTTGAACTTGTTATTTTCATTCCTATTATATTAACCTGTTATTTATTATCTATTTATTTCCTGTTTTACTGCATATAGCATCTTGAAATTATTTCCTGAAGTAAAACCCCTAATCACAGTTCATTTGATCTTTTCATACTCTTGCTTGTGTTTTAAATTTTGGTTTATCTTTCATAACTCTGAACAGCTTCCCCTTCCTCCCGTGTAAAATAAGATCACTTTCTGTACAGTTTCTGCTTGTATTCTGTATTTAATTGATTTCTTCTTTGCAAATCTCAGAGAACTTTTAAAATTACAAAAGATCTTAAAGTATTTACAGATTTGGGAATAATATTCTATACTGAATATTATAAAAAGCTCATATAACAGTTTATTATGTAGCTGATATGAGTAAGTGACATGTGCAATTGAGAAGTGAGTTTATCATGGTCAGTGTATGAGAATTTCAGATTGACTGTTACTGTTCAGTTATTCAGTGTATTGGAAAAATGCATCACAGCCATATGCAGCTCTCTATAAAATGATTTACAGCTCTCCTTTCAGAAGAATTTTCAGAAATATTCTAATAACCTCCCATAAAATCAATAAAGAATTCTGTGATTTTCCAGCCTTTTAGTGAGAAGAATGAGTGATCTCCAAGAGTTTTCTTGAGTCCCACTTTTTTTTTTCATGCCCGTTTGGAATTCTCATGGTACCTATGGAGCTATAAAGCAGGTTTTGGCATGTAATACTCTAAAAGCAATGGGTAGGAATCTTAGAAAAAGTCATGCATGATCTGCCATGGGGGAGAATTACATGCAGTTTGTTCTGTTTGAGCCCCAGTCCATTTTCACTAATCGTTTTCTTTGTATGTGGGTTTTGTCACTATCTCCTTTTCCTTTTTCCTTTGTTTTTTTCTTTTTCTTTGCTCTTGTATTTTATTCTTTTTCTTCTACTACTTTTTAATATTTTGCTCCTTCTTTTTTCCTTTTTTTTTCTCATTTTCTCTTTTTATCCTTATTATTTTTATTTTTATTTTTTTGCCAGAATTGGGAACACAACCTTACTGTTTCTACTGAAAGCTTTGATACAGTTTTTGTTGTTACTGTATTTATATTTATTGTTCCTTTTCAGATGTGCCTCCCCACAAAGCCTATTTGCTCTACAGCACTTGTAAACGGGTTCTGCAGTAAATCAGTAACCAGACTTCTTATTACCGATTGCTCCTGAAATAAATGACTCATTTACCTCTACAATGTATTACTCCTTTCTCCCTAATTTAGGAGATGACTTACCAGAGCACAGTTTAAAAAATCAGCAAGAGGTACAGGGTGACCTGCTGTGCTAGTATAATGAGGAGCACACCATTGTTAGATCCAGGGTGCACCCAAAGGTGGCCGTGACCTTGGGAGCCCAACTGTGCTGGGCGCAGCGCAAACATGGCGCCTCGCTTCCTAACCAAGGATGGGTGGCACAAAGGGAGTGCAGTGAACCAGGGCAGGAGAGGGAGATAAGTGTGAAAAAGAAGAGATTGTGCTGACAGGCATTCAACACAGCAACTGATCTGAATCAGTTACGTGGGCTTTGTACATTAGGTGCTGCGTCAAAGACTTCTGAGCAAGCCTTACTCTCTGCACCTCAGGCTTGTTCTTTGCCTCCCACAAACATCTAAGTAAAGACACCTCAGCTTCACTGCACTTATTTAACAGCATTTTATTTGTATGTTATTTCTCTGCCCTGGGACATTTCCTATTCTTTCGAATACCAGCAGTCCTGAAAAAGACTCCAGATAATTCTGCCTCTCCTTCAGAGCCTTCCATAAAAACATTACACAGCACGGAACAAGGAGGCTAGTGCCTCCTTGCTTTCTTCTTCTCATCACTATGGTTTCAAGACAAAGCCAATCAGTCCGCACAAGTTAAAGGAAAAATAACAATGGATGGTGTGTGGTTACCTCTCTTGGTGCTTAAAATCTTCTGGTGAATGCAGTGAACTCAATGGCTATCAGAAATGACTTGCTAGTTATGTGTTAAAGCTGTTTCGCTATGACAGTCGCAGTCATGAGATATTTTCAGTCACTGTGGCTGGAAATAGCTCACATTGATGGCTGATATGATCCAGGCCACAGCAATTCTTTCTATCCTGCTGGCTACAAAAACCAAAAAACATTTAGAAACATGTTCTAAAGTTATTTTTCTCAGTCAAAAACAATTCATACTCTGCCTTGCGTTGTTGCAAGATGCACGTTTGCCCTGGGAAAGCTTGGGGAAGGGTACCTAAGTGCATGCTCAGAGCACCTGGTTACTGAGGCTGCAGTGGCTGTGGGTGCCCAGGAGCTGAGCTGCAGGCACCTAGCACACAAGCCATGTGGACACAGTACTGTAGGGTTGCAGCAGGAGCTTGGCAAGCAGCAGCAACAGCAACCAAAGTTTTGGGGATGATGGTGCTCAGAGAAGGGGGTTTCTGGAGCAAGATAAGGGAAGGAAAAAAAACATGATGTGGGAAAAGCACGCACCAGAACTGAGACTACTTTCAGCTGTTCCAAGAGGAAAACGTGCTATATCTTGAGAGATTTGCAGGACTGGATCTGCTTACCTGAGCAAGAAGAATCAAGACGAGGTACTCCAATGTACACCAAGTGCTGGGAGAGTTTTTTATTACAGCAAAGAACAGATGGATGTGAGTGAGAATCAGGCAAAGTTAAACTAGAAATTAAACATACCTCTAACAGCATTTAATATCAGAACAAATTGTTATGTAAGACTAGGGATTTTCTTTACTTTCTCTTTGGGGCATACAGTTTGCTCAAGGTCAATTTAAAGTAAAAGAGACGACATTTTGTATGCTTTATGAGTTCACTTTGAGGTGTCTGGTTTGGTTTAACAAGACTCAGACCTCACTTTGCCTGTGGAAGGCTGTTTTAAGGAGAACATCTATCTGTGATAAAGTATCATGTGGGGTTGCTCAGCAGATCAGGAGTACCTGAAAGAGGTAAATTGAGGTGGATTTTATTGAAATTTCCTAAAGAACATGGGCTCCAACATGGCTATAGGAAATAACAGAGGTAATTCTGGTAACTCTTTAATCAGCTTGGATTCTCCTTGATCTGGGGAGAAAACAGCGATGAGCATTTCCCTTCTGACAAAATAACTGGATTTGGAGCAAAGTGACAAAAAAGTGAATGGCACACTTAAGGTACGAGAGCTTGAGAATCTCTTCCTTTGATATCGTTAATAAAGAAGACCCTCACAAGCCAATGTTGTTTGATCAATTGGGTTTTTATGAGGTTCATGTGATCTAACAAGGGAGATTAATATCTAAAATATCATAGCATACATTGGTGTGTCCTGCTCAATTGTGGGGAAAACATCAGTATGGATAAGGCCCTTTTAACCATATTTTAGATTCAAATAGATGATTAGGTTTATTTGAGCTTTGAAGTCTGTAAGCATATTGGACATTCATTATTGTAAGTGTAGGTGGTTATTTGGATAATGTTTAAAAGGACAAGATTTTCTGTTACAAATACAAGCAAATAACTGATAGTACAAGTGTCAACATAAGCAGGCAACTGAAGACTTGAGCTTTTGTACTTGTGTTACAAATTATTAATGAAAATAAAACTGTGTTATTGATATCCAAAAATAATATTGACTATATATGCACGTATTAGATATGCATACCCTTTCTTAAGGTCTCCAGTAGATGAATGACTACAGTATCATCATGTGAATAGGCTTTTCCTCTTCAGGAAAAATAAATCTGTCTTCTGAAGTACTGATACTGACATCAGTGCCATGCGTTTGAACTGCTAACTGTGCCTGCTTACGTGCAGCCACTAAACAGGTGCACTGAAAATCTATTTTGAAGAATATTAAAATAAACCAGAGCTTTACATGAGCGTTCAGGAAGAAAAGTCACCCACAGGGACACAAGATCTTTCTACAAATATATCCCATTTTATTGTAATGAAGTTATATATATATAATTGTGTATATATATATATTTAATTTTTCGGTAGATAATTGCTTTTCACTTGGTAAGTGAGGATTTATTTGTGCAGATCCACGTAACACACATAAAGTACCCCTTTTGAGATGCTTTCTTCCTTTCTTTCTACCACTAGATGGTAGTGTGCGTTGTTTAAAACATTTGAAGGCCCTGGGTGAGCATTTAACGATTTATTCCGTGAATCCTTTTTTCTGAGTTCAGAGAGATCATTATAGTCAATTATTCTCATTCATATTAAATATGCATTCCATTTTCAACGCTGAGTACTGTGGTGATGTTGTCGTTTCTCTTGGCTTAGCAGCTCTTTCAGGCAAAAGCATAGATTGCATTCAATTCCATTCATACATAACAAAAGGAGAAGAGGAATCTGGCATTAAACCTTTAGATTAGGAAGATTCAGGCTTAATTTTGCTTAAGTCCATGACTGAATAATGCAGGGAGTGATAGTGGTGACGGTGTTCATTTCATACTGGTGTTGTTCATTATTTTTCAAGGACGTCAATAATGCTTTCTTTCTCTGAGTTGTCTGAACTTTACAGCTCTTTGGGCAGATAGGTTCTTCAACCATGAAGTACTACAGCGCTTGATATAATACGATACTGATCTAATTTGAGCTTTAGGTGATGTTATGAAACAAATAGCATTAATAATTCATTGTCATCTGTTAATCTGACACCCGGTTACCATGACCAAGTGGAGGTGGGTTATGCCATTAGTCTAGCAGAGGTAGATTAGTGTTTTTCAAGGACTTTCATAATAGTAAGGTGGTAGATGGCAATTGTGGGAGTTTGTTGCTGCCATGTTTTGTTTTTTCTCTGGAAGTTTTTAAGTAAGGTTAACTACAGATTTCCATTCAGGTTCCTCTGGTGAGGTCTCTGTAGAGAAGCAGGATTCTTGAAGCAGAGAATACAGGCTCTCCTCAAACTGGCAAGTGTCACCACTCAAGTCAAGAAGCAAATGTGAGAGCAAAGAATAAGATTGAAATGGCATTACCTTGTCTAGATGTTGAAAAAACTTAGCACTGATAAGTTTTGGCAAATTCATATATGTATTTTTTTCTTTTTGTAAGATACCATTTGTCTGTTTTACTGTAAAAACTGATATGAGAATATACACATGTCACTTACAGCTGTCATGAATGTATCATTTATCTATGACAACAGCTCTGAGGAAGAGTCAAATGGTTTAAAGTAGGCAGAGTACAAAGTCTGAAAATAATTGTAATAAAGAAGACAGACAATTATAGAATCATAGAATATCCCCATTCGGAGCGGACCCGTAGTCATCATCAAGTCTGGCTCTGGGTTCCACACAGGACCACCCAAAAATTAGATCATCTTCTTCTGAAAGAAGGCAAATAATTAATCTTTTCTTGCATTTTTTGCCTCGTATCCTGGAAGATGTCATTAAAATTAGCTGAGACCAGTAATTCATCAATGTAAAGTCTTTGATGTGCTGGGGAAAAAAAGACCAGTGGTGCTAATTAAAGATAGATAACTGTAATGTTTCAAGTAGTGGGGCCATTGTCTGTGCTGTAAACCTTGCACAGTGAAAATCAGTAGGTGGCATAAAATATCCAACTATCAAAGTCGTTATTTTTTTCTGATATTCTTTCCTTTACCAAAATACTGCTTTGCCTATATATAGATGTATATGTATTTATGTAAGAAAAGCATTTGTCTAGGTCATGTTGAAGAAAGTTGCCCATCATGAGGTAAATTCTGTTTTTCTGCTTAGGAATATGACGCAAGAAAAGGTGCAGTTGTCTTTTATAGACTTCTGGCGCCAGAAAAAAAGAGAATAGTTTTAAGAAAACTCCTCCTGCAGGACCAAAGTAAGGAGGAAAGGACACAGGGACGATAGGGAATGGCATCAAGTTGCACCCACAAAGAGTCAGATAGGACGTTAGGAAAAATTTCTTGTTGGAAAGAGCAGTGATGCAGTGGCACAGGCTGCCCAGGGAGGTGGTGGAGTCACTGTCCCTGGTGGTGCTGAAGAGCCGTGTGGATGTGGCACCGAGGGACGTGGCCAGTGGGCGCGGTGGGTCAGTGGGCACGGTGAGGGTGGGCTGATGGTTGGACTAGATGAACTTAGCGATCTTTTCCAACATCAGCGATTCTATGCTTCTAACGCTAGGCGACAGACACGACGCTCCGCACCACCCGTACGCTCTGACCCCAGTGCACGCAAACACCCCCGCGCACACGGCTGGGCGGGCGAGGCGCGCCCCCTGCCCTCACTCAAGATGGCGGCAGCGGCGCCCGGCTCGTGCAGGCCACCTGTTGCTGCGGCGCCGCGTCCTATTGGCTCAGGCGACGCCGTGTGCCGTGCGCGGGGAGCAGGAAGGAGACGGTTAAACGCGCGCAGGGGTTAAGAAACGCCGAAGGTGGGCAGGAGCGGGTTAACGGCTGCCGGCGCGAGGCGCTTGAGACCGCTTCAGCCGCCGCCGGGCCCCGCCCCGCGGGGGTTCCGTTCGCCCCCGGCCATGGAGAGCGGCGGCGGCGGCGGGAGGGGCCCGGCAGGCCGGGAGGAGCCGCCGCTCGGAGAAACAAGGGAGGAGGAAGAGGAGACGGAGGCGCTGCCCCCGCCCGAGGCCGAACCGGACTGGAGCTTTGCTGGCGGCGAGATGGAGGCGGTGGTGCTGCAGGATCTGCCCACCGCCACCATCGCCTGCAACCTGGACCCGCGCGTCTTCCACGACGGCCAGTGCCGGGTGAGAGCGGCGAGGCGGGCGGGGC
>VXAB01004375.1:155512-184998 GCA_013399175.1 Odontophorus gujanensis
CCCCCCCCTCGCACCCCTTCCGCCCGTGGCCGCCGCCGCCTAGGGCTGTACGGGCGGGGACGGGCGGGCCGGCGGCGGGGTGGGGGAGGGAGATGTGGGGGGGATGTTAAGAAAACGTTTACTTTTTAAACAGGTAGAATTTAACTTGAAATACGCTTGAATAACCAGTAGGCGCTTTGCCTGTTATTTGTCAGCGTCTCGGTGGAAGGCAGCTTAGAGTTGTTAGTACCCAGCAGCTCAGCCCTTGTAACTGTTTTGTATTAAGATAAAAGTGGAATACGATGTAGCTGCATCACCGCTGTTACTTTTTCAAGTTATGTAACTTCCAGTGCCAACCTGGTTTTTCTGTGTCGCTTAGGGCACCTGCTGGTGCGCTGGGAACGGCGCTCTGGTAGGGATTTATCCTATTTAAAACAAGTCAAGACCAAGTATGCCTAGAAAAATATCTATAATTGGTTCTGTGTGGTATCTTCAGCTGCAGGTAGTAATAGCATCTTCTTGGATGGATTCTGTGGCCTTAAAATGAAGGTTTGAAAACGGTTAGATACATTATGACGAAGATGCATAGTTGCATGGCAGACTGTGAGGTATTTACATTCTTAAATCGTTTTTCCATCTGTTTTGATTCCAAAGATTCTCCGTCTCATGACACTCTTAACTTGGACACACGAGGCTTGGCTCTGAGCTTTGAAATTGCAATAATTTTTCAATCCTTTCTATTTGCTTTTTTTTCTTGCGGAGTTGCAGCAGGAAGGAATGCAGATTAATTAAAATAATGGTGAATGACTTAGAGATTGATCATCTTGATGTAAACTGTTCTTAACTATGGATGACTGTACGTATGGTTACTTCAGCATCACTGTTACTCCTTGAATTAAATTCCAAAGACAGAATGGAAGAATTACTTTAAACCTGAATAAAAATGATATTTGTGCCCAATAGGGAGAAACATTCTTACGTATGAAACTTCAAGGAAGATTTTTGTGGCACTTGGTAGGTGTGCAGTCTTCCAGTAGGCTAAAGAATGGCTTTCATTTTGGCTAGCTGAGCCTCAACCATCGGAGTGTATATCTTAGCTCCAGTTAATACAGAGATGGTGAAAACAGACCACTACTGTGTAGGAGAACAGTGGCTTAATAATGGAGTGGGTATGTTTTTATCATGTGACAGGTGGCCAACAGAACTTGCAAAGAGAAGGGGTGGGATGAGGCACTGAGGCTGCATATCTGTGTTCGTGAGGGGTGGATTCAGCATAGTGCTGATAGGTGATGTAGTAAGAATAAGGCTGCACTGAAATGGGAAAGAAATTGGGGCCTCCCATTCATTCCATCCAATTCTATGTTAGCGGTTACTGATACTGGTATCTGAGGAAATGAAAGTATTTTGGTCTAGAGCGATGACAGCATTTGGAAATGGCTATAATGTAATAATTTCAAAGACTGTGCTTTAAGGAATTAATTTTAAGGAAATTAGCTTTATGTACAAAAAGCTTAGGCTTGCAAGTATTTGCAAATTCAATAGGGGCATTTAATATTGACACTATACTAAAGAAATAAGTAAAGGTATTGTAAAATATAACATCACAAGACATGGTGTATTTTAAGTATGTATCATTTTTGTCTGTGTAATGTGTTTTCATCTGTTCTGGAAAAGGTAGGAAATTGCGTGTATGTAACAGTCTTAAAATACCTTGTCTACATAGTTGTGATTTTTTTTTTTTCCACTCTGGTAGGCCACTTAATAATCCTGGATTGCCCTATTTGAGGAGGGTTGATCCAATCAAAGGTGAGATAGGGCAGGCAGGAGATGGCTGGCTACATCTATTTGCATTTTGCTCTCCCCTTTCCAAACAGTGATTTGTGCTTGCGTGAAACTCCCTTTCTCTGTACCAAGGGTTAGGTTACCATGTGACTTCAACATTTCTTTAGATTACTGTTGCTGCCAAATCACTTGGGTAGAGATGTTAAAAAATGAGACTGCTCAGGGCAGCTTCTTTGAAATCAGTGATTTTTTATAATTTTTTTTTCCTGTAGAATACTTATTTGGAAATGCTTCATTTCTTGTCACTGCTACTAAAATGCACCACCCACCCCTCACTGTGCTGGCATCCACTGTTTGGTCTCCATGAATGTTCAGCAAGTGTCAGTGAATGTCGGTGGGTGCCATTTTTTCCACGTGGAGGAATTTAATGACACAGCTTTGCTCCCTACACTCTTCCATGTCAGGCACCATTGTGTCAGACAGCCCCTCTGCTGCCATCAGTCTCATGGCAACAGCACATAATGGAAATGGGTGGGAAGGTCCAACCTCTGCTGCTGTACCACCAACATCCACCTCTGATGTTGTGGACCAACCTAATAAGATAGGAGGCAGGGCTTTCAGAGCAGCCCCTGTATAGTATCTTGTCAAGTGTGGTAATAGTACTGGTAAATGACAATTTATTTCTTGTATTCTCGTAAGAAAGAATTTTAGTTATTTAAATCCATCATGCATGCTTTTTACAGTGTCATTTCCAGTATCTTTCAGAGAACGCCACTGTACTTATTCTCAAAGCTTTTTCCAAAGTATAGTTGGAGAAATTCCTGAAGACTTAATGCTCTTATCGTTGCTTTCACAGAGGCGTACAGTAAATGATCTTGGGTGAAAAGCCTTTATCTGATCTTCAGGTTGCTGATTATCTTGAAAAAATGTTGGTCTGACTTTTTTCTGATACATCTTCTACCTCCCTACCCCAAGTTCTGTAATTCTCATTTTGGCTTTATGCTTGAGGAATCCTTTTTCTTTTTTTCTTTTTCTTAAAGCAACATTTATTTGTACAGTGTGCAAATGAATTTGATTTAACTGTGTCTGTGTACTCATTTAAACAAAAAAAGTCAGTAACTAATTACCAGAGCCAGCAATTATGTTTTTGCCCATGTCTAGCTTCCTTATCTGGTATTCATTTTTTTTAATCTCTTTTCTTTTTGTGTTTGTGTCAGTAGAGGACACTCTGTGTTTTAAATAGAACTTCAACTGTCAAATGGCAAGTGTGGGAGGTAATAGGCTTGCTTGTATCTTATAATCCTGGAGGGACGTGGCATACTTCAGTGATGATTTTAAACTTCAGAGCACAGCCACGAGGGGGGCTAACTAACTTCATTTATGCCCAGGCAGTCTCTTGCTAAGTAGGTTACCTGGGTCTGTTCTGACAGCTTTCTATTTTAGCTGAACTGTAGATGAGTATCACTCAACTTGTGGGGAGGGAGAGAAACAGTAAAGCGTACTTGGAAAGAACTCAGCTTGGGGCTACTAATAAACTGCTCTTGGTTGGTGCATTTTGCTGCTTCTTGTTGAGTTGATGGGTTTTTTGTTTGCTTCTTTTGAAGGGGAGGAGTGCTAAGAAACTGGAAGGTTTTCCTTGCAGCTATTTTCCTTAGAATGGGTTGAATTCCTTGTATTACTTAAAGGTATCTTTAATTGCCTTAATCTACTAAATCTTTCAAGTTACTGTGAACTAACAAATGTAGCAGATCCCTTAATGGAAAACTTGCATTTGTAGATAACAAGTTATATTGCAATGGTAGGTTTATCTTCAGAGCTTGCTAGAAAAAACATCACTGGAAACTGTTTTAAAGTAGCTGAACTTGATCACTTCTAAGTGTATTAAGAGTGAGCCAGTCTGCTACAACCATTCCAGAGAATACATGTCCTCACATAACCTCCAATGATGAGTGTGCGTGAACTGACTGTGAAACGGTGTCTGTGATTATTATTATTTTAAAGATCATAATTGTGCTGGAAGGTAAAGTCTTCAAAATGATCAGAATTTTCTGCAGTAGTATAACCGTGAGGAAAAGCACTAAAGGCAGATAAACTGCATCTTGTTAATGATTATCATAGCTTTACAATTCTAGACTTCCTTTAGCTTTGTATAGTTTTAATATGGAAAAAAAAAAAAAAAGACTTGTTTGTGAATTGATCTGAAAATAAACTCATTGTTAAATGAGCCATGCTTCTGGAAACTTTTAATTGACTTTCAGCCTGCTGAAATAATCATGAGATGCTGAATGTATTTTGTATTAAATGCTTAGAATTACTTCTGCTTTACAGAAACTTAGTCAAATATCTCAGGAATACTTACAAAACCTTTCTTACAAAATAGTATTTGGGTTTTCTGGTAATCTCTTCCTGTTCCAGTCCCATGCCTGTTAATCCTTTTACTTAGTTTGTTAAACCTCTTATGTTACATTCCAAAAAAAAAAAAAAAGTAAAAGTAAATTTCAGGAAGGTGAGAGTTTTTTTTCACACTTACACTTTCGTGACCTCAGTATTGTTTTTGGTGAAATGTTCCTTTAATGAAAACTATATGGAATCCATACATTTCTATGTTTTGAAGACTTTCATTCTTTCTCTTCCATTGTTTTTTTTCTCAAATAATCTTTGTAACAATGTTTGTAGTTCTTTCTATTCTTTCCAAAAAAGCACAGGCTTAAGATTGTTGAAAATCATATCCCAATGGCCTGTTTTTACACTGAACAATAAAACAACTAAGGATGATTCAGGTCCAGTATTGCGAACTATTTCTTCTCAGAAGGGGCAGTGAGGCAGTGGCACAGGCTGCTGAGGGAGGTGGTAGAGTCACTTGTCCCCAGAGCTGCTTAAGATCTGTGTGGATGTGGCACTGAGGGACGTGCACAGTGGTCATGGTGGGGTGGGCTGGCAGTTGGACTAGGTGATCTTAGAGGTCTTTTCCAACCTTCAGGATTCGATGATTAAAATACAAATCTTCCAGTATGAAAGTCCTAGTAAAATTAGAGGTTCACAAGTATTTAGCTGCTCTGCTTCCAGATGATGCAAGTTTATTCTGCAGCTATTAACAGGTTAAGGCAGACTTCTGAGTGACTTGAAGTCTGGAGCCCATATATATAAATGCAGTACTTTGGCTAACGTGATAATCTTTGTTACAGTAGAGCGTAATACCATACTAATGGAGTTTTATGGCTCCTGGGATACATCCAGTCTGCTAAGTGCACAAGCAGAATTCCTGAGAGTCATTGGGATGTCTAATCACCTGGGAATCTTTGGAAAAACCTTGTCTTATAAGCAGGCATGTTTTATGAATAACATGAGCATCTTGGTAATTGTCATCATGAGATGGCTTTTTAGTTTAAGGGTGATGTCCTCAATCTTCTCACCTGAGTAGCTTTTTCTGACCTTGTGAGCTCAAAGCAAGGCTTCCTCTTGCTCTACTTGCTCTTCTCAATGCCTGTGTGGGATTCTGCTTTGATTCCCATCAAATGAATGGGATGACTTGGAGATTTATCTTTTGGGATAAATACTCTTTCTTCAGCTGGAGTAGAAGGGGCTGTACAGCATAAAGATACTTGTTCAAACAGTGCTAGACTGCTTGCTCATATACTTGAATTTTGAGGCATTGAACAGCAATTTAGATGGCTTCCTTTAAATATTACCCACACTTAGTTATCCTTGTGTAAGTACAGATGAAAGAATAGTAGAAATTGTGATTTTTACAAGGGGGAGGAGGATTACTTTCTGTAGTTTTAGTTTATTTTGTTGTCCTCAAGGCATTTCAGAGTGCATCATAGATGACTACTGGTTGAAACTTTGATTGAAGTTAGTAAGCATGATGTAAGATGTTCACATGGTCACATTTCAGTGGAAAATGTTTATAAATGTATATGTTTTTAGTAACATTGTTCTTCAATAAAGGGCTTTCTGAACATAAATGAGTGTTACACAAAAGTGGGGGAAAAAAAAACTGAAGTACATAAACAGGTGATCAAATTGTGAAGTTCATGTGTGGCACATGAAGTACTAAAACAAAGCCTAAATTAATGTTGTTTCCTAGATGTGAAAATATACTGTAAATCCTAGTGTGTGATGTTTCTTTTACTTTTTTTTCTTCTGAAATTGCATTCCATCAGATGTGTCACCTTCTTCAATAGGGATAATAGGTACTTCTAGTTGGAATTAGTGTGGCTTTTTTCCTCTTGTTTTGTTTCTGTACTTCAAGCTTTGCATGACAATGCTCTCGAGGTTTTGTCCTGTTACTGCCTCTTCTGATAAATAATCCACAAGCTGTTTGTGTAGACATGGGTGTAGCAGGTAACGCTGAATGTCAAAGAAAGTTTCTGAAGGTTGTTAATATTTTCCATGGACTACTTTGTAGAAAAAGATTTCATAAGCCCCATTTGTAGTGAGGCTTCAACTAGGTGAAATAGTCTCAAAAGCACGAAGTGCAGTTTGCGGTTTCTTTGTGCTCCTTCCTCCTCCTCCCCCAAGACCTGATACGACAGGTGATAGTAGTACCTCATAAATGGATGCATTAACATAAGGACTTTGCCTTCCTTGTGACAGGAGCTTTATAGACACATCTGGCCTCAAAGCAACTAGGGATGGCTTTATAATTAGTTGCAGGTTTTTCCATTCAGATAGCCAGAACCTGCTTGCACCTCCTAATGGAAACTGTATTTTTAAGTTTGAAGAGATCATTCATGCAGTATTAATTATTGTAACCTGGTATTTATGAAGGATTTGCACACTTAAGGGTCGGGGGGAGGGGGGAGCTTGCATTTTGCAGAATTTAAAGAGTAAAGCCTTTTTGTTCCCAGGGGAGAGGGGAGGTGTGGGAGTGAGCCACCACGTGGAAAATTCCCAGCACAGAGCATATACTGGAAATAAATTGTGAAGCTGAAATATCCAGCTGTCTTTAGTGAACCTGAAGTGGGAAATGAGGTCTCAAATACAATTGTTTTATGTTTGTGTAATGCATAATTAAACCATTGATCTCATTGCCCTAGAATGTTGGGAGGCCAGGAGCCTAGAATTAAGGAAGGGGCGGAACGGATTCATGAGTAGTAGCCATCAACCACAGTGATTAGGGTATAATTTGATCCTCAAAGTTTTCAACTTGCTATTGCAAGAATTAATTGGGAGAAGTCTGTTTACCTGCCTTTATACCTCCTTTTCTTTCCTGCAAGTGTTTGGTACTGCCAGAGATAACTAGAAGGGCTTCTTACTTTAACTCTGTGAGTCACTATTACTGATACCACACATAAAAGCTGAGCTTTTACCACTGGATTTCATCTACTTTAAAATAAAAACAAAAAATAAGAGTATTGTTGTCTAAGAAACTTTTTTCACTTTGATGCAGATTTTCAGGTAGTTCAGAAACTAATAATTGGATCTGACACTGCTAATTGTTTTTCCTTTTTTGAGGTTTTCTTTTTTGGAGTTATTTTGATATTGGCTGACTTCCTGTAAGGAAAACATGTTTTTAGGTGCTGTACTAAGAGTATCTTGCAAGCCTCATGAGTTGGATTTTAGCAGCTCATTGTTCCTAAAGTACAAAAGCCCCTCTAAGACATGAGGCAGTGTGTTTCTTGGAGAGGTTATTGTGACCAATTTAAGAGAGTGAAATAGAGGAGAGCTGAAAGTACAGTGATTACTTCTTCCTATCTGAATTAAGCCCGACTGAAGGATGTTTTTGAATGGGTAAACTTGAGCCATTTGACAGGAGATTGGCAAGGGGAAGATTAACCTGCTTTTGACACTCCTGTCCTGAAAGCTATGTTAAGATGTTGCACTTCTGAGATGCTGGAAAGGGCTTTCCTGAGGAATACATAGAGAATGCAATAAAAGCTTAATGTCCTGTTTTTTTAACTGCTATGCTGGCTTGTGCTTTGGGTGAAGATAATAGTGAGATAAGTACTGTTTGATCATCAGATTTGTGTGTGTATGCATCACTGTAACGATGATCTTGGTATCTTTAGAACAGAGTCAGACTTTGCCAACAAATACTGTTTTAGATGCTCTGTCGGTGTGTTAGATGATAACTTTATTTTCTTTTGTTGATGGAATGCCACTCTGGAAGCTTCTGTGAAGGTTTGGACTTGCTTTCAAAACGAGGGATTGTCTGGATGGAAAGTACTTCTGAAAGTAGTGGTTTGTTTGTTTGTTTTTTTTTCTTTTGTACTGTTGCCTTCCTCTGTGGAGATAGGAAGCTAACGTAACAGAGCTAATGAACTGCCAGTAAACTCAAGTTGTACAGTAAGAAATTGGGTTTATCCTGTTTCTGAATTTTGTAAGTGAAAAAAACAGTCATAATCCAGTAGTTAGACAAAACGAATAGTCTATGAGATTACTAGTGAAGCTGTGGCTACCCCATCCCTGGTAGTGTTGAAGGCCAGGATGGATGGGGATTTGAGCAGCCTGGTTTGTTGGGAAGCATCCCTGCCTATAGCAGGGGCGTTGGGTCTGCCTGATCTTTTAGGTCCCTCCCAACCCAAACCATTCTGTGATTCTATGAAAATGAGAGAGGGAGGGAAAACAATTAGTTGTAGATGTTATCATCTCCCACCTCTGGGAGGGTTTTATAAGTTGTTCAGTGCTGGTGATCTTGCTAGGCAGAGGCAATAGTAAGTTATCCACTACCCTGGAAAGCTGAGACTTCTTTAGCAGAGCGGGAGTATTTATGTAGTAGACTAGACTGGTTTGCCCAGTTCAGGAAGGAGGGTGTAATTAAGTGTGGACAAAGGGAGAAAAGATTTGGGAAGAATTAGAATGCGTATGTCCTGAAGATTGTGATCTTATTAAATGAGATGTTTTCTTCTGTCAAGCAGGAGATGCATACTTGTTAAGTATTGTGTAGAAAACTTGCATGTATGGCTTGTGAAAGGTAAAGGGAATTAATGGGAGCCCATTCCTGGTACTTTTCCAATTTCTGATGTATGTGGAAGCTACTTTGCAGGATAGGTTTATTTATTTATTTAATCAATTTCCTGTAGGTATACTTCTTGGCACTTTGGCTGTATTGCTTCAAGCTGATAGCAAAGATCTGTTGGCTAATGGAAATAGTGATTAAGGGCTTGAATTTTCCTGAGGCTCCGGAGTGATAGTGAAGCAGCTGCTGGTGCAGTCAGTGGAAAGTATGAATAACTCTTGTCGGGGGTTGTATAACCAAAAGAATAATTGGATTGGATCAGAGACTAGGTTAAATCATTGACTTCTGACTATTAAAAATGCTGCTAACCCATGTGTTCATGCCTCATTACAACAAACAATTTAAAAACACTAAGTAGAGCCCACCTGTTAGGCATGAACGGATAAAGCCTTTGCATCAGGAGTCAGATACTTCCCTCTTGAGAAAAGGGTTTGGGAAAAGGTCATTTACCTGAAGGCGTATAGTAACTTCAAACTCTTAGCAAATTTTAAAAGCTGTGTTTGTAACCTCAGCCCATAGCAGATCAAGTGCATGTTTTTGGAAGAGTTTGATCTTTCATTGACTACTTGAGGTGCAGGTATATCTGGTGTTCCTTCCCTGGTGAGTTGACAAAAAAAAAACAACAACAAAAAAAGAAACCAAAACAAACCAAAAAGAACCCAAGAAACTGTGTTCATTGCATCTCTCCATTATAGATTAGAAGTTTTTAACTCCCCTGCTCTAAAAAGAAAAATAAATAAATAAATAAAAATGAAGGAGCCAGGTATTTCAGAAGGAAATAGGAAGGAGAAAATAGAACGAGAACTAGAGCCGTGCTTGTTTTTTCAGCAATATTAGTTGAAGCATAGGTTTGTAAACAAAAGCTGTTGCTTTGAATATCCAGGAAGTTAAAACAGTTTCGGGAGTTATTTTTTACAGATGATCTTTTTTCCCTTTACACAAAGCAGGTGTGTTCTTTCCATCTGAACAAGGAAACTAAGTGCATTCTGAAAGCTCCATTGTTAAGTCCTGCAAAAGCTTGAAATACCATTGCTTTTTGTTGTTGTTACCAGTAGCGTTTCAATAGCAAAATTACCCTGAAGCATCTAGGATTCGGTCAGATGGTCATACGTATTTTGCATGTTTTTAAATGTCTTGATACTTCTGTAAATGGCTAAAATAATTCAGCCTTTGTGTGGCTGTTCTGTGCCTGCTGCAATGAAAGGGTTAGTTACTTAAGAAGCTTCACAAACTTGGCAGACATTATATCTTTTGGCTGTTAAAAAGCTGTAATCAATATTATTTATCACGGTCAGAAATATAAGTTATATCATTTATCATATCTTGTGTCATGTCATTAGCTTAACATGCTTGAGGAAATTACGGAATATTAGACGTTAACCTTAGTGTAAAAGCATCTGATTTAAGATGAAATCCAGCTTCTTCTGTGGCTCATTTTATTCTGTTTATCAGAATATTTAAAAAATGCTTTTGAAACTCCTTGAGTACGCTTAGTGTGTTCTTAGAAACACGATCACTAATTGCAATTACATTGTTCTTTTGCTACCCACCCAGAACATTCTTTAAAAATATTTTGAAACCATCTCTAATTCTTCCTTCACTGACTCCAGTGGAAAATCTCATTCTTTAAAGTTCACAAAATACCAGCCTGCTTCTCCACAGCCCTTGTGGTTTTCTAAAGTCTCCTGAGTTATACTCTGACTTCTTTTCCCTTTTATTTTTCCCTAGTTCTCAGAGAACACAGTAGAATGGTGAGAAGATGAATGCAGTAGAATGGAAAACTTGTACTTAAAGATGCAAGATTATCAAAGCTAAGTTATGCAAATGTTATTGTCTTGCTACAAAGACATAGTCATTAAAAAAGCTCCAGAATACATGCTGCTTTCATACAGTTCTGTCCTCACCTTTCCCAGCCTTCCTACTCCTTCAAGTAGTAGTTTTGGCATAATAAAGTTGCACGTTTTATGGTAAGAAATAGTTAATCACAAACGCTTCACTGAATTAATCATAATTATGGTTATATCTTCAGTCAGTACTAACATAGCTTGTACACCTGGCATAAATGAGGGAAGAAAGGAGGAGAGGAAAAAATAGTGGGAAAAGATTTTGGGACAAATCCTTTTTTTTATTTGTTGGAAGTGATGGCTCAACACTGAAAGAAAATACACATTCATGCTGCACTTAAATCCAAGGTAATATTTAGATTTAGCTTTACCATTTAACAATAGTAGTTTTTTAAAGGATAAATTGT
This sequence comes from Odontophorus gujanensis, assembly GCA_013399175.1. Taxonomy (NCBI): domain Eukaryota; kingdom Metazoa; phylum Chordata; class Aves; order Galliformes; family Odontophoridae; genus Odontophorus; species Odontophorus gujanensis. The sequence goes on from VXAB01004375.1 coordinate 166,486, forward strand.
TTTACTTACGTAAAATCTGGTATGTGATTGTGACTGAATTTTAAATATAAAGTACGCTAAGTGCATCAGAATGGCAGCTAGCAACATGCAGCAAGGACTACTTGAGTGAGTGGGAATGCCCCAAACTCCTGCTTTTCTAAAGAAGCCACAGAAGCCACAGAACTGAAAGTGAGAGGAGAAGGTTACTCCTGATGACTACTGTGAGTGGTATGAAGGGAAGTGCTGGTGAGTTAGGCTGCTCACTGTGCAAGCATTCTGGCACATGGGCTCAACGATTTTAGAAGAGGCCATTCTGTTCAAGCAGTTGCTTTGCACATTGCTACCCTCATCACTGAGGCAGAGACTTCACATTAAAAGACCCTGAAGTGGGCAAAGTAGGTAACAGGGCTGTAGGTGTTTATCTGTTACAGGCTTTGAGGATGTGGTTTTTTTAATGCTTAATACACAGTTCAGTTTCTAAGAAATGCATCTTAGAATTGTCATCAGATTTTTGCAGGATCCCTAGCATTAGGTGTTACGCATGCACAAGCTTGTGCAGCATTGTCAAGTTCTTGTCTCATTCTGACCTGAATTAACTTAGCTCTATGTGAAAGCATTGTTCCTTTGTTTTATGTTTCTTCATTCCCTTATGGAAAGAGGCACTCCGACAGCAGTTCTGAGACCTATGTATGTGTGTCCAGTGGAAAGAAAATTTTAATATCCAGCTTCTTTCTTGGGAACTTCTGGATACAGCTTCTGTCCATATACAGCAAATCACAGCTAATTTTACTTTGATAGCTGAATAATAATCATTGAACCTTTAGGTGATGCAGTATTGAAGGTGTGCTCAAAACTTAGAGTGTATACAAAATGCTTGCTAGTCAAAATAAGTTGATCAATACAAAGTTGTTAATTTTTAATTGCTGCTGTGGATTCACTTTTTCTCTTCATAATAAGTAAAAGTTCACGAGTTACATAATAATGTACGAATTGAGGTTTTCTCTCTGAAAGCATTCTGAACTAGCTTTTTACTCAAAACAGTGGACTTTTGCTAAATTAGGAATATTTTAGGGACCATCCTACTGTAGGTTACTGCCATAGTCAGTGCAGGAAGTAAATGGAAAAACTGAATAGTCAAGCACAGCAGTAACTAGCAATACGGGCACTTGAAGTCTCATGACATAACTGGCACCTGAACTGATGCTGTTGACAGTGGGTCTGGAAATCAGATTACAGCACTGGTATCTGTTTTGGTGTGTTGGTGGCAAGTTCTTTCCTACAGTTATTTGTTATTGATGTTATTTGTATTAGACCTGTTCTCTTATATACTATGGTAAGTAATAAAGCAGAAGGCATATGATGCTTTTAGAAGTAAATTCTAACATCACTTCTAAATAAAAATCTGAGGTTATGGAAGAACTGGACCAAATGACAATAATTAGCTCCTGATCTCTTATTGGCTATTTATCATTTAGAAAATAGAACTTTAAATCTCCGAGTCTGTGCTCTCTCTGCTTCCATATCCCCCTTCCATAGAGAAGACTGAAGTTAAACTCCAGAAGCGCTCTGTTTGAGACAGAGTAGTTTAACCGTAGTTATAATAAGTGCAGTTGTTTTGTCACTTAATCTTTAAATATTGTCCAAGTATTATTGCAGCGAATCTAAGCTTTAAATAGGATGTAAAAGATCCCATCCAAGCAGAGCAAAAAGAAAAAGAACAGCTGTGAAACTTCACTGCTTCAAAACCACAATGTAGTAAGACCACTTGAAGATCCAATTATCAGTGGCTTGCGCTAAAGCAGCCCAAAAGCTGGGGTTGTGTTGGTGAAGGAACTTGAGTCTTCTTCAGGCCCTCGTGCAGTGGGACAGCTCTTTGGCAGGAGAGCCTGCAGCTTTTGGCACTGGGGAGTTGGCATAGTGCTGAGTGCCAGTTATGCTGAGTGGGGGTGTTGTTTGGGAAGGTCAGCTGTGTTCTTTATGAACAGCTGGACGTATCTAGTAGGAGTAAAGGCTCAGAAAACTGAGAAGTCATCTGCGTGATACCCTATGAGGACTCTGGGGGAAAATGTTTCTTAGATCTGTAAATGTAAAAACAAAGTATGACCATAGGCAAACAAGTGCTTTAAAAGTGTTAACATGGTAACCCAACCAGGTGTTTCCGATTTTCCTCTGTTGAAGTGGATAGTCTCGTTTTTATTTATTTATTTTTAACAGATTGCTTGTGGGACACCTAAACTTACTACTGAGCAGGCAGACTTGATTGTATTTATTTTATTGGAACCTCATCCATATCAGACAGTAAAGGAATTACTGTAATTGCTGCATCCTGCACTTGTGATGTGATTACACACAAAACAGCTTGCGGTGGAGTAATTGAAAAGAGAATTTTCCCAAGTATTACAGTGAATTATTGTGATATCTTTTTACCCCTCTTTGCCGGAGGGAAAAACATATCCTGGGAAGTTTTGTTACTGCAAGCTGATTTATCTTTAGTGTAACTGGTAGTTTCTGGTAGAGCCTTAAAGCAGACAACTGATTCTTTCTTATAGTTGACAATGCAGCTTCTCTTGTAAATTCACAAGACTGTCATTTCTTAAGAGAACTGCTGCTGACATAATTCTTTTTTCCTCCCCACATCTTTTTTTTTTTTTTTTGTCTTTTACTCCAACGCATCTTCACGTGTTATTGTTTAATCCCTCCCGCTTCTGTTAAGCTTCAGTTTTTGCTGACTCCTATGGTTAGTGCTTTGCATAACATATTGTCTAATGTGAAGATTATGTAATTATTTTGTATTTAAATCTGCCAAAACTTCCTAACATTTAGGTTGCATAGCGTAGAACTGGATATGCTTGTAAGCTTTCTTGTTCTGCTTGATGGGTTTGAAATGTCAGCTGAAATTTTCTTGGTTGGCTTTGGAAGTAGCCAAGGTACTGCTTCTCTTAGAGGCCATTGAAATTAAGTGACCTTGAGAAGAGACTTCTGTGTAAAAATAGTACTTAGGAAACTGTAACTCCTAAAAGAGCATGCATTAATTGCACACAAACTGTTCTTAGGAAGAATATTTGAGTATATTAGGGTTTTTCTAATCATAGTAAAACTTTGTGAAATGAAGCGTTTAATCTCCAAGCCATTTACAGAAGTAACATAATCGAGACAGAGTTCATCTGGAAAAAGTGATAAGCCTTAACTGTTCACATGGGAAAGATGTCTTCATTTCTGTATTTACTTAAATGCTAAGTATACAATAGCAATCTTTCCTTTGTCTAAGACTTTATCGTTGCTGTAACTTAATCATGTTCCTCAGTAAGACCTTGGAGAGTGTCAGTCATAGCAGACAGAATAGTTGAGGACAGTGCCTGGAAGGGAGCTCTGCCTTTCTTCCTTGGCCTGAGAAAAGGCTTCATGGTTGTGTTTTCCAGAAAAGAGCTTTGGGGAAACTATGAAAACAAGTAAACAAGAAGCTTCAAAGCAGTATGAAAACCTGAGAAATTGCAGTCATGTTCAATATCCCACTGAAGTTTCAGTGTTTAACCTCCAGAAGGGAAATGTTCCTATTTTGATAGTACTACTTTATTCGTGTGTGAGGCAACATATGTTTCTAAAACTGATCAAGTACTTCTAACAATTTCGAAGGGGAACTTAATGGGTAGCTCAATGAAGCCTGCCTGAAGCAAGGACTGTAAAGCTCTCATAGAAATGAAATTTGTGAATCAAACTCAAGCAATGAGAAATGTGAAAAGTGCTATGTCAGACTGTCTGGGAAAGGAAGAACTGGGTAATCGATTGTCCTATTAAGCAGGAAGGAATGTCTGCTAAGAGAAACCAACCTGTTGCACAGCCACGGCAACCCACATATAAATGTGAAACATGATTGCGTGTAATTTCTTTCTACCCAGGACTTATCTGCATACTAAACAAAACTGCATTCCCTTATATTTCTTCATGAAAATGAGAGGAGGTGAGGGTCCTGAGAACTCCTTTGGAAGCTCATTTGTTTGTTTAAGTAGTACCATTCCTGACTCAGACTTGATCAGAGTCTTGAATTTTGCCCAAGTGCTGAAGACAGCCCTAATGGTGCATGCTGTGTTAAACTGACACCAGAAGAGATTTTAGAAACCAGTCTGGTAAGCAGTTTCAGGGAGCTTGTAATTATTTTACAATTCTTCTATGTAAACAAATTCATGGTAATGTTTTGACTTCCAAAAAAAAAGAACAGACTTACAGTAGAGTCACAGGTACTCATTACCTTCTTCCCCCCCCTGCAAAAGAAAGGGGGAATGTAGCCACCATCTTGCAGTAAATAGGATTATGCAGGAAATGAAGTGGAAAAACTTGTATATAGTCATTGGTTTTGTTGTGTTTTTTTTTTATTATTTTATTTTTTCATTTTATTTCTGAGGAGGAATAAGCATTTAGATTTGCTTTCATAATTATTTTTTTTTTAACAATCAAATCCTGGCCTCCTGCCCTTCAATCATTCCCAGTTTCTTAAGACATGAGTCTCAGGATTTGGTAGAATTTTTCAGAGATGCTTCTCTTAAGGATCTACAGAAATTTAATTTCAAGTGGAACATGATTTTTGTCTAAATCTTGAATGAGGCCAGTAATTCTATAAAGAGGAATTATTGGGCAAACTTTAATTCCTCTTATATAATTTTCTATAGATTTAGAGTTCAAATGGATACTTGTTTCTTTATTTTTCCCCTCTAATGTATGTACTGATAGAGGATAATATGTCCTACTGTTGAAACACAGTAGTCCTTGCTGGGCTAATGGAGAGGGCATGAGATCTGCCAAAAGCTCTGGACTTTGAGGGGTTTTTTTGGTTTTGTTTTTGTGTGGGTTTTTTGGTTTTTTTTTTTTACAGTTACTGTTTGTATTTCCATTGGAACTTAACAGTCTCTAGTGTTTGATGTTACCATGAAATCAGCTATCAGCCTGTCCTCATAGTTTTGCCTTCAGTTGTATTAAATGGTTAAATCCTTATTTGTTGGTAGTTTCAGCGTCCTTCCCTGCCCCCATAATTTTGTTGGTGACATCTAAATAGTATAAAACCCTATTAAGAGGAGCTTAAGATAAGGACTTGATCCTCCTTTTGTTTGGGAAAGTGGCAATGATATGCATTTACTTCAACTGGGAATGGAATCAAGACATAAAATAGCAATGTCAGGATCAGGACAAGCAGGAGAGGATAAAATGTACTATTAAAGGATGTACTAAGTCTGGTTATGTGTCTTAAGTAGAACTGCATGTAAGCCTGAAGTAACTTTCTGAGAATAACAAGTGTGTGCGTGTTTATCCTGGGTATGAGTGCTTGAGTTAACAAAAATGTTTTATAGAATGAACTTATTAAAAGAATGCTGTTTGCTTTTAAAGAGGGAGTCTCAAAGATCTGCAGTTAGAAACTAGACAATGACAATATACTACTTTACATCTTGTACAGACTTTGTGAAATGTTTTCCAGGAAAACAGAGTACAGCCATGAATCACGTATGGAAAACCCAGTGGAATGAATCAGACCAGTCTTTGCCTTCTGCTATCAGGAAATAATGCAACTTTCCATGATTTTATACAACTCATGGAAATACCTAAATAAGAAAAGCTATCGCTAGACTAGCAAGCGATTGCAGTTGAGCTCCTTTGACATACATACAGCGTTTCTAACAATGGGAGCCTGTTCTGTCCTCTTTCAAAACTGTTACTTGTATTCTCTCCTTTGGCTCTCAGACTTCTAGTTTCAGTGTAGCAATGGAGCAAATTCGAAGACTGTGCAGTTGTTTCAACTGTAGAAAACAAAGGCTTATGCATCAGTACTCAACAAGTTTAATGTATGTACACTTGAGTGTTGATTACTGTTTATCATTCAGAGAACTGACTCAAAATAATGTCCTCATATTCGGCATACTGGCCAAATATTCCTTTGCTGAGTGGTAGCAAGTATTTCTTTTCATGTTATCAGCGTAATTATCAGCCAAGTCCTATGTGTTTCACCTGTGCGAAGGCATAGAGCTGTGTGAATTTTCATTTTCTGCTTTGACAAGTGTGATCTAAGCTAGGCTGGTAAATATACCACTGAAGTACTAAAAAGGTGTATCAGAAATGCCAGAAAAAAGGACACATGGTGAGGAAGTGTGGCTTTCAAGCTTCCTTGGAGGAAATCCTGAAGTAGTTCTTATGACTGCACCAGCTGATCCCCAAACCTGGTGGGGGCTGTTAGTGCTTGGAGTTTCTGAGATCTTTGCATAGATATGAAGCTGTGAGTGTTGACTAACTGTCAAGTCTCAATTCTTTTTGTTTTTTTTCCAAAGATGACTGTATTTAAGTTTTCCAATAGGGAAGCTTTTAAAAGGGAAGAATTAAAAAAAAAAAAATTGTTAGCAGTACAAGCTAACATTGCATTAACACTGAAAATGAAATCCTTCCTGTCTCTGTATACAGAACTGATTTTGAACCTATTGCTGCACTTCTCTGCCCATCTGGTTTCATTTTCTCCTTAATTCCGGTATACTTTTTCTAGATGGTTAATTATTTCTGTCCCTTCTGTGCACTTCTTGGCTTTAAGAAAGAGCTATGCTAAATACACTTTTCAGATTGCAAGTTAGGATGTGGTCCTTATAAATCATCTGAGGTAAATGCCATCTTTAGCCCTAGTTCATTCTTCAGTTTTGTTCTGGAAATGCAACAGAAAATGAACATTTTCCTAAGATAAGGAAAGAACAGCAACACAAGTTGTTTGTTTTTAAATTATAGTGTATGGATTAAATAAGGTCCTGAAACTTGCAAAGACCTTTATACAGTAAGCATGTTGCACAGACTGTGAAACAATCATCTGCCTTAACGATGCATGTTTGTTCTTGACAGCCACCTTCTAAAAAATTCTGAATTCTCCCTTCTTTCTGCATGGTAGCATACACCAGTACTTGTTCTAGCTTGTCTGTAGGCTCACAAAACCAGACTGCTTGACTAATGCCAAGCAGAATATCTTGCAATTGGGTTTTGCATGCATTTTCCTTGATCTTCTGCTCTGCCCGATCAGTATTTTCACAAGACTATTTTTAATCACCAATTCTGTACTTTAAGACTTTATCACTATATCTTGATTACTAAGACACTCGAGACGGACTTTTCTTTTGTCTGATGACTTTGAAAAATCTCTTCCTATCTCTTAAAGGTACATTTTTATTCTGGATTTATACATAAGTGAAGAAAATCTGAAGGAGTGGGGGGGGAGGGAGATGCATTGCTTGTAGACATAGGTTTTTGGGGTTTTTTTTTCCACTTTATTTAGTCCTTTTAAGAAGAAACTTTTAATGTCCCAAGGAGATTATTCAGAGATAGGTAAAGGGTTAAAGGCCATCACTGAGTATAGAGCGCTCCTGAGAAATTCCTTGGCCTTTTACAGTGATATTTGTAATTACTGTTTTCTGCTTTCCAGAAAGCTTTGTGGACTTGCTGATGTATTTCCTAGGTGTGCAGCAGTGACAAATATTTCTTGCTCTTTTCTTTCCCAAAGAGACAGAATGTACTGTACTGTGGGTTCTTTGTAGCTTCAACGTGCCGGATGGCTTTGAGGTGTAGATGAGTGAGTTGGAATTCTAGTGCTGATCAGTAGAACTAGTAATAATTGTGTCACGGTCACACCATTCAGATTAACACATTCACTCCGTAAGCATCGTTCCTTGAACAAAGGAGAAGGACTTGTTCTAGATTTTTCTGTGGAAAGATTTGTTCTCAGCTAGTTTATTGTAGACCACTTTGATGCTGGTGCTATACAGGTGTTGGGCCATTTGAATAGTTGGTTTGTATAATCTATCCAGTATGCTGACAGTGCAATGCAGATCTTATTTACTCATTCTCATTTTGCTTCCTATTCATTTAAAAATATTTTTCTCAATGAAACTAACTTAACTGAACAGAAGCTGTTTATTTCTTTAGGAGTACTTGCAGCGTATGTGTTTCTAAGATACTTTTTTCAGAAGTTCAGCACTTCAAAGTCATTTTTCCAAGTGGAATGATATTTTTAATATGAATGGGAAAATACTTACCAGTAAACATACTGTATGGGAAACATTTGTTTCCATCAGAATACTTGAATGAGAGCAAAACTGCAATCATTTGCTATCGATTGTTTGTGTAAATTCATCATGGGAGTAAAAATAGGTTACAAAGAGCTTTTAAATTTTGAAATATAGTTGCTATATTAAAAATATCTCTAAAAGAGTGTTGCTGGTTACTCAAATATTCTCTTGTGGAATTTCCAAATTACCACTTTTATGTTACCAGTCAGTGAACAGGAATTTAATGTTTAATGCTTGGAAATGGAAGTGTAAGTCATGGATTTTTCCAGGGAAGGATTAAGCACACTGGAGGTATTTTTCTGATGTTTGGCTGGAAAATCATCACACGTTCGGTCTGTAAATAGCCCTTCTGTGATAGAGCACAGCTCTTTATATTTTGTTTGCATAGTAGACTACGCAATGTAAGAATGACAATCAATACATTTTAAGCTCCCATTAAAAAAAAATAAAAATTATAAAAGTCTGCTCAATAAAAACCACTACTTTCCTTCTTGGCAATGCTTTTGGAATCTATAACTAAAAGAAATAATCAGTGGGTTATTTGAATTTTTATTTTTTTTATACATCAGTGAAGTATTTGTGGATTGGATAGGTTCTGTGTGCAGACAAATGGCTGAATTCAGCACTTGGCTTTGTAGAAACCTCACTGATGTCCATAGGTAATGCACACTTCTGTGCGCAAAATTTTGGATATCTCTGCTGAAAGGACGTAGATCTTCAGGGCATAATCTGTAGTTTCAATCTTCTTAATGGGATTACAAGTATCTATTTGAACTAATTTGAGCAGGTTTTCTCCTTTATTTTCCTTTTGAAACAGTAGAAATAGATGCAGACAATCTCCTGTCAGGTTTATGGTGTAAAAAGTTATTGAATTAAGATCAAGAAATGCAGTAGGTTAACTGGCAATTGCTGAAGCCAGTTTAGATTGCAATTCACATGTATTTGAAAGCTAAGAAATTTTAAGTAAAGGGATGACGATGAAACAAAACTTTATTGCAGGTTTTGGTATCTCTCGAGGAGAGATTGATTGACCATTCCAAACCATTATCTGTTTATTCAAACAAAATTGCTTTATAGCAGTCAGACTATAGGCAAGCCATATCCTACTTCAACACATGGCATCAAAGAGTAATAATAACTCTTGAAGATTTTGAGTCAGCTGTGCTTTATCTGTGAGGGGGAGTACACATAATGACACTAGTGTATTATCTCTGGATGTAAGACTATACCGAAATTCTCAAATGTCCACAAGAATAGTGCTGAGAAACAACACTGGTTGAGCAAAGGTAGCACCTTACTGTGTAACAGAGTGGGAAAGCAAACAAAATTCTGCTTGCAGCAGTGACCCAAGCCTTTTTTTTTTTCTTCCTACTTTCATTAACCCTGAGAATTGTGTTGGCTTGGGAAGAATCTCCAGGCTGCAGAATTCCTAGTTGTAGGTTTGTTTTTTTCAATAAGAAAATACAGGTAGAACTGATGATAAAACACTGTTGCTGAACCAGCCATAGTGGTTTGATTTCCCAAATGCGATAATGGAAGTTTCATTGCAGCTCAAAAGCTCCAGTTCTGTTTGAGTGCAATCAGATTAGAATGACTGGGTTTTCTTCTACCAGCTATCACTTGTTTTGAAATTTTCACTTAATATGTTGTAGGCCATGTCATAGCTTACTACATTCTGAAACTGAAGAGTAAGGGTAATGGTTTAAGTCATGCTGAGAGGAAGATTAGCATGCTACTTGCAGCTTCCAAAGTCATCAGTAGAAATGATAGCTGGCTTCAGAGTTTTCTTGCATTAAATAACTTCGGAACTCAATCTAACCTGTTGGTGGGAAATAGTGATCATAGAGATCATTGATCATAGATCCAGAAACCTCTAAAATGCTATCTGACTGTACCAGAACAGATTTTAAAACTAGATTTAGCTTAAATCACTTTAAAAAGCTTTTAGGCTTCTTAAACTGATTTATGTGGATCTTTAATATGCAATGATTCATGTTTTATAATCATAGAATGGTTTGAGGTTGAAAGGGACCTAAAAGATCATCTGGTTCCAATATAGGCAGGGACACTCCCATTAGAGCGGGTTACTCAAAGCCCCATCCAGCCTGGCCTTGAATGCTTCCAGGGAGGGGGCATCTACAACTTCTCTGGGCAACCTCCGCCAGTTTCTCATGGTAACTTTTGATTTAGATGTTGAGCAGTGAGAAAAGATAAGCAGGTGATGAAACAAATGCAAATAACAGGTTACTTATGCCCTTTTTATCTTTTTCAACATTACCTTTTATGGTTGTCTCTGTGATGTAGACAGTGTGAGATGAAAGTATCTTAGAATCTTTGGTTTGTTTTAGAAAATATTCAGTGGATATGGTGGAATTATTGTCCTTGTTATCACAGAACTGTAGGGATTAGAAGGGACCTCTGAAGATCATCGAGTCCAACCCCCTTCTAAAGCAGGTTTCCTACAGCAGGTTGCACAAGAACATGTCCAGGTGTGTTTTGAGTATCTCCAGAGACAGAGACTCCAACACCTCTCTTGGCAGCCTGTTGCAGTGCGCTGTCATCCTCACAGTAAATTTTTCCTCATGTTTAAATGGAACTTCCTATGTTACAGTTTGTTCCCACTGCCCCTTGTGCTGTTGCTGGGCACCATCAAAAAGGGCCTGCCCCCGTCTACTTGATTCCCATTCTCTAGGTACTTATAAGTGTTGATAAGATGCCCTCTCAGCCTTCTCCTCTCCACTCAAACAGTCCAAGCTCTCTCAGCCTTACCTCATAAGGGAGAGGTCATGCTCTCAGGCCCTCATGATCTTTGAGGCCCTCCACTGGACTCTAAGACATCGCTGTCTTTCTGTTCAAGATGGGGAGTGCAGAACTGGACACAGTATTCCAGAATTGGTCTCATCAGGGAAGAGGGGAACTATCACCTCCCTCATGGCCTGCTGACCATGATGTATTTAACGCACCCCAGGATATCACCGGCCTTCTTGGCCACAAGTGCACATGTTGATTATCAGTGTGTGTTTCATAAAGCTAGAGAGCCAGACAAATATTTTTATTTTCCTAAAGTGGTATTAAAAAGAATAAAGTGCTGATAGGAAGGTTTTATTCTGATAAATGTATTACACAAAAGGAAAAAAACAAAAAAGGAAAACGTGTAAAAGACAGCCTTCGGTATTTAAATCTGGATCATAACCATACTCAATTAACTCAGGATTCAGTTTTTTAAAAGCTCCTATTCTCCCAAATATATCTTGATTTACTGTATTTATAAGACTCATATCAAAACAGATTCCCACTTACTGGATTGTTTTCTTAAAAATTGTAGATTTAATTTAGGTTCAGCGCTCTGTTAGTAGTTTTCTTTTATGTTGTGCATATTTATTCCAGCTCCTGGATGGAAGGCAGCAGTTTTGAGGTAGTGTACTTCCTAGCAGGACATCTAGATGAACCACACAGACTTCAGCTTGATAGCACTTGAGTATAATATTCTGAGTTGTAGGACTAAACTGTAAGAGGGGAGATCCAGTTACGGATCCAGCAGCCTATCTTGAGAATTATCTGGAGAACTTTGTTCCTCTGTATTTCTGTCTATATACTTTCTTTCTCACAAGCTCTAACTACTCAATTATCTTGATGCAAGAACTTCTGTTCCTCATCACTTCATTTTCCAGTTGCTTAATACAGTTCTACTTGCATCATTAAATACATGTATATATATGTTAAGGCTAGTATTAAAGGTCCATTTTATCAAACTTTGGTCTCTTTTAAGTTCTTAAACCAGTTGTTTTTTTTAAGATACCAGTGTACAAGCCCAGCACCAAGATTTCCTTAATGCCCCTCAGCTCGCTGTATTGCATGGGCAATGGGCAGATGCAGCAACATTGCAGCACTCCAGCTGTGGTAACTGTTGGAGTATGTGTGACATGTGAAGAATGCATGAATCCAACAGTAAGCATGTGCCCTGTCCCCTGGAACCTCTCCCTCTATTGAATCTAACTTATAAATAACTTTACAGCTGTTCCCTCTTTACAAAGCAAAGTGTTCATCTTCAGAAGGTGCGCCCTCACTCAAAACTGTTAACTGAGAGGTTGTTTTTGTTTTATAACCTGATTTATATAGCTAGCTTGTGTATTCTACTTTCTTGAATTGTTTTATCTTGCAAATCCACCTATCGATCAATTACTGTCTAGGTTATTTTTTATTCACACTAGTATTCAAATAAATAACCTTGAGTCAGTCTGTTGGTGACTTTTCCTGGTTATAGTGGCAGGAAGAATATGCTTCCTTTATTTCATAGTTGCTCAGTGCTTAGGACATAGCACTTAATAATGGGGGAAGGGGGGCATTTTTATTTTTTTTTTAAATAGCTTCCTACTGCTGTAAGTAGTTTGCATGCAATAGAAAAAGTATCTTAAACCTGATTTACTAATACACGTTGCTTAAAAAGTCCTCGTTCTTGTTCAACTGAAATTCTCCAAAGATCATCTATATTTGTTTCCTTTTTCCTGCTTTTTTTAGTCTCTGCTCTGAGGAAAAGATTTATATAGATACCTATATTTATAGAAGCCCTCAAAAAGTTGAAGGAAAAAGGGAATAGTTTTATAAGGATTTCCTGACCTTCCTTTTCCATAGTTAGCTTCGACTAGTGTGACGTGTACTGATTCTGTGAGTTACATTGCATTGTCCCTGTTACCTTTTCTTCCCCTTTTCTACTTAAATAAATCAGCAATTGAACTTCATCTGACTGTGAGAATAATCATATTTACATTTGTCTTGGTTGAAAATTATCACTGTCGTTTTTAACTTCCAATTTATTGATTTTTTTTCTTTTTTTTCTTGCAATTCCTTTTCTCCAGTAATAGCTAGATTGAACAGCCTTTTCCAGTCATTTTCATTCATTTTAAGCGACAGCTCGTCTTTATGAAGGCTGGTTTTGATAATTTGAAACCTACTTTGATAATTTGAAACATACTTTCTCCTGTTTGGGGAAGGGGGACAGGGCTGCCCCCCACCAGCTCAGTCTGCCCAGGGCCCCATCCAACCTGGCCTTGAACATCTCCAGGGATGGGGCGCCACAGTGCCTTGCTACCTGCTGAGAAAAGAATTTGTTCTAACATCCAACCTAAGTTTCCCTCTTTTAGTTTAAAGCTATTTTCCCCCTTATACTATTAAAAAATTAGTCCCCCTCCTTCTTATAAACTCCCTTTATGCACTGGAACTTAACTTCAACAAAAAGATTTGTCACTCACTTTTCTGTTGTGTCTTCTACTTAGAAGATGAAAAGCTTTTCCCAGAACAGCAAGTCCAAAACAGAGGTGGTATTACATCCATTACAAGTGGCTTTTAGCCTTGTCTATCTGCAGTAAGTATCTACTCTGTCATGTCACAGTGCACTAATTCAGCACCAGTATCAGTACCACACTTGACAAGTATTCAAGCATTATTTCTGAGAAGTTACTTTTTCTATCTAAAAATACTGTCCCAGAGTTCTGTAGCCATTTAATACTCTTATTTCAAATGGGTTTTTCCATTGTCTACCCTACTGTACAGCATGATATAGATGCCATAATAGATGCTTAAAATTTGAAGCTGCACAAATTTTTGTCTCTACTTTTATGGATGGAAATTGTGACTAAAATACTTATTCACATGTGAAATAGTGAATGGTCATGTGTTTGCTGTTCCACATTATAAACAAAGTTAATGAGAGGAGTTGATGATGAATCTTAGCTCCATGTTTCATGCCTCTTTTTCCATTTTGTCACTGTGTGGGTGTTACCTTGACTTAATACACTTCACGTAGCTCTGTGTAATTTGGAAAAACAGTCTGTGTACTTGCTCTCTGTGATTTCTGTAGATATATTTATAAATGCTTTTTTTTGCAGTTTATAATACTGATGATCTTGGGTTGTTTGTTGTTTTTTTTTTTTTTGACTGTTTCTCTACTAATGTACTACTCAATGCATGTACTTACTTCCTTGTAATTCCTTTCTGATAATCTCACAGATGAGTAGAACCATGAGTGTGGCTTTGTGGAAAATCTTCAAGTTTTTCATAATTACAAAGCGGAAGAAACTGTCCGTAATTAGTGGCATGATAATTTTGGCTCCCTCTTTTTCCATGTCTTTCTCATATGTTATGCTGTTTCTGATCTGGGTTTGCCTTGTACAGCTGTGTCAAGGACTGGGTTAGTGCCTGATTGCATAAGTAGGTGTGCAGCCATTTTAGTGTTCTGAGTTAGACACCAAGGTTGTCAGTTTCCAGCATTCAGCCTAGAGTAAGGATTCTGGGGAGGAATATAGACAAGCGTGATTGATCTGCCAGTTGTTTTTACTTCACAGTAAATCTTGTTGGACTTGCAAAAAGAAACTGTGCTGTTTTCAGTCTTCATACGTGAGAATTTTTTGTTTAGGGGGAAGTGGGGTGGCAGATTTCTTTTTTTTTGTTTGTTTTCACTGTTATTTTTGGATAGTACAGTGAGACTAAGAGCAGTACAGATGTCTTATTCAAATGACTTAACTTACTACCCTAACTCCTGGTTTTTGGGTGGGCCAGCTGACATTGTGGCTTCCTGTCTAGGTTTCCAAACAAAATGGTAACAAAAGATCAAGTGATCAACACAAAAAGCTTCCCCAGGAGTAAGAAAAAACAACAACAACAACAAGAAAAAACCCCTATTTCTCAAATCCCAAGGGTAAGGAAATGAAGATTTTCTGACCATGGAGAATGCTACCATTTCCTGGCTGCTGTGTTAGTTTGAAGAGCATGCTTAGAGGGAGTTGAAAAAATACACTGTTGAGGTCACATGCTCACCAGTTGTTTCAGTGGGTCTAATTTCTGGAGATCTTTTCTTTTTACCTGAATTCATGTTCAAGCCAAGCTTTAGATTACTTTTAAGTTCGAGAAATGAATGCTTTTCACTTTCTCACATTCTGTTGTACATGGCTGTATGGCTTCTCCACTCCTGCACTGGCAGAATAGCATAGGTCTCTTGAATAACTTCCTGACCCTAGATTTGTCTGTGTAGGAAGTTATTTGCTGTTTACTTGTCTACTCTCTCCTTTCCCAACTACAGGGAAGATGAAACCAGTAAGTATGATTATTCATTCTCGGTAACTTCAGGATGTTTATCCCTGCCCTAAATAAGGGTGAAGGCAGGATAATTAACGTGAAGACAGGAATAGAAACTGTATGTTGATTGCAGAGGATCAGAAAGTATATATAGTGGGAGTACAGGGACTCCAAAAGGAGCAACTGCCAAGGGTAATTGAAGAAGTATGCCAGTGATGAGGGAAAAGCGTGGTCTACATTCTGATTTATAGCCTGTAAGGTGGTTGTTTTGTTCACTTACAGAGTTACCAACATATTTCTTTTCATTTTAATTCTTCTTGGATTGTTGGCTTTGATGTACATATCAGCAACAACCATTCATTTTTGTGACTTGCCGTTTTTCTATTTCTTTGTTCTCATTTCCTCCTCTGTCATGCCTTACCTATTTCATGGCAAGTGGAGATTAAATGATATAACTAATTATGATATTCAATCATGGTTTTTCCTTTTCTCCAGAAAACCAACCCAAAAACAAACTGTCAGATTTCTCTGCCTGGAAAATGCTACTAATGGAGCATCTGTCAGGAGCTGTTGAGGTTAAGGGACGTTTTAGTGAGTCTCTTCTCTGCAATTTTTAGAGACAGAGCTCATATTTGAAGAGCTAAGCTTCAAAACCTGTATCTTTCAATGGAAAGGTGAACTGTGAGGCCAGCTGTGCTGTCACTCCAACTTATCTTACTCATTTTGTTCCTCATTGTTGAATACAGCAGCATTCTGTTGTACCAGTGAAGTACTGAATATTTCATTTGTTACTTGGATGAAGGTGTGTATCTTTAAGCAGTTGATCCTACCCTTGTTCTCTTTTTTTGTATGATAGTCTTGAGGTCAGTAGAGAGTCTCAGAGAAGACAAAAGCAACAAGATCTCTGAAGATGAAGGAGGAAAAAAATTCTACTCTGATAGCATCAGAACCATAAATCCCCAAGTGCTGATAGTCTTGCAGTGTTCTTGTTCCAGGTAATTTATTAGTATGTGAGTTTAGCAAATGTTAAAGAACGTGAGCCACACAGAAGAAACATTGCAACACTGTCAGGATTTTGTAATGGTGGTTTTGTAACTTTGACTCTTGGCTTCTACAGGGCTCACAACTTAGTGCTATAGTCCTATTTTAAATTATGAAGTTAGATTTGAAAAATGGCTGTAGGAGGACTTGTAAAGTTGTTTTACTTGTGCCTTACCCTTAGTAGCATGTAGGTGGTCCTGGACGTAGCAATGTGTTGTTTGTTGTGGGTTTTTTTTTCTTCCAGAAATTTGGACCCAAATGTAAGTCTGGAATTACAAGGAGATGTACATACTTAGAATCTACCTGTCCTATTTGAAGTTGAGTCCACAATAGAACTTTTGAAGAACTTTAACTACTGTACTGCTAGGAAGATTTCCCACGCTTGGCTTTAAACGTCTGCAGTGAGTTTCCTGTAGACTTTGTTCTGGTGAGCAGTTTGGAAACTGCCTCATGTGTTACTCCAGTGAGGCTCTTCAAAAACTACGTCCTTTCTACCCATCAGCTACAGAATACACTCACCTAGATAGCCTCAGAGTATGTCAAATGGCTGACTCGGCATCAGGTTACATAGGGACCTTCCTTATTTCCCTATCAGTTGCAGTAGCGTTCACATCAGGATGTGGAAAGCCTATTTTCGGTTTCCCTCTATTCCCAAATGATTCATGGCCATCTTTTCCAGTTGAGCATGTAGACCACTGGTCTATGGAGTCATGCTTGGTGCTTCCACTTCTGAAGTCTTTAAGACACCTGATGACCTAATTCCAATGCAAGGGCAGGATTCAAGAGATGCTCTGCATGATTTTGTGTTACCTCAGGTATTTTACAGTTTGGTATGATGGCCCCTTGTGAATTCTCACCTATCTGCATTTCTGGATGCGGGTGGTGATCTTGGGAACTCAAACCAGTTCTCACTGTACATGTGTCAAGTCAATATGTTTCGGTTGCAGGTTAGATGCTGCATCCCATCTTCTGGTGATCTTTGGGAAAGAGCTGTTTATTCTTCCCCTCTTCCTGTCTGTCAGGCAGACAGTACGTTAGGAGCTCAGGAGGCTTCTTATCTGTTACTTTCTTCTAGGATCTGAGTTTAATCTCACTGATGGCATCTGCGTTGGATGTTGCATTGTTCTTTCTGGAGCTGATCTTATTTTAAAGTACGGGCTTCTAAGGAAGCCCACCACCTTTCACACTTAGGTAACTTCTATTCCAGTTTATATACAGTAGCAGATAATTTGACTGTTAAATGGGGATTTTGGCCTGTGATACAGTAACCATCTTTAACTTCAAGCAAGTAAGTAAAGCCCATGGAAATCAAGGAAGCTTTTTATGTGAATAATTATGCATGATTAAATATTTATGAAATAAGGTTTAAAATTAACGGCTGCTTATTGTTTGCAAGTATTTCATGAAAATATATGAATCTGTGATAGCCTCATTTTATAGTCAAATGAACTAAATACACTTATAAATCTGACTTCATTATAGGTTTTGTCCTAAATCTATATGGGAGGGTTCCAGACAGTTTGTAAAAGCTTCAGTTTGAATGTAAATAATAAGTTCAAAGTTATATATTTTTTAATAGGTTGTTCTTGCTACTTCTTGTGAAACATTCTGAAGCCAGGATACACATTCATAAATCAGTAGATGTTCTGGAACTTTAGTTTCATAGCTCATCACAGCTATGATGTAGTTCAGGTTGTCTTTTAAAACCCTGCCAGTAGATTTCTGATGAGGCTTTGCTTTATAAAAAGAAAAATCATTTTATGGGGCCCAGACTGAGTTTTTATTGAAGTGGGAGTGGAAACCAATCCATCTAACTGCACTGAATAAAGCTTCAAAATGAATTCTCATTGTAAAGGGAAAAATATTTTCCTGAATGAACCCCTCCTAATCTCTAAGTTTCAGTTTGTGTATTTTTTCCAAAATTTACTAAAAGCTACTGACCTGAGGGACTTGTTTTCCATTCCAAAGTCTTGAAATTTTCCTTCTGGCTAATTACAGCTTATTACTCTAGACTTTGGTCCTTTAGCAGTAACATTTTCCATCTTAAGATGGGTTGTCCCATTCCAGTGAAGAGCATGTTGTCTGAGTGCTGAATGGAATTACTACCAGTGGAAACTATGCTGCAAGAGGCTTGATAAAGCAGCTGCTGTGCAAACCTCAGCTGCTTTTTCCATCCTCCCGAGCACTGGTAATTAGCATAGGGAAGCTGACTAATGTGCTTACGTCACCTCTTTCCAGTAGAAGCTTACATTTTGTTCCTGACTGCCTCAAAGCATGCAGGACTTTGTTCAGGAATTCGCTGTCACATACAGGATGCTCTGAAACCTTTCCTTTTTTTTTTTTT
>VXAB01004375.1:185019-195603 GCA_013399175.1 Odontophorus gujanensis
TTTTTTTTCTGGAGGGGCTGGACTTGTTTCCCTTATAAACGCCGCCTGCAGAACCAACAGCTTCCTTAAAAGTAATTGGTTTCTGCTGAACAGCAAGTGTTGCTTTAGCAAAGCACAAAATGCACTTCAGAAATTTTAACTACAGTTTTAGTTCTCTGATTGCCTGTGTGGCAGATAGTGATGTCTTCAATCAAGCAGAAACAAGGGTATGCTTTATCTTTTGCTTTATTTATATGGACTACCAGAATGCTAAAGTCTGTAGATACTGTTTCATAACTAGTTAGAATACAGCTTACCTTGAGAGCCTTTTTACATCATGTTGGTGTAACAGTATGCTTTGATATGAACAAATCTCACTCTGGAAATTATTAGATCTTAAGCTATGTGGTTTTGAAAAAGCTCAGAAGTTTAACTCTAGTCACTTCTTGTCTGTGTGGTGTATTCTTTACTTTCATGTGCTCTCAGCAGTGCTTGAATTACAGTCTTGGTAGTAAGGTTCTTGTAACTTACATTTCATACTTCTCATGTGTTCGTTTTTTTGTTTGGCACTGTGTATGTTAATAATAATATTAGAACTGTTATGACCTTCTCTTGGATCTGTATTTCACTGATTAGAATGAGTATGATGTGAGTAATACAGTCCTGATAGAGTGAATTGTTGATTGCTAAGATACCTCAAGGACAAAAATAACATTTTGTTTGCTGTCCTACTCTGTGCGTGATATTTATGACCTATAGAATCCCCACACTTTTAAAAAAAAAAAAACAAAAACAATTTTGCACAACTCGTGCATGTTCTCTGAGTTTAAATACTGAATGTGAGCTTTGAGGTTGATTTTTTTTAACTTGTTTTTTTCTTTTTTTTCCTCCAAGTAACACATGAGTAAGGCTTTAGAAATGCAGAATTAGTTTTCACAGTTTCATCTAGCTGTCTTTCCAGTACAGGAAGCTAACACATAGAGACATTCTATACAAAGGGTCTTGTAATCAATCAGATCTCATTTTGAAGGATCTTAAATGGGGCTTAACAAGAAGGAGGACAGCTCTGTTTTTAAAATATCTTTGGATTATAGTGGTTATATGAATATATTGTAAAACAGAACTCTTTGGAAAGGAAAGTGAAATTTTGAAGTAATTGCTGCCTCCTTATGTAATCTGTTGCTTTTCCTACTAACTCAACAGTAAAAAGAAAAAACAAAAAGGTATACAGAACAGCAATATTTACATATTTTGGCTTCATATTTGACTTCCAGCAAGGCTGTATGAAGAGAAAATACCACGAATACCAGCGTGCATGTTCCATCTCCATCACTGTAACTGATTGTGTCCTAATGTGAGCCAGAAACACTTTCCAAGGGCTTGCCAGATTCAAAGTGTCCTGTGCTTCTTCCTCCTTTGATTTGGCATCCTCAAATACAATTGGAAATAAATTCTTTATTTAAAAAGTAATACAAAATAATCTAAGTCAGGTTTGCGTAGGTGCACAGGCATTTAATGCATTAAATGCAACAAGGAGATGACCAACTGTTGTTCATCTTAAGTCTTTTCATGCAGTTAGGATAGCAAAGTAACTCAGCTGCAGTTCTATAAAGATATGAGATTTGGGGTTGACTCCTATACTTACATTTTGAGTTTTGACTGCGTTGTGTCGGAGGCCCTTCAGAAGCTCTGTGGTTAGCATTTAGGTCTTTTGAGAAGACATAGTAGGACATAGCTCCAGAAATAGAGGAAGCTATTAAATTTGTATTCAGTATTAATATATTTTCTTAATGTTCATTTTCCTAAATGAAAGTAACAGCTGTTAAAAAAGGCAATGTTCATGACCTTTATGTGTGCTGAGTCACTGAAGAAAATTACATCTGGCGTGCAAATAGGATTTTTTTCTCTGTTAAAAGTCTTGTATTGGTTTCCTTGAGAATTGCACACTTAGACAAAGACATGCTTGGCACACTTTTTTCAAGGCCTTTGGATATTAATTTTGTAAGGCAGACATTTCTTTTCAACACCTTAGCAATGCTACTGTTTCTATTATACTACTAAATAAGACTGATAATAAGCTATTTTTAATCAGGGAGGGAAAAGCTACTATAAAAAGAAGAACAAGTGATAGGTTAGAAAAATTAAGAGTAAAGCGATAATAAGAAAAAGAAACGTAAGCTATAACAATGACTAATCTTCAAGAGTGCTGGTATGTTCCTTCTAACGACTGCAATTTATTTCTGTGTTTCTTCAGAGAAATGCACAGCATTGCATGTTGACTTTCTTTGGTCCTTTCTTTTCAGGCCAAATTTGAATCGCTGTTTAGAACGTATGACAGAGATATCACCTTCCAGTATTTTAAGAGCTTCAAAAGAGTACGAATAAATTTCAGTAACCCTTTATCTGCAGCAGATGCAAGAGTCCAGCTGCACAAGACAGAGTTCCTTGGAAAGGAAATAAAACTCTATTTTGCTCAGGTATGTCTTTTTGTGGTTGGCCTCTAACTAGTGGTAAGCTTCCACAGTTCTCCAGTCATAATAATGAATGCTTAATTTTTAGTTTGATTAGGTTGTTCCAGAGCTACTTGTAGTGTACTTTGCACTTATCTCTCTTTCTGTGTTGTTTGGATGCCCTTGGGGAAAGGGAGTAGATGATAGTAATCAACATAGTTAAAGATAGAACTCCACTGGGTGAGGGAAGCCAAGTGTATTTGGCAGCAGTACACACGCAGTAAAATGCTCAAACAGTATGTAGGGGAATCTGAAGTGTAGAAGCACATACTGAGGACTCCTACCTGTTGATCTGGCTCTCACTACTGCAGATTGTTTGTACTTGGAGACTGCCTTCAGTGCAGCTCTATGACTAGCTAGCATCTGCTGCTTCAGATGTGGTAATCTGGGCACTTTCTGATAGCTGCTATGTATTTTCCTCTGTAAATTTAATGGCAAAAATAAATTTATGGAGTGTGTTTCAGATGTAGGGACCGTCCTGAAGGAGCCAATTTATTTATATACCTTCTAGAACTCACACCTCTCTCTCTTGTGGCAATAAGTTTTAACACCGTTTGCCTTAAAGCCCATATCCAGATTCCCTTCTACGTCAGTATCTTAAGGGCAGATATTTTCTGGTGAAAGTTTTACAATACTTTATATTGAGACGATGCAGATGTACATGTACAGGTTGCATGTTCCATCAGAGTAAATGGATGTGATAACTTGTCTGTACTTTGTATACAGGCTCTTTCATATGGCTCTCTTCAATACTGTTGTTACGTGCTGCCACCTTGAGTGCCTGTTACAGCATAACATCTATCCAAACCTTAACATTCTTCATTAATAATGAATTCATTGATAATAGTGGAATAGCTTTGGTCTTATAATGCTTTCTTTTTCCCCAGACTTTACACATTGGAAGCCCACATTTGGCACCACCAAATCCAGACAAACAATTTTTGATTTCACCTCCTGCCTCTCCACCTGTTGGTTGGAAGCAAGTAGAAGATGCTACCCCTGTGATTAACTATGACCTTTTATATGCTATCTCCAAGTTGGGGCCAGGTAAGCAGGATTAGAAGCACTAACATTTGCAATTTAAAATGAAGGTCTAGATTTTTTTCGAATGAATTACTGTCTACCAATTGAATTTGTAATACCTGAAAAAGGAAGCTATAAACTTCTTATACACACTGAAACTCCACAGGAACGTTTGAAGGGCCTCAAAAATGTGATGTTTTGTGATTTACAGACAGCTTGAATGTCACTTCAGTAATATATTAGCTTGATCATCAGAATTTTCAAGAAGCAACTTACTAGTAATAAAG
Organism: Odontophorus gujanensis; assembly: GCA_013399175.1. NCBI lineage: Eukaryota > Metazoa > Chordata > Aves > Galliformes > Odontophoridae > Odontophorus > Odontophorus gujanensis. The sequence goes on from VXAB01004375.1 coordinate 188,819, forward strand.
AGGAAGCTGGGTAGTTGAACACCTTCTGCAGGAACAGGGAAATCCTGTCTCAGATGAGGATGGTAAAACAGTTAAGCATTGTGTAACTCTGAACTCTGCATTTGAATTACCTCTGTTTGCATCCTGAGATAGCAGAATGCGTAGGAGAGAAGCTATCTCAGTATCATGATGGTTTGAGGCACTAATTTTCTTCTGAAATTGAGAGGAAGACGTTTCTGCCACTCCCAACAACTTGGTATATTCATCTGCTGCAGCTCACTCATGTATTGGAAGCTTTATGATTGCTTCTTCCTGGGAAAAAAAATGCTTCCTTTGCACATTTTCCCTGTTCAAACCAGAGGAGATGTTAAAATTAATACTGTTGGGTTTTATTTATTTATTTTTTTACTACTATGTATTTCTAGTGCTGTCTCATCAGTTGCTTTTCATTTTAGTTGTTCTGGATGTTAATGCATCAGTTTATTAAAAATACATAGCACCACGGATAGGTATCCATATTTTAAACCAAGTAGTTGTTAGTTATGTGTAATGTTCTACTGAACTAACTCATTTTAAGGATGGCTCAGGGATTTATATGATTGCGTTCCTTGATGTGTGTTTATATCTCAGTTAAAACAAGCTTCTTAATGGGAGTTGATGCAAATTTAATTTCCAGAAAGCATACAACTCTGATCTGACCTGTTCACAACTGTCCTGTTAGGTTTAGGAGAGGGAACAAATGGCTGTAGTTAGTTTCTATGGTATCTTTGATAGTGCTGCTGTAGTTTATAATATCACTTTAGTGTAATATTCTTTATATGTTTGCCTGTCAGCTTAGGGAGCATGTCTTTTTACATCAATAGGAAGGAGAGGAAGAGGATGGGAAAGAACTTCTAGCTCCTCATGCAACAACTATGCAGCAGAAGTTTGTTTATGTAGTAGTTTGGCTGCATGCAGGTGAAATCCAGAGTTCCTAATGAAAGTAATGTGTGACTTGGACTACAAGGGGATTTTTCTGAACTGTGAGAGTTCATACCCCTGCGGGTCTGTGGAGGGACAGGCATCTACACTTATACTGGGATAAAAATTGGGGTGGGTTATTGCCATTTTTTAAATAATATGATTTATAATGGCGAGAATGATTTACAGGAAAAAAGATCACAGAAATAAAGGTGTAAAATACTGCCAAAAATCATTTGGTTATCCAGAAGCATATAAACAAAGCATGTGAGCCCGCATATAGTTATTTGAAACCATCAATCAAGAGTACTTCTGACATCCTAAATTTTACTCTTATGAAATCTGGTTTTGAAACAGAAGTCCCATAAGGCAGTGCTCATTGGAATACAAGTTGTTTTTGATGAAGCACTTGGAAAAAATAAATAGCATTACAGCTTGCTGATCTTATTAATTTTCAGAGCTTGCTTGCTGTTTCCCTTTTAAGTTTTGGCAATACCAGGAAGAAATATATGTCTTAAATATTTAAAGGTTTACTAATGTATTAAAAAAAAAAAAACCCTGCTTTTTTTTTTTTCCTCCATGCAAGTTATGTTATTAGGATGCCTTACAGTAACCTCACAGGCCGGTCTGTGATCCCTTTCTTCGTGAGATTTTTCAGATACATTGTGAATGTTAAGCCCTTCAGAGCTGTACCTCTTTTTACTCTATGGAACTGCTCTTCTTGCCACTTCCCCCTCCTACAGTCCTCCAGAAAACAGCAGAGACCACTTTAGAACCTTGGTGTGCCACAGCTTATATTAGCTCTCTCAAACAACTGATCACTGCAGTGATCTTAAAGAGAACTGTTTACACCACTGAGAAGTAATGAGTATAAAGTAGCAAGAAAAAAAATAAGGGGAGCTGATCAGGGAAATGGAAGAAAGAAATAGTTTGCTCTTTCTGATCTAATATAAGAATAAAAATAACATCTGTTTAGACTTAAAAGCAATTATCTTGTGGCAAATCAGATTTCAAATCAGTAGTCAGACAAATTTATATCATTGCACATCTCTACTCTGGTTGTACTGTATCACGGTGTTTCACCTTGTGCAATGCCTGCTGTCTAGCTCCTGTGCCATAGAATGCCAGAACAGTATAAGAGCACGTCTGTAAGAGGTGGGCAAAAGGGCCTCCAGCCTCATTAAAAGTAAAAGCTTTTGGGAATGGGGAGCATCCTATGGTTTTGTCAACACTGAGGAAAAATGTCTGCATGATACAGTGGATGTTTTGTATTCTTTACAATAAAAAAAACCCCACACAAAACAACAGCGATCAATCGCTTCAGTTAGTCTCATGACAGAACACTTTCATGAATGCCTAGTGTAACTTACATAAACTCTCTTTTTAAGGAAGTAGCTGAGCACTGTTGCTTTGAAAACAGAACTTAAATGCTTCTGGATGGTAAATATGGCAGTTAGCAATGTACCTGTCTGCACCATCTCATGCTCTGTGGCATCACGATTTTTGTCATCAATGTATTACTTACCCGGGTGACATTTAAAGAACAAGTCCTTTTTAGTTTTAGTCACGTCTTTCATACTTGTTTACAAAATGGATTCTTCTTAACTAGCTTTGTTGATTTTTTCCAACTTTCAGGAGAGAAGTATGAGCTCCATGCTGCCACCGACACTACCCCCAGTGTTGTTGTCCATGTATGTGAAAGCGACCAGGAAAATGATGTGGAAGAGGAAATAAAGAAACCCAAACCAAAAATTATTCAAACAAGAAGGCCAGATTATACTCCTTCCCATTTAAGCTGAACTGCTATGGGTTTTCAAGGGTTGCAAGTAGGGCATATTCAAAGGAAACATTTATTGTGGAAACAACAGGTCACAGGTTTGGTGGCAACAGCAGCAGCTGTAGTAGGAGAAATTCCAATGCAAGTTTGCTCTGAAAAAATAAAGGAAGTTTCATCCTTATTTCTGATGCTGCAGGTTGATAGATACTAGGAGTGTGTTCCCAGATCTCTGGGAACAAAGGGTAGGCAGAAGATGATGTTTTGAGACCTAATAAGACAGACTTTTGGGTTTATTTTGGGGGGGTACTGTAGGCTTTTATGTTATAAAGCAACTGGGGGAAGATTTCTTTGTTCTGTCTCACATAAATCCTCAAACTAATAGGCTAGTCGTTGTGTGGTGTACATAGCGATAACAGAGGTGGTTTTAGAGATAAAATATTTGGAACTGTAAATCTTTTTCATATAATAGATTTTGTGCATGTGTATTCTTGGTCTTCTAAAGTAACTTTGCATTATTTTCTATAGTTTCTCACATGCTTTTGGAGATCTGGGAAATTGTTTAAAGTATTTATTATCTCAGCATCCCGGACTTGCTACTAGATGTGTATATACATTTATATTTATATTTGTTTATATGGAGACTCATATTTCAGCAGGCATACAGTTTATTTGGCACCCTACTCTGGTGCTATGTAACTTGTGCTTTTAAAATTTTACTCTTTGAACTGCCTATATAGAATTTTGTCTGGCAAAGTTGTAGAAAAAAATGTGCAATAGGAAAGTCGTTTAAATAAGTTGATTCAAAATTATTTAAGTTTAAATAATTTATATCTTCGATAACATTTCTTCAGTAACTTCAACTTTGTCATTTGGATTAAAGTATTCTGAAACATAAATACAGCTGATGTTGTGAGTTCACAGCAACGTATACTTCTAGTGAAAGGAATGGTAACGGACTGAGGATGTTATTCAGTGAGCAAATCTGCATTGCTGAGACAAAGATTGAACAGGGATTCAAAAATTGCACACAGAGTGTAGAACAGCAAAGAGAGACGGAGTGCCTTTTCCTCATTCATTCCTGATGTGAACTGTTCTACAGGCTGCACACTTGTATCTTTTTCTACTGGCTTTGTACGCCCATAAGTATATACTTTCCTAGCTTTGCTTCTAAAATAAGCTGGTATTTAGAAATGCTTAACGCCAAGTAATGATGCATACTTAAGTACTGGGTATACGTGGGAAAAGCTCTAGGGGGTTTTTTAATGTATTAGTGCTTGAAAAGAGTAGCTCATGACACACAAGTTTGGCAAAAGATGGCAGAAGTGTATTTTCATATTTGTTTGTTTTATAAATGGAAATCTTCACTTTGATGCAATTTTTTTTAAGAGATAGTAACTGCTATCTGTGGGAAAATATCACTGAAAATTTTTAGAAAGGGGATACGTTTCAAGCTTTTCAAGATGTTTCTAGAAATCAAAGCTGTTCAGTTTTGTGTCGGTTCGCTTTTGCCACACTTGGTCTGAGGACGACTTTTGTAGCTGGAGTTATTGTTAAGAAATCAATTCAGTGCCATTTGAAGCAAACAGACTTAAATGCCCAGGTTCACACCTTGTTTTTAAAATAAAATATTAGTGAAACAAGTTGTGTAACAAAGCCATTCTGAGCTGTGGTGCAGTGCGTGTGGTTTACTGAAGGCCTGTCATTTTACTAAATAAAATAGAGATTAATATCCTGTGACCAAAGAGAACAGGAGTATTTTAAAGGTCATTTAGTTATGACCTTGTTCTGTTTGTTTCAGTTTACGGGGCATACCGAACACTGACAATTGGTGTCTATCTTGGACCTAACTTAAGTGGCACTCTCTCCAAGTTAAGGTGCTTAAGGTTATTTGCCTTATTCATGTGTTAACAAACAGCTGAATTCATCTTCTGCTTCTTAACAGCCCAAAATAAACAGAATGGAGAGAAATTTTGTTAGTTTGCCGCAGCTGTCTAGGCCTTTCCAAGATTTTTTCCATGCTTCTCAAATTGCTACTGGACTTTAGTGTTTTACTTCATACAGCTTGAAATTGCTGAAGTGTGTCTGTTTGGTCCTTCTCCTGTCTATTCATAATTACCAATTCAAAGCATTGGTTTTGCATTAGCAGCTTAGTTTCTCTTGTTTCCTGGCAATCCAAAGAAAGCAGTACTAATACTCAATTAAAAATAATGAATGTTAAAGAAATATCAGTATGACCTTCCCAGTTTATTACCTTGATATCTGCCTGATAAAGGTGGACCCTGGAAACCATGGATGGAAGACTTGGGATGGCTGCAGTGTATTCTCCTTCTGATTGTAACTGTAAACAAAGATGGTGAGACAGTAATCTGCCTGTCTTTTCTGGTTGTATTTCTTGGCTCGTGCCACCTTCTGTTATCATTGCTACAATATATTGCATGCCCTGTTTAAAAAAAAACAACCTGTTCAAATGAATGCTTAATTGGTATTTTATACAACTGTACAGTATGGGGCATATTTAAATTAAAATATTTTGTTGTCTTCTTGTAATGTTGTGGTATTTGTACATGAAACTATTTGAAGGTTTTGTATCACAAGCTGGACACTATCAACACTTTACCGTTCTGTTATACCTTTACTAGTTCTCTTCTACAGCATAAGTTATTCTATTTTTAAAGCTCTTGGAGTATGAAAATGTCAGCTTTTCTATGGCCTTATCCAGTTAATCCACTGTGTTGAGTTGCAAAGCTTATGCAAAAATGCTTTGGAAGTTTTACTCCGCAGTATGGAAGAAATCCTCTCCTGGCAAAAAGGAGTTATTGATATTAATACTCATCATTCTTCTCACTATCTATGACTGGAAAGTATTGAGATTTGTAATAAATTGCCCCATGCACAAAAGCTATTTGAAATAACAAAGTCTTGTTAGTTTAGTGATACACATTGCTATCATTGGGTTATGCGTTTGTGCATGCATTACTACATTAAGAACCTTATCAAGCTGAATTCAACAGTGTGTAAGACTAAAGCTTGTTTCTAACCAGGGCGTTGTTTTTCAGAGCAACAAGTGTAGTAACTTAGATATTTAAAACACTGGACAAGCATATTAGTTGTTCTTGCATAGTCTAGGCTTGTCAAGGGCGGGGAAGCATCGCTCTCATACCATTTTAACAGTTACCACATGGATTTTGCTCTAAGCATAATCACCTGCCTAGTCAAGTTTGGTTGCGTCACTCTAGGAAGAATGCCTTTGGGAAGATAAGTTCTTTAACTTGAGATGGTGATTTGTGTCTATAAAGCTTGTTTTCTTGTTGCGATATGCCCAGAACCTTCTTCCACTTCTAAACATGAAGTGATAGCAAGGGATAGACTTGTACTCTAGGCATGCAGTGTTCAGTAAATTACTCATAAGAGTTAGCTGTTGTGATTCCCCTATCATCTCTTTGCTTTTATTCTGGATTATGTCCAACACATTCTAGAAACATTTTGCAGAACAATTATACCTACTTAACATGTTTAATAGTTCCTGTTTGGGTGTTTAAAAACAAGAATACGGAACAACTGACAACATACAACCAATAACAATGGAGATAAGACATGTTCGAGGCATCCCCAGGACACTGCACCCTACTTTGGTAAAGCAAGACCAAAAGAGTGGCTCAGTTGATGAGTGATCGTTATGATGGATCTAGCAGGACTGGATTCATCTTCTCTGACAGCATTTCCATTGATGAAGAAGTGGCTATCTCACTTGAAAACCTTTTGCGACTTACCTAATCTGTGTTTATGTACCTACGTTGCCAGCATCTCTGTCATCTTCCTTGCCTTTTTTTTTTTTTTTTCTCAGTAATTAGTAATTGTTTACCTCTCTTCCACTATCTGAAAGGTGCTTACAGTGAGAGTGGGGTTGGTCTCTTCTCACAGGTGACAGGATGAGGGGAAATGGCCTTAGGTTGTGCCAAGGTAAGTTTAGGTTGGATATCGGGAAACACTTCTTTACAGAAGGGGTTGTTAAGCACTAGAACAGGCTTCCCAGGGAGGTGCTTGTATCACCATCCCTGGATGTATTTAA
>VXAB01004376.1:7414-20787 GCA_013399175.1 Odontophorus gujanensis
TTTTTTTTTTTTTTTTTTTTTTTTTGGCGGTGAATTGTATTCTTATGGCTGAATTCTATATGGGAAGTGCACAACAGCAGATCTCTTTGCTTACGAAGTTTAAGTGTGTCTGTGAGAACACTCATCTTAGCGGAAGGTACTTTAGTAAAGGAATAGTGAGATACAGCCACAAATCTACTTGGAGAGATGCTGAATGAAAAAGGTTCAGAGGCATTCCACCATATTTGTAGGTTCATAACTGATTATAAAACTAAAGATTTCTATTAAATGTGATGGTGAAACAACAGGAGATAATTATCTTAAGGTGTGGATTATTATTTGAAGTTCATTCAGACTGTTACACTCTTTAATTCTAAAAAATCTGACTGGATATCACTTAAGCATAGTCTTTTGTGTTTGTGCGTGGTCGTTTGGTACTTTCTGCCTTTACTGCAGCTGGAAATGCTGTAGGTAGAGCTTTTCTTGCATAATATATATAATAATTATTTCAGCATTTCTCATTTTACACTGAGCGAAGGTTACTATTCATAAGCATACACTCATGAAGAAGCAATATTGCTTCTGAAAGGTTTTCGGCAATACCATGCAGTGTTCACAGTTATGCAGCACACTCTTTCACAGGAAGCAGCCTAGTGGCTAACCCTTACGTGAGTCCAGGGTGGCACCACCCTCGGTCCACCCCTACAGGTCATGTGGAGAGCAAAGGTGCAAATAATTTGCCAGTGCTCCCAAGACCAGCCACACCCCCTTATCAGGTGCTCAGTCAATCCCCAGTTCAAGCCATGACCTAACCTTGATACAGATTCTCATATAGTCTGAATTGTAATCTATTGTATGACTAGGTCTAAGGAAATTTATTCTGTGAAACACTAAATAAATAAGAAGACACATATAATGTTATTTACTGAAATAAGCCATGTAATTTGTAGCACTCTGGAACACTGAATTGAGTGTCCCTGGAGTATCTATTTCCTGATTTACATCATAATTCATTTATAAAGGAAGGAAAATTTCCCATATTTTTAATCCAGCAGTGCCTCCACCATGGTGAGCACATAACGCTTACCATTGCGAGATCGTGGCAGGGTGATATAATCAACCTGCCACGACTCCCCGTATTTATACTTTTGCCATCGCCCTTCCCCCCAAAGAGGTTTCATCTTCTTGGCTTGTTTAATTGCAGCACATGTATCACAGTCATGGATAACCTGTGCAATAGCATCCATAGTTAAGTCCACCCCTCGGTCTCTGGCCAACTTATATGTTGCATCTCTTCCTTGATGGCCCGAGGTCTCATGGGCCCACCGTGCTAAAAATAATTCACTCTTGTGTTGCCAGTCCAAGTCTGCTTGAGCCACCTTAACTTTGGCAGCTCGATCTACCTGATGGTTATTTTGTTGTTCTTCAGTTGCCCGGCTCTTAGGAACATGAGCATCTACATGGCGCACCTTTACAACCATATTCTTTATTCGGGCAGCAATGTTTTTCCACAGTTCAGCAGCCCAAATAGGTTTACCCCTCCGTTGCCAACCATTTTGTTCCCATTGCTGTAACCACCCCCATAAAGCATTTGCCATCACCCATGAGTCAGTGTAAAGATAAAGCACTGGCCACGATTCACATTCAGCAATATCTAAGGCCAGTTGGACAGCCTTTACCTCTGCAAATTGACTTGATTCTCCTTCTCCTTCAGTGGCCTCTGCAACTTGTCATGTGGGGCTCCACACAGCAGATTTCCATCTGCGGTGCTTACCCACAATGTGACAGGATCCATCTGTGAACAGGGCGTATTTCTTTTCGTCTTCTGGTAGTTCATTATATGGTGGGGCTTCTTTAGCACATGACACCTCCTCTGCTGGTGTTGTTCCCAACTTTTTACCTTCAGGTCAGTCCATGATCACCTTCAGGATTCCTGGATGGTTGAAGTTCCCCATCCGAGCTCGCTGTGTAATCAGTGCAGTCCAAGTGGCATCAGTAGCATGATGGGTAGAGGGAGCTGTCCCTTTGAACATCCAGCTCAACACTGGCAATCGAGGTGCCAGAAGGAGCTGCGTTTCAGTACTGATTACTTCAGAACCAGCTCGAACATCCTCTACACTGCTGCTGGAAAGGAAGGTCCCACTTGGAGTTTGTGGCAAAGAGCTTCTGGAGAGACCTGAGGCCGACTCCTTGGACTCTCACACTCAGTGGTCTCAAATAACTCATGTACCCTGTCATATGTTTGACAGCAGGAACTTTCCATGATTGTGTTACTAACATGAGACTGATTTCTCTGAAGTGGGATCAGGTTCTGTTTCTTTTTTGTTGCTGTTGTTTGTTTTCCTTTGAATTCCTGGTCTATCTCGTTAAGAAATGACAGAATATCACTGGCTGCATTTGTGTAGGGAGTCTTAGAAGTGGTCTCTCCATGAGATCTGACAGGAGACATTCTCTTATTGGAACTGCCAGTGGTCTTGAATAACTTCATATACTGTACTCAGCATTTTGAGAACTGTTCAGGCAACAATTTTTCTTTGGAAAGAAGTTATTAAGTTGTTAATAGTATGATGTACTGGGTTCCTTGGTTTCAGTGTTAATAAGAATTTGTAGGAAGGATTTGTATTTGTTTGTTTGTTTGTTTGTAAGCCAGTAATCTCTACAGTTTTTCCATGCAGGGAGGTCAAGAAAGTAGGGGAAAGAATTTACTGTTCCTCTTTGCAATGCCCTGAGTGGTAGGTGACTGGGTACTCTGAGAACATTCAGATGTATATTTAAATAGCTTAAGCAGATGACTCATGAAATGCTGTTTAGTTAAGTTACATGTATACACTAGCATCCGTGATAATAAATACCCATTGTCCAGGTTCTTGGTTACACATAGATGGATGCATACATTTTCTCACAGGTAAATAACTCACAAAATAAAATGTTCACAGATTTTAGAAAAAATAACCACATGATTTTTATTATCTTTTTCGAAGAGCATTTATGTGTTTTTAATGTTCTTTGAATGTGAATATTTTCAATATTTTCAATAACATGACTAATGACCATGTTGTTAAGTTAGTTACTTAGTTAAATTTTACAGTAATTTTCCTGAGCATATCAGTGGAAAATATATGGGTTTTTTTATGAATTAAGGTGTTCAGACTATTTTTAGTTTTTGTCCTTCATACTGGACCAGTAAACTAAGCAGACACTCAAGGCTACATTAATTTTTGAACTCACAGATAACAAAATTTGTGATATGACTCCCAGTGAACACTGGTTATTTGATGAGCATGGTCATCTTATAAACAGGGGCACAGACAAGGCAGAGACATTTAAGGTCTTCTTTGCCTCTGTCTTCAACACTGAGGATGGGCTCTGGTACCCCTGGTGCCCTGATTTGGAGAACTGTGACTGTGGTAAGGATCAATTCTCGGGCAACCCAAAATTGTGTGGGATTTTCTGCTTCACATGGATGCATATAAGTCCATGGGACCCATTGAGATTAATCCCAGAGTACGTACAGAGCTAGCTGATGTCATTGTGAGAGATGTCTCAACTGTTTTTCAATGATTTTGGGAATCCGGAGGACTCCCAGATGACTGGAAACCGGCAAACATTCCAATTCTCAAGATAGTGCAAGAAAGAAGACACTGGTAATTACAGTCCCGTCAGTCTCACTTCAGTGACTGGCAAAGTTATGGAGAAAATTATGCTGGGAATTCATAAAAATCAGCAGAAGGACAATGCTGTCATTGGTGACAACCTACACAGGTTCATGAGAGGAAGATCCTATTTAACTATCAACTATCTTTCATGACCAAGTTGACCAAGGGAAGCCAGTTGATGTGATCTTTTTAGATTTCAGTAAAGCTTTTGATAATGTTTCTCAACAGTATCATGCTATACAAAATGTCCAGTATATACCTTAACAAGATCAATGTGGTTTGTGACTAATTGGGTGATGGGTTGGACCCAAAGTGTATTACATCAGGCTGATGGACAGACACTGGTGGAGTTCCCCAGGGCTCCATTTTTAGGGCCAGTTCTCTTAAATGTTTTCATAAATGACATGGATGTAGAATGTTGTGAATTTGCTGATAAGACTAAAATGGAAGGAACTGAGGGGAGACCTCAAAGAAGTCTACAACTTCCTCATGAAGAGGAATGGAGGGGCAGGCTCTGATCTCCTCTCTCTGTTGACCAGAGATAGAACCCAAAAGATTGGCATGAAACTGCAACAAGGGGAGGTTCATGTTGGATATCAGGACAGGTTTCTTCACTGATAGGATTAGGCCTCCTCTGGAACAGCCTTCTCTGGGAAGTGGTCATGGCACCAGACTTGCTAGAGTTCAAGAAGTATCTGAACAATGCTCTCAGACACGGTGTCTGATTTTTGGGTGGTCTTGTGTTGAGCTGGAAGTTGGGTGCTATGATCCTTATGGGTTGATTCCAACTTCGGATATTCTGTGGTTCCATGAGTATGTAGCTAGCCTGAAATAAATTAAAATGTGGTTCAGCACAGAGAATAATAACATTCCCATACTTCTTTATAGTCTGCAAAGTAAAGTACTGGAGCTTATATTACTGTACTGCTCTCCAATTATTTGTTCTGGAAATAAATAGAAAATGTCATATCAACATTCCTTTCACAAAGTCTATAATTTGTATACATTTGTGTTGAAAGTACTCACAGGCAAAGGCCAGGACTTCTCTGTCATAGGTATTTTTAGTTTAAAAAATAAAAACAAGTTCTTATTCTAGCTAGCCTTTACAATTTGAATTAAGCGAGTTACTTGAAACAAATGGAAATTAAGCATAGGTAAGTTGATTATGCATTAAGCCTCCCCTTGAGAAATAATAACGAAAAAATACCAAAACACTTTCGCAAAACAATTAAACACAGAATGCACATGTCATTGTAATTAGAGCTCAGTTGTTCCTTTCTAAAGCAGTTGTAACGTAATACCATGTGGAATATCTTTTTTGTTAAAATACTGTTGTGGTTTTGTGGTTTCGATGCTGGTATTCCACATCAGAACATCACGGATGCAGTTAAGGAGTTAATGCTGTTGTGGAGCAGCAGAGGGGCGGAGCTCCGCACCGGACGCCAGGCCCGCTCTCTCTCGGCGCGCTCTCTCGGCTGCCGCGGAGTTTCAGCGCGTGCTTCCCCTGCAGTTCCTCCCTAACGTAAGCTCTCAGTTTTTGTTTGGAAACTTTGTCTCTCTAATTGTTCAGTTTTATTAGATTTAGTAAAGTTACCATTCCTTCTCAAATTGTGCCCTTGTTGTTTTTTTTTGTAGACCCATCTATTCCCTCTGTCTCCCCACCACCCCCTGACCCCACGGAGCGCACGGCTCTGCTCGGGCGGCCACGTGGCCACTGACGGCGCAGGTTTTTTTTCTCTCTCTCTTTGTTTTGATAGAAAGTATAAAGGGAAAGTTATGAGGAATTCACACTATTCAAGCTATTAATTTATGTTCTAAGCTGATTCAGTCTTTCAACACAGTATAACTCCCTAATTATTTTTATATGAATTTCTGGAAAAATTTAACCAAATTTTTCTAGCTATGTTTGGACATGAAATGCAAAATCATTGGGAAACATTTTGGTTATACCTTCTAACATTGTTAAAAAAAACAACTCTTGAAAGAGTAGTGAACTTTCTCTAGGAACGTTATACATTGAACTCTGCATGAGCAGGCAAACTGAGGTGGCAGCAAAAAGGTGAAGTAACATTAACAGGACAGCTTGCTCATCAGTGTGTGGCACAGAGCAGAGCTGGAGCAAGGCCTGAATTACTCTGGAGCCCTTTCTGCTGTCTGTACTAGACAGAACACTGACTTCACTGAGCAACTCAGTGCTACCTCTGGCATCTCAACACTGTAGTCTGTTAATCCTCGTGCCCTCAGATACATTTTTCTTCCGCTCCTCAGGGGCTGTCTCTCCCACACTCAGCTAGACAGTTTTAGATTCTAATTTAGTCCAAGGACAAAGAGAATGAAGGCTTTGGGGTTGCATGGAAGAATGGCGCTATTAAAATAGCAAGCAGCTTGTACTGGTGTTTTATTTTAAGCTTATTTCCTGGTTTTGACTGGAGCTGCTGACTTTGTCACAAAAGCTTCCTTCCTTATTGCTTTGTTAAAAATATTCATACATTGTTTATGTATGCATCTGTGTGAGAGAGGATCTTAGAGTGAACTTGTGAGATCATGCTGGTATCAACTCAAGCTCTTGAAGAATGAGAACTGTAATGATGTTGCAGAAAAAGCTTTCTGTGAGGCCTTTTCTCCTTCTGTGAACACAGCGCTAAGAATATTACACTGTATGTTACACTGTATGTAATATTCTTGTATTCCAAACCCATTTTCTTGTAGCATGGACAGGCTTGAGAGCATTATAGAGCCTTATATCAGGCTTGAGGCCTGATAGACAGGCTTGAGAGCCTTCAGACTTGACCCAGACACTGAATATCTCTCCTTCTCTACTTCATAGCGAAGAATTGAGTCTGCATTTGTCTTCTGTGATATATAGTGAAAGAAGGAGTAATTAATCAGAAGTTTCTTTCCATTTGAAGTGAGTTAGAATCACATAGAACTGAAAGATATTTATAAAAATGCAAGAGACATTAATCTTAGTCTTCTCATATTCAAGAACTGAGCAGAAACTTCATCATCATAATTTTCGATCTTTTTCCCTGTAGTTCATTCACCTCCTGAGTTTCTTTGGCTTATGATAACGCCACAAAACCTGTCTGATTCCTCATTTAGGCTTATTGTTCCTTTCTGTCCTTAGTATTTTTTTTCTCTCTCTCTTTTTCTTTTTTTCCTGGGGGGTTGCCTTTTCTGATCCCTGGACAAGTAAATTTCAACACATGCTGTGTTCATGTTTAGTCATTATTAGGGGTTCCCAGGCTTCAGTGAGCATTAAGAATATTCATTGAAGATTAATTCATGAATTATGCTGTGTCTCAGTTCCAGCTGAGACATCGTAACATCATAACTGTTGCCAAAACCTCATGTCAAATGGTGAATGAGGTGTTAATTATCCATATTTTGCTCAAAATGTCTTGTTCATGCTCCATTTGTGTTCACGCCTTTGTATGATACCCTAGATGTCTCTACCACAGGAGTTCTATTTCTGCAAAAACTTAAATGGCATTAGGAGGTCCTGGTTATATTAATAGTATTCAAAAGACAGAGCTTTGACTGCTGTCTGACCAGGTTCTCAGGATTTCACATGAAATTTCTAGGTTGCATGAGTACAAGTCAGTTCTCCGTCTGACTCATTATGTTTGATACCTCCAGCTTCTGTTGAAGTTTCTTCAGCAATAGATCCAATTTCATAGATTATATCTGGCACTCATTTTTTGTTTCTTTGGTGTAATATACGTGTTCAATAGAAACTTCATTTTCTTCTTGTCCTAGGTATTATAATAACTTTACCCAGTGCACAGAACGTGAAGCCAACAATGCAAGTTGCTTTTGGCCAAACCCCCTTGCAGAGAGCTTTATCACTGGAATTCATAAACAATTCTTTTCAAACTGCACTTTGGACAATGTTCGCTGGGAAGATCCGCCAGATGGAATTCTCATAACTCTAATCTTGATTCCAGTCATGTTAACATGTGCTATGATAATACTGGTAGTATGGTGCAGTAAGAGAAGAGATAGCATAAATTGTTCCCAATGGCTTTCTTTTTAGCATTTCCTTCTTCAAGGAAAAGAAAAAAATAATAAAAAAAATAGAGAATGGTGAAAAAAGAACCTTGACATAAAAATTTCAGACCTGCAGAAATGGAACCTGCGATATGTTGGGACAGAGATGATGCTTCTGTGAGCGAACAGCTGCTTGCTTCTGACAAAAGTCAGCGCGTCTGAGGCTGGTTATCAGAGTTACGGTTGCAAAACTTTTGACTATCACTGAGTCTCATAATGATAAAATTCACAGGCATTGCCCAGAATTAAGGTAGTCCCCAGGCAAGTATGCCCCTTGGTTACAGGAGAGATAAAGTTTACCCATAGGTTAAGCTAGTTGATAAATTAAGTTTTGCAAAACTATGCAAGTGTATACGTGCAAGTGTACCATTAAATGTGAGGAAGGTGTTATCTCTTGAATTTCTGTGTAGGACTCTTGAGATTTTCATCCGTGAACCTTGTAACACAGACGGAAAACCATTGCCAGAGGACATGAACATGGATGTGTAACCAAGTAGTAACTTCTGAAAGTTAGTGAAAAAACATCATTATTAAGAACTGGAAATCTTGTCTTGGCAAAAGGAACAATTAATGTGTCCAGTGAAACAAGGGAAAAGAGTCNGTTCAATAGAAACTTCATTTTCTTCTTGTCCTAGGTATTATAATAACTTTACCCAGTGCACAGAACGTGAAGCCAACAATGCAAGTTGCTTTTGGCCAAACCCCCTTGCAGAGAGCTTTATCACTGGAATTCATAAACAATTCTTTTCAAACTGCACTTTGGACAATGTTCGCTGGGAAGATCCGCCAGATGGAATTCTCATAACTCTAATCTTGATTCCAGTCATGTTAACATGTGCTATGATAATACTGGTAGTATGGTGCAGTAAGAGAAGAGATAGCATAAATTGTTCCCAATGGCTTTCTTTTTAGCATTTCCTTCTTCAAGGAAAAGAAAAAAATAATAAAAAAAATAGAGAATGGTGAAAAAAGAACCTTGACATAAAAATTTCAGACCTGCAGAAATGGAACCTGCGATATGTTGGGACAGAGATGATGCTTCTGTGAGCGAACAGCTGCTTGCTTCTGACAAAAGTCAGCGCGTCTGAGGCTGGTTATCAGAGTTACGGTTGCAAAACTTTTGACTATCACTGAGTCTCATAATGATAAAATTCACAGGCATTGCCCAGAATTAAGGTAGTCCCCAGGCAAGTATGCCCCTTGGTTACAGGAGAGATAAAGTTTACCCATAGGTTAAGCTAGTTGATAAATTAAGTTTTGCAAAACTATGCAAGTGTATACGTGCAAGTGTACCATTAAATGTGAGGAAGGTGTTATCTCTTGAATTTCTGTGTAGGACTCTTGAGATTTTCATCCGTGAACCTTGTAACACAGACGGAAAACCATTGCCAGAGGACATGAACATGGATGTGTAACCAAGTAGTAACTTCTGAAAGTTAGTGAAAAAACATCATTATTAAGAACTGGAAATCTTGTCTTGGCAAAAGGAACAATTAATGTGTCCAGTGAAACAAGGGAAAAGAGTCATGCCACTTTATAAAATAGCTTAGGAAATGCCTTTGAGCATACTTGTATGGCTTACAAACTCCAGAAGGAATACACATCTTTCTTTACAGAAAATCCATGAGAGGAAAATGATTGATTGTAAGTACGCAAGGGAAGAAACGTCCATGTACCAGACTATTTATTTTTCTCTTTTATGATTATTATACTTGATGGCATGAGTTCAGTGTATACTCCCTGCTCTCACTTCAGTTTTTGAGAAGTGACATCCTTCAAATAAACACAAATGTGTGATGTTGATTGAACTGCCTTTTAGAGGGGGATTTTGTATATAATTCATTTTTCATCCTGTGAAGAATATAAGAACTGAAGTATGGATATCGAAGAAGTATGAACTTAGCTTGGAACAGACGTAGGAAAGGGAAGAAAAATATACTCAAAAACCTTATTCTATAAAGCTATCACTATGTAACAATTTAAATAAACATCACATGCTTAAAATAAAACGTATTTCTTGTTTCTGTTATAAATCTTTTCTTCCATTTCATAGAATACCTTCCAGTCAAAAGCCCTTACATTATAAGCAAATTAAGTCTCTTACAGGTAATTGTTCATTTTACTATACGGTATGCAGACAAATAAAATACATCTGGAATTGTAAAAGAATGGTTTTCTGTATCTGAATTTAAGATTTTTTTTCTTTTAAGATTCTTGTCTGCTGTTTAATCGTCAGGCCTGAATCAAATTAGAGACACTCTCTTTATTAAAAATGTTTATTTAAAGATATATAAATAAAAGATTTGTGCTCATATCAAATCACAGAAGGTAAGTTGTAACTGAGTCCTCAGTTCTGATCGCAATATTGCATGTTAAGCTCAGTCTGAATTAAGATAGCAGGGTTGGTGCTGCGAATTTGAGGATGTTGTTTATTGAGGAACTCAATAACAATAATCTACCAAGGTATTAAGTATAAATCAAATACTTAACTAACAAAAGTATTCTGAAAGGAATGAAGAACTTGCGTTCAATAAAACTTACTTTCTTTACAGTTTGTCATATAAATATATGACAACTGAGATGCAGAAGTAAACTTCTCTGACTTCTCTGAACTTGAGCCTTGTTACGTATTTATAACGCCAATAGGCTCAATAGGTTCAGAGAGGTCAGAGAAGGTTCCAAAAAGAAGACACACTCATGCATGTGTCCTTTGTGAACCTTTCAGAATCTTTTAATACATTTACCTACAGCATATTATCCCATATTTATTCAGACTATTTATGGAATTTCAGACTAATTATGGAATGCATTACGTTTATAGCTGACATATATATATCTATCACAGGAGGTCTAGAACATAAGTTCCAAATGATTCTTAAGTGCAGAACCAAGTACCCTCACAAAAAACTTCTAATGGGTTTTATTAAAATTGAGAGAGTACTTCTGTGGTTGTAAACCAAAGTAAAAGTTAAAGGTACAGAGGCTAACAACAAATGCGCTTGTTTTCTAAGTTAAAAAAGAAATAAGGCCCCTACCCTCTTATGAAAACTAATTCCAAGGGGATTAAAACTCCCACAAAGCTGAATCATTTCAGATTCATGCAAACTTAATTGTTCTCTTCCACTTATGGAAAGCAACCGTACATTCGACGGAATCCCTATTTGAAATACTCAGCTTGTCCATATATCTAATAATGTGGTCTCCTAAAAAGCCAGACATGGGGGTTGACATTTAGATACCTACACATACCTATCCTACTTCTATAAGAGTGAAGTTTACATTCAAACACAATTAACAGGAAAGAAAGAACAATTTTTTTCCAGTATATATTATCTCTCTCATCAAACTTGAACTATTTATTCTCTTTTTAATNTAAACTGTGTAAAACAGCAGAAAGGAATTTACCGGCAAGAAGGAGAAGACGTGTGCTTCTGCTAGAGTAACGACTAGATGAAACAATTGCAACAAACGTAACAGGTGCACGATTGTATACTGTGAGCCAATCAAATCTTTACACGTATTGCCTTTCTGTGTACATAAGCTTTGACTTATTGCTTAATAAAGGAACGTTAGCTTGCATCAAGCTGGGTTCCTGTCCTATCATTGCAGCAAATGGTGACCCCGACATTCGAGACTTTGCTTAGACCAGCTGCAAGACCCGAAGAACTTAAGAGTCAGCTGCTGAAAGGAAGCAGGAAACGGATCCGTACAGTCACCTCCTCGTGACTGGAAGGTGAGCTTGTGGTGACTATGAGAAATCAAACATCTTGCGAAGAGCGTGACGTTTTTTATATTACGAGGAATTTAATCTCAAAGCATGAACAGACTCTTTCTAACGCGAACTTAAAACTCATCTTGCGGTGGGTACGGGATAAAATCCCCGATATGGATACTTCCACCATTTTTACGCTAGAATTATGAGATCGAGCTGGGGTTGAGCTGTGGGATGCATCTACCAGCGGTAATTCCGAGGTGCTCAAATAAAATTCGACAAGGAAGGGCAAATTCTTCCTACTGTTCCCCATGCCCCCACCCCTCCACCCCTGCCGCTGCCCCTCGGCACAGGAAGCAGCTCCTGCCAGGTCTCGACCAACCCCACGTCCGCTCGGGGAGCAGGGAATTTGCCACCTCCTGCCGCCCCCCCATTAGCTGCATCAGCCTCCTATCAACTCTCCTCTCTAAGAGAGGTTAGGAGGTGTCTGCAAAATCTTTGAAAGCCCTAGTAGTATGGGCACAGGAGCACGAAAGGTGCATTCAAATGCCATTATTATTTAACCCTGAAGAATGGCATGAAGTAGGAAATCTTGGGAATCAACAATTGTGCGTGGCCAAGAAGGAAAAAAGGTGCTGGGAGAAATCTGGAGAGAAGTGATTAAGGCATTGAAGGTTATTGCTTCCCATAACCAGGTCAACAATACTAGAGCTGTACTGATAACCTGATATTATTGACTCAGAAAAAATAGTTGTTATATAGAACGATTATATATATAGAACGATTCTCTCTTTCATCNCAATAATCTACCAAGGTATTAAGTATAAATCAAATACTTAACTAACAAAAGTATTCTGAAAGGAATGAAGAACTTGCGTTCAATAAAACTTACTTTCTTTACAGTTTGTCATATAAATATATGACAACTGAGATGCAGAAGTAAACTTCTCTGACTTCTCTGAACTTGAGCCTTGTTACGTATTTATAACGCCAATAGGCTCAATAGGTTCAGAGAGGTCAGAGAAGGTTCCAAAAAGAAGACACACTCATGCATGTGTCCTTTGTGAACCTTTCAGAATCTTTTAATACATTTACCTACAGCATATTATCCCATATTTATTCAGACTATTTATGGAATTTCAGACTAATTATGGAATGCATTACGTTTATAGCTGACATATATATATCTATCACAGGAGGTCTAGAACATAAGTTCCAAATGATTCTTAAGTGCAGAACCAAGTACCCTCACAAAAAACTTCTAATGGGTTTTATTAAAATTGAGAGAGTACTTCTGTGGTTGTAAACCAAAGTAAAAGTTAAAGGTACAGAGGCTAACAACAAATGCGCTTGTTTTCTAAGTTAAAAAAGAAATAAGGCCCCTACCCTCTTATGAAAACTAATTCCAAGGGGATTAAAACTCCCACAAAGCTGAATCATTTCAGATTCATGCAAACTTAATTGTTCTCTTCCACTTATGGAAAGCAACCGTACATTCGACGGAATCCCTATTTGAAATACTCAGCTTGTCCATATATCTAATAATGTGGTCTCCTAAAAAGCCAGACATGGGGGTTGACATTTAGATACCTACACATACCTATCCTACTTCTATAAGAGTGAAGTTTACATTCAAACACAATTAACAGGAAAGAAAGAACAATTTTTTTCCAGTATATATTATCTCTCTCATCAAACTTGAACTATTTATTCTCTTTTTAATACTCCCTACTGTGCATTAGAAAGATAAGTATTTGCTATGCTGCTGTAGTTTAATACACACATGAACAAGACCAAAGCTTCTGAACAAAAACCGCTTTTTTAATCATAGACTGGTTACAATAATTATTAGTCAAGTATCACCTGACAGGAAGTAATAGAATGAATATTTTCCTGCTGTAATGTATGAAAAATAATGCTACGCAAACATACACTTTGCAGGAATCTCTTTATCTTAAAAATAAAATAATAATAAT
>VXAB01004377.1:0-20960 GCA_013399175.1 Odontophorus gujanensis
CAGTCACCAGGGTCTTCACCTGACTAACATGAATTTTCAAATATCACTGAAAATGTCAAGAACTTCCGGAAGAAGTTACACAGTTTATTTATTTATTTATTTATTTTATAAGAAACTGATATTTGTTAATTTGACGTTCAGTAAGAACTTCAGTGCAGAAGTAATCAAGGGGAAGAAAAATAATGACATGTGGCAGTAAAGTATTCCAAATTATTCATTTGCATTGAGGAAATAGATCTTTAGAATTGTGGATATCTCTCTGAATTCTATTACAACACTGCTGTCAGAAGGTTCAAAGTAGTAAAAATGTAGCGTAAATGTCATCAGGAAAAACCTATCAGGAAAAGAATAGAAGCACCATTGTGCAGAATTAACATGACTTGCCACTCACTCAGCAAAGACTAATTTTGATAGAGCTGTATTTCCTGCTCTCTCTGGTGTTACATGGTTTCTCCCATTTGAAGCCACTCTTTCCACCTTACTCCCACAGGAAGCATAAGCAAACCTCAGAGATAGTCAACCACATATTTTGTATCCCCTTAAGTCCCATCCACTGCAACCAGACGTGATATTTTTCATTTCATAAAGCATTAAACTCTTTCATGTGTATAGATTGTCTTCCTGAAGTGGAAATAGTAGAACTGAATGGATTTCTGATGTCCATAAATCAGACAGAGTTAGAGCAAGGATGTGCTGAATCACTTAGAAAGCATATGCCTAAAAATAGGGCAGAATGTGCTGCTCAAAATACAGCATGGTTTCTTTGTCAGTGTCTTGTTTGTCTCAAACACCTCTCCCAGAATCTTTTATTTGTTCATTTCTACTTTGACTTGGTAGTCTTGTTAAAAATGTAATAATTATAGCTGTACATTTAAGTCTTTATTGGTGTCAGTGGTTCTTTCTTGTTCCTTTAAGACTTCTACACAAAAGAAGCGAAAATAAAAGTAGATATGATAAATATTTTCTGCCATTAATGTGAATATTCTAACAATTATAAACAGACATTTTATAAGAATTTGGTGAAGTCAGATTCTGGATCTGCAGTAATACAATTGACAAGCATAGAAATCTCTTTTCAAAGCCTATTCCTTCCCATATCATCATGACTGTATTTTAAATCATCCACACTGTTAGAATGTAAATGTTCTCTTGAATAAATCAGATGAAGCTTTCACAAGGAAGTGGTACAATCTAGAAAGACTGACATTTCAGACCTTATTTAAATTGCAGTGAATTTCTCCCCTTCTACCTCTGTGCTTGTATGATTTCTCTTATTTATCAGTGAATAGCATACTTGAAAATACTCTGATTGCTTTGCTTGATGAAATGCACACAAAGGGTGGATGTTGTATTGTTGTTGCTAATGCAATATTGTGTAAACTGATTAAAGAAAAAGGAAATATTCAGTTGATTTCTTAGATATTTCTGCATTTTTACATATAATTTTAGATATTCCTGTCATCTAGATTCTACAGATGTACCAATAACTCCTAGATCACCATTAATTAGTGCTTGATTCTTCTTCAAAGTTTCCTAATGTTTCTTAGTCCTTTGACAGTCAAAGAAGAGCGTAATCATTCTGATAGCTAAGAAAGCAGAACTGGCTTCACTGAACATGTAGAAGGCCGAGGTACTTACTAAGTTTTTTACCCTAATCTTCCCAGTCAGGTTTCTCATGCATCTCATGTCATGAAGATGATCAGAGGGCTGAAGGAGATAGGCTTGCTCAGCCTGGGAAGAGAAGAGTCTGGGTAGACAACATCGTGATATTGGAATCTTACGTCCAGTTCTGGGCTCCTCGGTACAAAAAAGACCAGGACATCCTTGAAAGAGTCCAGCGGAGGGCTACAAAGTTAATTAAGGGTGTGGAACACCTCCCTTATGAAGAAAAGCTGAGAGACCTGGGTCTCTTCAGCTTTGAAAAAAGAAGACTCAGAGGGGATCTGATCCATGTCTATAAACATCTAAAAAGCAGGAGGCAAAGGGATGAGGCCAGACTCTTTTCAGAAGTGTGTGGCAATAGGACAAGGGGGGACAATGGCCACAAATTGAAGCATAGGAAGTTCTGCACAAATGTGCATGGGAACTTCTTCACAGTGCAGTGATGGAACACTGGCACAGGCTGCCCAAAGAGGTGGTGGAGTTTCCTTCTCTGGAGACATTCAAGGCTCTCGTGGGCATCTACCTGTGCAACCTGGTCTTGGGAGCCTTCTTTGGCACGGGGGTTGGACTCGATGATCTCTGGAGGTCCCTTACAATCCCTATGATTCTGTGATTCTGCTATTCTAATGCTTAAAGAGAACTTATAAAGAGGAGATTGACCATCTTTTCAGATGGTCTCATAGTGACAGGTCAATGGAGAATGGTTTTAAACTAAAAAAGGAGAAATTTACATTACTTACTAGGAGGAAATTCTTTGCTCAGAGGGCACAGGCTGCCCAGAGAAGCTGAGAATGCCCTGTCCCTAATGACATTCAAAGTCATGTGGGATGAGGCCTTGGACATCCTGATGATCTTGATGTAGTGGCAATCCTGTCCATGGCAGAGAGGTCCAACCTAAGCCATTCTATGATTGTGTGATACTATGACATAATGTTGAAGGGCATTAGATTGTTGAATAACTTCATAGCAACAATAAAATAAAAGACTGTTGTTTCACTACTTCTAGTATTTTTTTTTTTTTATTGCTGGAGTTCAGCCTATTTCACAATAGTAGTTTTTCCTTATCTCTCTTTTCCAGTTTATTTTGCATAACATGGCTATACAAAAAGAAATTCCATCCAAGCTATTTGGATAGCTTGTTCACATGTTCAAGGGGATAAGAATCATAGTGTCCAAAATCATTAAAGCTACTCATGAGATGAAAAATAACTGATTTGCATCTTGAAGTAATCTATACAACCAACATCAAGCACTATGTCTTCTAGAATTTTTTAGAAGTTCAGCCTGGAAATTCAAAAACAATGTATTTGAGAATCTTTCCATAAGAAATAATTTAAGCTGATTTTACTAGATAACTTGATATTTTGTGCATGTTTTATGAAGGCAAGACTTCTATTGCAACCAAGGTTTGTGCTGGGCAACTTATTATGTGATAACTCAGTCTAGAATTATATACGATAAAGGTCACAGATGACAAAGAAAAGATGTGAAGATGCCAATCCAGTTACTGAATATCAAGACTTACACTCAGGGACTTTGATAGATAATGCATTGTGTGGGAGCACAAGTTAATTTACACGGACAGATCTCCAGACAAAATGAAATGTCACAGTTCTGCCCTCTGGTTCTCTGAGTCTACGTCAAACATCAGTATCAAGAAATTCAAGAATAATATACACAGAGGACCATTCAGGAATTTTTTTCTTAGCTGTAATGATGTTAGAAAGATATTTATCTGTGAATCTTTAATTTATTTAATGAAGAAATAATCTTTAACTCCACTTATAACGTANTGTTTCCTTACTTTATGACAGTATGTTCTTACATACTGATCTTCTCACTCATTAAAGAAATTATTTCATGCACATGGTCAAGTTCTCTACAAAAACCACTGTTCATTCTTGTATGGCATCTATGACGTTTATCCTGGGATTCAATAATCTTGGCATGGAAATGGTTTGGATACTGCTGATGCCTGCTTCTGCAATGCATATCCTCTTAGCAGAAGTAGATGATCATCATAAATGATATCAGTTTACTATCTAACTGCATGTGCAAGGAAGAAAAACATTACTTTCAGTTCTTACAGCTTAGGGTAGTGTTAAGCATCTTCGTTAAGTTTAGAGGGTTTCAGAAAATAAAGGACAATTATAACTGATAGTATAATTGAAAAGGGAATTCGGTACTAGAAGATATACAAGCCAGCCTCCCAAAGGAATATAATTGCAATTAAATGTAGTCATAGTTTATCTCTTCTCAGGAGAGAAGTTTGTTAGAGTCATCTGTTCTTCCATTTCTTAGATCATGTTCACTGTGCGGTATGAAGTTTCAAGGGAAACAAATCAAAATTCCAGCAAAATTCCAAAAACCATAAGGAAACCAAATCACTCAAAAGCTTTGGAAGTAGTGTGTCAGAATTGCATGTATATCTGTAGTAGCATGTAAGCTAAGACTGTGCTGAGATTAGTACTTAGTAAGAGGGATAAAGACCTCTTTCTAAACTTCAATGTTTGAATTCAAGATCAGTATGTTCTCTAAACCAGCAGCAGATCTTTTCACAACACTGTTGTCTCCTATGACCATTTTTCTTTGAAGAAAGGAAATAATTTGCACAAATCCATTTTCTTCAGCATCCCTGTAACTTGATATTCCTGAAACTTAAATAATCACAACCCTATAAAACTCCAAGAATATATCCATAGTTGGAGTACCTACTATAACTGTAAGACACTTTTCATATTAAATTCATAATTGCTCACATTTTTCTCTTTGCTTTAAAAAATGGATAGACATGGAATAATCAGATCTACGAAGTTTCTCCCTTCTACATCTAAGCATAAAAATTCTGTAGTAGAATCAAAAAGTGCAATACCTCACTCCAGGTACTTGTACTTGCTCCCTTCTTCTCTCTGGGACATTTTGTATTCTTTCCTAAACTCGTTATAGGTCAAGTGAGAGTGCAGGGGTAGCAAAATACAAAATTTGTAAATTTGAAAATAATTATTTGAAATTAAAATTTGTATTGACAGTGTCACAGAGCTATAGGAAGAGAATGCTGCTTGTTCTATCATTCATCAGGAAGGAGTATTGACTTAACAGATAAAATAATCCCAGCACTCAGGGCCACAGCTCTTGTGATTAGCAGATAGTAGGGTGAGAATCCTTCATTGTCAAGGACAGTGTGGAAACAGCAATGAGAGATGGTCCATGAAATGAGCATAAAACAGGTCTATTCTTTTTTAACATACAGCACAATGCAGAGGCTTATGGAATAACAGGTAGCAAGTATGTAAATATAATGAATTAATCAAGGATGAGAAGAGCAATTGTTTATTCTTTCTCAGAATAAGAACTTTTATCTTTTAATTCAATAGCCACAATAACTGAGAATAACTGATCTTGAATAGCAGTGATTTTTTCCTAGATTTATATCTTTCCCAACTCCTGTATTTATCAAGAAAAAGTGGGTGCCTTCATTACAGGTATGTATATCGGTTTGCGTGAAAAAGAATGGTAAGTACGAAAGATTTAAATATTATACATGAGAGGAATCAAAACAACAACAGTGGAGAAAAACTATACCTGTATTTACCTCTTAATTATAATTACAAGCAGTAGTGGTAAATTCCACTTCTGTCTAAATGGAAAGTGCTTGGTGATCAGTAATCAGAATCTGAATTTCATTCACACATAGCAGTGTGAACTTCACACAGTTTAGAAAGAGTGGAAATAAACTTTCTAAATGTGTTCAAAAAGATCAAAATTTGGATTAGATTCTTCTCAAAAATTAAATCAAGGGTTATAACACACATAAAACAGAACCCCAGATAGATGAATATTTCAAAATCATGTGTTAGTTCTGTTGATCCCTTGTTACACATCCCTTTATTAATTATCAGCCCATATGTTGCTGAAATAAATAATCCTTCAGATTATTTAGGGTATAGAGTCTTACTATCCCTCCTCATTGTACTATAGTTAGGAACAAAATCTGTTACAACATTTCTTGGGGAAGCTTTGCTAAACTGTTTTTCCCATGAAGAATAAAAGAACTCATGAGTGAGCTTGCATATAGAAGAGAATCAGATAACCATAGGAGTAAAAGAAATAGAAATGAAAGAGCACTGTAAAATCCATTTCCTGTATAGTCTGAATCTTATCAGCTCAAAAGGATGATTATTTTTCAATTTGAAGAAAGATTTGGACCAAAATCTTAAGCAGTCTCTCACTATTGTGTTATCTCCAATTTGTAACCCCAAATCTCCTTTGGCTATACTGTCTTGAAATAAGGCAATTTCTGTCAATGTAAATTATTTTCATCAGTAATACTCCATCAAAAGATAAAGGACAAAAAAATAACCATAGGAAATTCATATCTGTTATAGGGAAGACTCTTGTATTATTCAAGCACTTATTTATGCAGCATTACAAATAATTTTACTGTTTATGTTGCTGTCATGCTAAACTGAGAGAAAGAGCATGGCTCAACCTGTGTTGTTAAAGCTAAGAACAGGTAATTTCAGTCAAATATCTGCTTTGGAGGAAAGCTAATTTACTAAAAAAATTTTATCTACTATTGAGTAGATAAAAAGCAACAACGAAGCCAAAAAGCACATCAACTAACCTTGCTTAGATGTATTACATTCATTATAGGCAGCGTAAAAATAACAAAAGACATGTTTTGTTGTGTGAGCTACAGTATCACATATAAAGGAGTAGATCTGTCTCAGAAGTACACACTATTTTGGTTCAGTACAGATGGCAAGAGCTAGGGTGAGATGTTAATTTCTTTAATTATTTCATGTTTTTCTGTCTTTATCTGCTTTCGGTCTTGCTTAGATAAAAGTTTTGAAGGTAAAAACAAAGTATGAACATTTAAGTGATGCCCACAACAATTAGAAAGAGGTATTCCTTGTCACAATCATTAAAGAGAATGAAAAATTACGTTGAGCCACACAGATAGGTCTTGAGTTGTTGCTCTAATTATTCTGAAAATTAAATCAATGTTACTTTTAAGCTGTGCTTATTTATGTGGTAAGATATATATTAGACGTATGGATCTGTCAGGTATAGAGTGGTACTATAAAAAAGTATCATGTAATGTGCCAGAATCTTAGCTCTTGCAACTTAGAATTCTTGAGGTAGTTCTTGTCTGTTCTCTTTCCAATTTGCTTCCTGCTATGGCACTGTCTATGTCAGTGGCATACACTGAGAAATCTTTGATCACTTGGAAAGATATAATGAGCCAAATAGATCAACTGAACTCTTTTTAGGAGGTGTAGATATAATTCATTAATTATGTGGGGAAGTACTAAAAATTGATAAATCAGAATTAAATACTTAAGATAAAGATGTTTACAGACAAAGGAAACATTTCAAGTTTGTTATATTACACAGAAACACAGAACTGTCGTACTGAGAATTAATGTGAGATAGAAATTTACAACACTTCAGTATTATGTGAAATGAATGACCATTTTCATCATATTGTAATGATAAAGTGAATTAATTTCTTTGGCCTCCTAAAGAAGCAGAGTAAGCACACAGAGCCGTAGATCTTTACTCCTTTCACAGCTCTACGATCACTTCCCTAACAGGCACATTCACAGTGATAAAGAGTATTACATTTCCCTGCTGAGACAATGATAAATGACCAACTGGAAAGCATAGGTAGAACAGCATTACAGAGAACTAGCTTTAATAGAAAACCAACACATTGCATTGATTAATTTAATATTACAGGTATGGTCAAGTTTCCTTAGACCAAGAAAAGGAAACACAGAATCTGAAAGAAACACAGAGAAAATATCCAACTATTGCATCTCTCGCACTGTTAACACATTTATTCTCCTCCAATTAACCAGCGTTCTCCTCCCTCTTGCTTCCCCAGTTACAGCCTCCGAGCCCCAAGAACATATCACAAGCATGCCATATGCTCACCAAGTACAATAGCTCTTGTCTTCAGATCAATTTAGAAGACACTGGCTACAAAATAGTGAGAAAAAGAGAAATATGAACATAATTCCAAAGATATTTGCCTGGTAAATGCATGAACTGAATAATCGGAATTTATTTACAGAGGAAAAAGAAAATCTTGCATGTGAGAAAAACAGCCTGTAAATCTTCGGTGCAAACATCTGAAGAATTCTGATTCGTCTATACAACAGAAAATCAGGAAACTCAAAGCTATCTTTAAAAAAAAATCTGTGTTAGCTAGATCTCCTATATTTTACCAGTTTCTAGTTAGCATCACTTCTCTTCATATGTTTTTTTCCTTTCTTGTCTGTGTTATATTGCTTCAAATTGATCTCCACACACTACTCTGGTAGCAGGAACTGACTTACTTCCTCCCTTATCTATCTTCCTGGCTGCTATTGTATTACCAAAATGTAACATATATACATGCTAAAACAAATACAGTGATAAATATAATGGACACAGAAGTAGGAAATGAGCATATAATCCTAGGTAACCACTTTACGTAAAAATCATAGAATTTTGTGTAGCAAGTCTACCTTGCCATGGACAGGAACATTTCTCACTAGATGAGGCTGCTCAGAGTTCAATCCAACACGACCTTTATCACTTCCGAAGATGGAGCATCCACAATTTCTTTGACCAACCTGTTTAAATCCATTCCAGCATATCCATAGAAAAGCATTTATTCCTTTTATCTAATCTAAATCTACTCATTTTTTGTTTAAAACCACTATCCCTTGTCTTATCACTGCATGCACTGGTAAAAAAATCTCCCATCTTTTTTGTAGGCCTCCTATAAATACTGAAAGGTTCCCGTAAGATTCTGTTCTATAAAAAACAATAGACATACTTTTCTTCTAAATTTAACAAAATTAATTTCTATGATGTATAAACATAAATTACTAAATTACCAATCCCTGACCAATGACAGACAAACTTGCCAATCTTTTGGTAAGAAAAACACAGAATAGTTTGCAAAAGACTGGGAATCATCACCAACTAACTTCCATGTTCTTGTTCAATTGCATTGCAATAAGCACACCTGCCAGCAGATTTACAGCCAAAACAGACTGCAACATACAGTGGCAAGAAAAACAGCAAAAATTCTGTTCTAAGAGCTTCCTTCATTATTTTCCTTTACTTTTTCTTCCTGGTCATGACTTGAACAACAAAAAATAGGCACATTTTCCCTGCTTTGTGTTTTTTTAAGTCGTCTTGTGAGAGGAAATATTTTTTGAAGTTGAAATACTGTTTGAATCATTGATTATTAAATGAAACCTTCAGAATGTCACCCACAATAAATGCTATTGAAGGAAATGAAGAATATATACTGTAGGAGTGAAATAATTTCTGATATTAAAAGAGCAGTTGAAATATATTCCATTACTTATTAAGAAAATGTTTCTGGACTAAATGTTTCTGGGTCCAAATCCTCATCATTTTAATCTAGTTTTATGGTGCTGTTTACCTATGTTATAATAAAGTAATAAAGTCGTTAACCAAACGTTAAACTTTGTTGTGCTGTCATTAAAGCTATTCCTTAGTTTGCCTCGCTGTAGTTCACGTTTGTATCTTCAGCATGAAATACTTGTGACCTACATTTATAAGAAAAATACTTTCAGAAGAAAACTTTATCCAGACATCCATAAGAATTAATATTCTGCAATAAAAAGGTAGACAAACTAAGCTTGAAGAATCTCATTTTCTGTGAAGTATTTTTTACAACTCTGTATTTCTCTTAAATTTTTGCTGACTTAAAAATATGTTTCCTCTTGAAAAGAAAGCAAAAATTATCATTAAAAACAGAATCTATTTTTGGTCATTCTGAAAGAGGAAAGCACTTGTTTCACAGAGCACTGATTTTTTACAAGATGCTTGCAAGTTATTCATATGTCTTGTCAGCATGACTTGTAAACTTCCTATTAATCAGAATGATTTTTTACTGAACATCATTAGACATGCATACCAAATCAAGTCATTTTATTGGTGTATTTTGAGAGTTAATTACTGTGTTCTATACCTCTACTTCAGAAATATATCAGTTGCCTTTTTTTCTTTTTTTATTCTAAGCACTCTTAATAGGTGACATTCGTTGTTTCCTACACTCATTCAGAACCTGACTCCAGGCACCTTTCCCGTTTTCACTGTAGATCAGTGCCCTAAAATATTATCTCTAAACTGGTTAGACGTAAGCAAAATCAAAGCCTTGGAGATAGAGCTCTGATTTTTTTTTTCTTTTTTTTCTTTTTTTTTTTCAGTGTAGGATCTAGTCAGTATAAATGACTCTCCAAAACATAAAATAACAAAGCTTTGTGAGAAGCATCACCTGGTAGTCACAGCCAGAAAAGTATGTTACAGTTTATCTTCCAAGATAAATCATGCCCATAATTCTTCTTCTCCTTTTATTTCGCGTCCACTGGAGAATTCATGGAAAGAAATGTTCATTTAAAAATACCCAAATTTTGAAGGGTGTTTAACATTATATTATATATATATATTTACACAATATTATATCATATTATATTAATTACACTAACATTAAGGGACTGCCAAGGACTTCTTTATGGTTCAAAATAACAGTTTGAGTTATTGCACATAGATCTTAAATCCAGCATACCCTACTAATGTCTTTGCATCTACGAAAGCTAGGAAGAGATATGCAGTAAGCTGGTGAATTCAAACAGTTTGAATAACAGATATAATTCAGTAGAATATTAAAAGGGTGACATAAGCTCTTAGAATTGTTCACATTTAGTAAAATTTGTAAAGGAAAATGCAGCTAGATTTCAGTTTACCTACTTTTTATCTCCTTTGTGAGTGCCAACATAACATTCAGACAGACAAAACAAGAGCAAGTGCAGAGTCTTGCACCTAGGGAGGAATAACCACATGCGCTGGTACAGGTTGGGGGATGACCAGCTGGAGAGGAACTCTGAGGTGAGAGACCTCGGTGTCCTTGTGGATGATAAGCTGGCCATGAGCCAGCAGTGTGCCCTGGTGGCAACAAAGGCCAATAGGATCCTGGAGTCTATTAAAAAGAGCAGCTTGAGGGAGGTGATCCTTCTCCTCTACTCTGCGCTGGTCAGGCTTCACCAGGAGTATTGTGTCCAGTTCTGGACTCCCTGGTACAAAAAAGACAGGGAACTGACTCTTGGGAAGAGTTCAGTGGAAGGCCACAAAGGCGATAAAGAATGTGGAACACCTCCCTTATGAAGAAAGGCTGAGAGACCTGGGTCTCTTCAGCCTTGAAAAAAGAAGACTCAGAGGGGATCTGATCCTTGTCTTTGAATATCTAAGGTATGGGAGGCAAAGGGATGAGGCTGGACTCTTCTCTGCAGTGTGTGGCAATAGGACAAGGGGAAATGGTCACAAACTGAGGTATAGGAAGTTCCGAACAAATGTGTGTGGGAACTTCTTCACAGTATGGGTGACCAAGCACTGGAACAGGCTGCCCAGAGAGGTGGTGGAGTCTCCTTCTCTGGAGACATTCAAGAACCACCTGGACACCACTCTGTGCAATCTGGTGAGACTGCTTTGGCAGGGGGTTGGACTCGATGATTTCTGGAGGTCCCTTCCAACCCCTACAGTTCTGTGATTCTGTGTGGAAAAAACAAAACAAAACAAAGCAAAAAACAAACAACAACAAAAAACTAGCCAGGGAAACAGAACACAGACAGATGGAGCAACAGAACTTCTACGGGAAACACTTAGGAGGTGTATCTAGAGAATCATGTGTCATAGACTCCACTGCTTCTCTTCCCAGAAGAGCACAAAGCATTTTAGAGAGAAATTCAGGGACACAGGATAGGATGAAGGATAGACTTTTCTTCAGTTCTTTAAACCAGTGCTTAAATTCTTCAAATGAAACTAAGGGAAATTTTGTACCAAAATATATGTTATGGACGAATACTTTGGCGTGACTAATTGACCTATAGAAGAGATAGTAAGTTACAGAGTACATGTGGGAATATGGTTATTTGGGAACATATGTACTTTCATCAGAAGGTCCTTGATCAGAGGTAAGAAATAGTCTCTGATCATGTGATGATAACAACTAAACACTTTTGGTTCCAAAATTGTCTTCCTGTAAAAAAAAAATCAAACAGATATAAGAAAATGCTAGAATGCTAGAATAGATGCTTCATCCTTAGAGCAATGTGAAAACAGATAGTACTGAACTGTCTGATAGTTCAGTAAATAAGATAATGCCACTGTGCTATGTCCAGCACTTTTTATAAATCTGCATGTTGCACAGAACATCTGTTATCAAATAATTGAATAAAAAAGCATATCTACATTTAAAGGGAGATATTAACATGAGCTTTGAACATTAATTAGTTTCATGCATAACTTGTTCACCTTATTTAGTGTACAACATAATGTGGTTTTATCAATCAGTCATACGGACAGAAGATCATTCTATAGATTGAAGGTCAAACATTTTTTAACCTGCAAGCACATATGAATCAGTAGTAGATTTAAACTTGTAAAATGAAATATATATTCACAGTAGAAAGAAACCTTCTCCAATACCCAAAATTAAGTTGGTTGAAGTCATTTTATTTTTTGCAGTTATACTGCCATTCTGTGGTTCTGTGTTTATTTATGTTGACTTTGGTAAAATTTGATTCACAAAAGTGTACAAGCAGTCATCTATCTGAAATTCTGCAAGGCTTTTGACATGGTTCCACACAGCATCCTTCTCTCTGAGTTGGAGAGGTGAATTTGAGGAGTGGACTAAATAATGGATAATTGGACAGCCATAGCCAGACAATTGTGATCAACATCATTACGTCCAGGTGAGGGCCAGTAATGAGGGATGAATGACGTCCCTCAGATGTCCATCTTGGGAACAGTGCTCTTCAGAATGACAGACAGTGGAATTGAATATACCCTCAGAAAGTTTGCGAACTACACCAAGTGGAGTGGTGCAAATGATAAAATAGAACGAATACCATCCAAAAGGACCTGAACAGGCTTGAGAAGTGTAGTCATGTGAATTTCATGAGAACTTGGGTCAGGGCAATCCCAGATATGCATACAGACTGGGAGAAGAGCTCCTTGAGAGAAGCTATGGCCAGGTCTTGAAGGTTTTACCATGAGCCTGCAGTGAGCACCTGTAGCCTGAAAGGCCAACTGCATACTAGGCTGCTTCAAAAGGGGAGTGAAAAGCAAAGCCAGGGAGGTGGTTGTCCCCATCTGCCTCCTTGCCCTCCTTGGGTCCCAAGTGGTATACTGCATCCAGGCCTGGGGCCTCTAGTACAGGAAAGATGTAGAGGTGTTGGAGGGGGTCCAGAGGAGCACCTGGATCAGAGGGCTGGAAAACCATTATGAGGAAAAGTGGAGGGAACTGTGCTTATTCATCCTGGAGAAGACTTGTTATGACCTTCCAGTATTTTGATGGAGCTTATAAGCAGGAAGGAGAACAAATTTTTTTATCAGATATTGATATGACATGAGAGAGTGACTTTAAACTGTAAGAATAGAGATTTAGTCTAGATGTGAGGTGGAAGATTTTTACTGAATTTTACTGAACTTTACTGAAAATGTTACTGAATTTTACCGAAAATCTTACTGAACTTCTCTGGATGACACAAATTGTCCAGAGAAGTTGTGGAAGCCCTATCCCTGGAGGTATTCAAGTTCATGTTGGATGAGGCCATGGGCAAACAACTCTGTCCACAGCAGAAGTACTGGAACTAAATGATCTTTAAGATCTCTTCCAACCTAATCCATTCTCTGATTGCTTCCATGATTCTGCGATTCTAAGATTCTATGGTTCTCTGATTCTGTGATTGTATAGTTTCACAATGTAATACAGAAAAAAGCTTCCATGTTACACAGATCTGATCAAATTCATTTTAAAACAAGAAGGAGAAAATATGGATGAATGTCAGAACTCCTGCTGTTTTTAAGATCTCCAATGCTGTTGTGATGTGGTGCAACTTCTTATTTCTGAAGAACAGTGCAGTTGACGAACATCTTTTTCCTTGCTAAGCTCAAAAAAAGATGTTTTATCAGGAATCCAAGAAACTATTTTAACCAAAAGCAGTTGCTATATCAAAATAAGGCCAATGGTACTGCATTTAAAATTAAACATATGCATAGACACTTATTTTGGAGACAGCAAAGTATTATTGCTACTTCAGTCAACTACAACTGCTTCTACAATCTTCATGAATTTTTTTTCCCTCAAAAATTATAGAGATGAAATGAAGCTGAAGAGGGTCTTCATACTTCAGTTTTAAGTGAATGATCTCTAAGATCATCTACTCAAAAGGTCAACACTTCACCAATATTACCCACTAATCCATCTACCCCAGTGCCACATCTACACATTTCTTTACCACCTGAGATAGTGATATCACCACCTTCCTGGGCAGTCAGTTCCAATACCTCACCATTACTTCAAAGAAGAACTGTCTTCCTAATATCCAACCTGAACCCCCACCTGGAGAAACTTGAAGTTATTTGCTCTCATCCTATTGCCAGTTACCTGGAAAAGAAGCCAACATCCACTTCATTACAACCTCCTTTCAGGTAGTTGTACAGAGTGATAGGGTCTCCCCTGAGTCTCCCTCCAGAGAAAATATACCAGTTCCCTCAAGAGCCTCATATCAGACTTGTGCTCCAGACCCTTCTCCAGCTTCATTGACATTATCTGGATATGCTTCAGGGCTCCAGTGTTTTTCTTCTAGCGAAGGGTGCAAAACTGAACACATCACATGAATTGTGGTCTCACCAGTAACAAGTGCATGATCATCTTCCTAGTCCTACCAACAGCACATTTCTGATGTAAGCCAGGATGCCATTGGTTTTCTTGGTCACCTGCACACACTGTTGGCTCATGTTCAGACAGCTGTCAACTAACATCCCCAGACCCCTTTTCTCTGTGAACATTTCCAGCCACTCTGCCCCAAGCCTGTAGCACTGCCTGGGGTCGATGTGACCAAAGCATGGGACCTTGTCAACGGTTTACGGGCAGGTTTGGCCCGGTTCCGTGACGATTGGTGCGGGGGATCCACGGACCCACGCCCCAGGAAAGGGGAAGGGGGAAAGGGAAAAGGAAAAAGGGAGATGGGCCTAGAAAATTGTTTTGTCTAAATGTTTGTCAATCCCAGATTAACCCCCAGGAGTAAAAAACAACAAAGAAAATGTGTTCTCTTCTCCAGTGACCTAACTTTGACAAATAGTTATATACACTTCACTTGGGAAGGAAGAATTTCCATTTGAATTCTTTATTTTCAGCCCAGTGACAGTCTTCCTTTTGGAAAGTAGCTGTTCTTGAACACCTGTACAACTGGAATTCCTTTAAATTTTTTACTATTAATACTAAGTTTATCTGAGCCAAAATATTTAGATGGCTAAACATTCATATCTATTATTCTCACAGCCACTTTCTCAAGGAGGAAATTAAACAATCAGGAAGAAACACTGTCATGATTATGGATGAGATAGGGTTAATTGTTTTTTGATGAAAATAATCTTGATAACACACTGATCTTTTAGCAATGGTTACCCAGAGCACAAAGGTGTTAGGAGGGGATACGGCTGGGGTAGTAGACCCAAACTCACCAAGAGGATATCCCATGCCATGTAGTGTCATGCTTAGCTATAAAATCTGGGATAAAGGAGAAAGCAGAAGAGAACGTTTGAAATGATGACATTTGACTTTCCAAACAGTTATGCAAGATGAGCCCTGCTATTCTGCAAGACACTGAGTGTCTGTTTGCTGATGAGAAGTAGCCAAAAAAGTTCCTTATTTTACTCTGCTCAAGAATTTAGCCTTTGCTTCACATAGTAAATTGTACCTTAATACATGACTTTTCACATTTTTACCCTCACAATTTTTTCTCCCATCCCACCTATAGAGAGTGAACAACTGTCTGGGTGGTGCTGATGCCAGGGTTAAACCACAACAACCATGGGAAAGTATGATAAAGGGAAGTCATCATTAAAATAAACTGGAGAGTGATATTTCTTTTTTCTTGGAAAGGTAATTCATAAGAAGAGATCTTATATGATTTTAATTAATGACTGATTTAAGAACTTTTCAGGATTTCAGCATGTAGAATTAATCTGACAACTAGTGGTGCCTTGCAGTTAATGCCTTTATTTTTCTGGCAACTAGAAAATGTTACTAATGTTTTCCCAGTCATGTTCAAGTCCCATTCTTGTTGCTTAGTTACTCAGCTAACTGAGATAAAAATGAAGTTGGTATTTTACTTTACGGAGCTGTAGTTTTCATATCCTTTCTAAAGGACAACATCTGACCACATAGCCTGTATGTAAGATAGGATAGAAAATGCAGGTATAGGTTTTCCTAGTTACAACATCAAGGAATTCCTTATATGCTCTTTCTGAATAAGGGCTTGAGGCATATAATTTATTATTTATAAATAGAACAAGACCCAAGCCAGAATACATTTGCTGCTTCTAGTGAGACAGAAAAAAAATTACAAAATACATCAATAAAAATAGTTATTCAGGAGCTTCAGGCAAATGAAAGAGAAATGAAAAATTTAAAATAAGAAGTGACACAGGGAAAGATCCATAACACTCAGATAGCAAACAAACAAGAGTTTAGTGAAGCTCTACTATTTAACAGGAACTACATGAACAGTAGTTGATACCAGTAAGTTTCTGACAGGGTTCATCATACTTTTTTTCAATATAGCAATGTAATCTATGTTGTATGTAAATGTAACCTTTCCTGCATACAAAGAAAAAAAAAAAAAAAGACATTATAGACATAATTATAATCATACTAAGTCTAATATATGGTCTTTATCTTTAGCTGTATCCCAAATCATCCATCCCAAATTATATGAGGAGAGTCACATCACATCCTCCCAAGCATTTAGGAGCTTTGCAGCATCTAACTGAATGATACCATAGCTAGCCTACAGTCTCCAAAGAAACATATACCCTGTTCACATTATATGCACATGTGGAATAAACGTAGTTAGTGACTTATAGCTCCTTTTTCAGACAGGGTACATAAAACTGCTATATCTTTCGAAAGTAGAAAATACATCCCAATACTAGTAGGAGGTAATACCAGAAGGAATACAACATGATTTCCAATAACTGGATACTTCCAGTACTTATAAGAATCCTGAGTATATTTCAAAAAGCAGAAGCAGCAAGGAAAGAGACCATGCATGAGGAAGTTTTGACATTGAATTGATTGTTTCCACAGTGAAAAAAGAAAATCAAACTACCATCATTACACATCCAATAAACAAATCATATCTTGCTGCCATATATGGACCTGGCAATAAACCTCAAATGATCAAAGAAAACACTGTTGGCCATCTATTTTACCCTATAATCTCAACAACTACTATTTAGAAGTGACAACTGGCTCAAGTTAATCTACACAAGGAATACTTGTGGTGTGGGTTATGTTTCCATATATTTTGATTTTTGTAAACTTTACTTTTTCAGCGTCAGTTGATATGATACAAATTTAGTAGAGCTCAGAGTATAAGTTCATTAATGGAGAATATATTTTAAAGTTATAGATCCATATGTCTAAAAAAAAAACCAGCGTTTAATTACTTTTACATATAGTTTCCAAGTCATCACATTATCTACAGATAAATAATAACCACAGACTTAGGGTGAAATTCCATTCTAAGCTAACGTCCAACAGAATTTGCAAGAATATTCCCAAACAGTTTTAATCATCTTCAATTTTGAGTTCATCAAACCCATAAAACTAGTCAATCTTTGGATCACTCAGTGGGTTATTAAATCATTTTCTAACATTCCCTTCCATTTCCTCTGCCTGGACTTCTGCAAAGCCTTTGACATGGTCCTTCACCACATCCTTCTCCCTAAATTGGACAGCTATGAATTTGAAGGATGGACTGTTCAGTGGGTAAAGAACTGATCGAATAGTCGCAGCCGAAGGGTTATGATCAATGGTTCTATGTCTGGGTAGAGGCTGGTCATGAGTGGTGTCCCCCAGAGGTCAGTCTTGGGATCAGTGCTCTTCAACATCTTCATCAGTGATGGAATTGAGTGCAACTTCACCAAGTTGAGCAGTGCAGTTGATACATTAGAGGGAAGGAAAACCATCCAGAAGAGCCTGGACAGGCTGGAGAAATGGGCACATGTGAACCTAATGACATTCAGCATGGCCAAGTCAAGGTGTTGCACTTGGGCTGGAGCAATCCCAGGTATTTACACAAACTGGGGGAAGAACTTCTGGAGAGCGGCCCTGAAGAAGAACTTGGCAATCCTGGTGGATGAGAAGCTGGACATGATTCAGCAGAGTGCACTTGCAGCCCAGAGGGCCAACACTGTCCTGGGCTACATTGAAAAAGAGGTGGCCAGCAGGGAGAGGAAGGTGATTGTTCCCCTCTCCTCAGCTCTTGTGAGGCTACATCTGGAGTACTGCATCCAGGCCTGGGGCCCCCAGCACAAGAAAGGTGCAGAGCTCTTGGAACAGGTCCAGAGGAGGGTTACTACACTAATCACAGGACTGGAGCACCTCTCCTATGAGGAAAGGTTGAAGGAACTGGACTTCTTTAGCTTGGAAGAGTAGGCTTCAGGGAAACCTCATTGTACCCTTCTAATACTTGAAGGGAGCGTGTAAACAGGAGGGGAAATTAACGTTTACATGGGTTGATAGCGATAGGACATGGAGGAATGCTTTTAAACTCAGATGGGAGATTTAGCTTAGACATGAGGTGGAAGTTTTTCACTAAGAGGGTGTTGAGGCATTGGAACAGGTTGCCCAGAGAGGCTGTGGATGCCCCATCCCTGGAGGCATTCAAGGCAAGGCTGGATGTGTCTCGTCTGGTGGTAGGTGACTCTGCCCATGGCAGAGGGGTTGAAACACAATGATCTTTGAAGTTCTTTTCAATCCAGGCCATTCTATGATTCTGTGATTTTATGATTCTATGACTCTATGATTCATTCCTGTAAGTGGCAAATATTAGGAAGTTTTGACAGATACTACATTGTTCTGAATGTAGAATGCTAATTGGACTACTGGAATTCTTACTGCATTGATACATACTTTGCAACTTAACTTCGACAAGTGGTTGAAATCTAAACAAGATGAAAAAATAAGTCAAAATAGCCTTAATACATGAAAATTCTGTCATGATATTATGAAGATTTGTGGACTCAAATTCAGGTGAGAAGAGTGAGGAATCAGCAAAGTGCTAAAGTAATAAATACAAGAAAATGCAAGATCATCCATTACAAGAAAGAAGGCAATTCCCCAGTCACTGTTCTTGAAAACTCACTTGACATAGATATACACATATATTTAACGAAAATATCTAAAATGTCCACGTGGAAGAGCTTTAAAACAGATAGATGCAAGTTCACAGTTCTTAATGTTTTACTTGCATTTTATTCCATTCCTACTGTTGAGAAAAGCATCATTTCACAAACTCAGCATTAGCTACTAGTAACAAAATTCCTAAAGATGAGCTCTCATATGCTGTTCTCAGTTTGGTATACTTTATACCACACCTCAAGAAGCAAATGACTGAGGAGATAGCAGCAGTGATGTTATTCCTTGGAAGGACTTGAAGAACTCAATGGGAAAATTCATCAGAAGAATCCTGAGATAGGTACAGGTAAGAGATAAACATAAATTCTATTTGATTAAATATTTAGATCTTAACAGATGTTTACCTCTTCAGACAGGAATTCTAATCCATCAGGCCACAGGATATTTGAAAGTCAGACTGCTGTTATCTGGTAACTTTTTTTTTTTATATATGAAGTATTTAATTATTGAAACAAAGACAGTGACTTCATAGCTGGCAACTGGGCCTGCCTTCTAGTCCAGATTAAATGTCTATGTTGGTACTGAACAGAAACATATCAGCAGAATAGGTACAATAGGGGTGTATAAACAATCAAATTTGTTGATTTATTCTTTCATTTTAAGGCCCAATCTCTCATTTGTTAATAATGTTATTGTTTGGTCCTTGATTTCCCTATGGATCTTATCACCTACTTCATCTCTTTATTTGATTCTCTGCTTTCCTTGCTAATTTCAAGACATTACTAGTGTTTTATATTAAGTGGACTTGTATACCATTCAAACAGCTTCTCTACATATACATACATGACAAACCTGGCAAACACAAAAGCAGTTTGGAAGTGGGAATGTTTGGTTTGGAGGAGACTCAGTGGAGTCCTTATGGCTCTCTACAGCTACCTGTATGGAGGTTGTGGTGAGGTGGGGATCAGCCTCTTCTCCTGGGTAACAGCAATAGCATGAGAGGGAATGACCTCAAGTTGCATGAGGGGAGGTACAGATTGGATATTAGGAAAAACAACTTCTCCAAAAGAGTGGTGAAGTATTGGAACAGGCTGTCCAGGAAAGTGGTGGCATTAATGTCCCAGAAGGTGTTCAAGAAATGTGCAGATATGGAACTGATGTTGGTTGTGGCACATGGTTGAATGGGCAATAATACTAGTAGGTGGATAATTGTACTAGATGATCTTAGAGGCCTTATCCAACCTTAATGTTTCTATGAACGTATTATATTAAAAATGATACTTAAATCCTTGTATCAGATTTAACATAGGAAGCACTATCTTCACCAGTATCTCACCGCCAAAATACTGTATAACAAGTCCTCAATATTTACCCTGAAGAAAAGTGATCATCTGTCTCTGATGTTGCTCTATAGCATAAACTCAGCTCACTGCTGTCAAAGGTGACTTTGACTAACTGGTTAGTTAAAGTGCTTTTCAGGACTAAATTCTTAAATAATTTAAAACTAACTTATAATGTTCTTAGTTCCCAGCTTCTCTCAGCATTCAGAAAACAACTGGAACTGCCTGGAAGATGACAGTTCAGTTATACTTGAATTTTTAAGAATTCATTGTTCTAATTCCTCACAAGAGTAACTACACTAAGAAATCTTTTGAACATGCATAGAACAGTTCTTTAAAATTACTGTTTAGAAATCAAGTCATCAAATCTTTCTCATGTCTTCACAGAATCATAGAATCATGGAATGGTCTGGGTTGAAAAGGACCATAATGATCATCTAGTTTCAACCCCCACACCATGTGCAGGGTCACCAACCACTAGACCAGGTTGCCCAGAGCCACATCCAGCCTGGCCTTGAATGCCTCCACGACCTCCCTGGGCAAACTGTTCCAGTGCCTCACCACCCTCTGTATGAAAAAATTCTTCCTAATCTCTAACCTAAACTTCCCCTGTCTAAGTTTAAAACCATTCCCTCTTGTCCTATCACTATCCACCCTTGTAAACGCTCCCTTCAAGTACTGGAAGACCACAATGAGGTCTCCCTGGAACCTTCTCTTCTCCA
>VXAB01004377.1:22105-38022 GCA_013399175.1 Odontophorus gujanensis
CTTCCCTGGACCAGGAATTTGTCCTCGACAGACTCCAGGATCTCCTGGATTGTCTGCCACCCACCGTGCCATTATCCCAGCAGACATCCAGGAGGTTGAAATCCCCCATCAGGACAATAGCCCGCATGCAGGACACTTCTTGCAGCTGGAGCAAAAAGACCCCATCAACAGGCTACCCTTGATCAGGTGGCCTGTAGCAGACCCCAACCACTAGATACCCTTTACTGAACCAATCCTTGATTTTTACCCACAAGCTCTCGACCTTATTGTGGCTGTTCCTCAGACACAGCTCTTCAAAATCTATCCACTCTTTAACATAGAGGGCGACTCCCCCACCTTTCTTACCTTGCCTATCCCTTCTGAAGAGCTGATACCCCTCAGTAGCAGTATTCCAATTATGGGAGTCATTCCAACATGTTTCCGTGATAGCAAAAATGTCATAACTTTCCAAGTGCAACACGGTTACCAACTCATCCTGCTTATTTCCCAGGTTGCTCTTTGCTCTTCATTCGTCTTGGGTGAGCCAAAGTACCCAGTGGTTTACAGAACACAGAAATATTTCCACGTAGACATGAACTTGTTCCCACTTGACACAAGTTTCTTCAATGATCTCTCTTAGTTTAAGTTCTATATTTCAAAATTAATCTATTCCAACTCACAGCAAGACCTTGTTAACCAGACTCAGTATTGCATTTACCATATATATATGGTTCCCATCTGAGCTATTGCGGGGTTGGTTTTTAGCAAGGACAAACTAAGCTACTACGATCACATTTACCTACAGAAGAGATTGTGATAATAACCAACAAAAGACAAACATCTCTCTCTATAGCCTAGTAAGGTGCTGTCCTGAGAAGAGACTTTAATATAGGCCCAATTTCTGTCTGATTTGAATTTTTCCCCATTGAAAAATTCTGACCTGGTTCCGGACTTAAAATTCAGAGTTTCTTTACCTGGTCTAGTCTCTCAACTCTGGAAGCACTTCACATACTGTCATCAAGGTAGACCCTTGGCTTTACCAGTACTTCAGTAATGTGTCCTAAAAGATGTAATTGTCTTTATTTCTTCTTCCATTGTTAAAGAAACTCAGTCAAACTGGTGAAAACAATTTTCAGGCTCTCTGCTCATTCTCCAAAGTAAATGGTTGGCTGAAGTCTGTCAGGAAATATGTCCTGATTATTAGCCTGCACATTAAGCTGTGCAGCATCTGGACTGGCACTGGCTCACATCCATCAAGCCTGAGGACAGTGTAATCAACATCTAGCTGTGGATATGGATATTTGTGGAAATATGAAGAAATTGGCAATTACAGATATGGTTAATTATTCATTATATTAGCAGTTTAGTTCTAAACCAATCTTTCAGGCAAACCTAATAACTACCAGCAACGTTACTGGGTATGTTGCTGGCTGAGAGCCTAAGCTTTTGATCTGAAAGACATTTCAGCAAAGACAAAAATAGCTTCAGAGGAGAGAAAAGAATGGGTATGGGCACATTTACTGGCTGTAGGTAAGCAGGGACATCAAATTTTTAATTCAGGCCTAGTTCAGGTGACTGTTCTTCACCGAACAAAAGCCAATCTGTGCTACTTCTTGCCCACAAAAATCTTGAGTGGAGATGAGGCCTCTTCAAACTGTGGACTAGCACATGCTTCACATGTGCTGCTGGCTCACTTCACAGACCTCCAGCCTACAGAACCTTATCCTAGCAACTTCAAACACATCCACACTTCTCAAAATGTGGAGTGAAGAGATGGGATATTGTATCATCTTTGTTGTATAGAACTTGCTACTTCACCAATTCAAGGACAATTGTCAACAGTGAATCTTCTATTTACACAAAGCAACTCAGTACTGCAAAGCAGAGAGCAGTAACTGGATAAAAATTTCAGCTAAGAGTCACTCTGCAAAGAATGAAAGTTCTTAGGGGAGAACATCTGCTAATACAATTAAATGATACTTCTTATTTTCATCCAGGAACCCTGCCAAATACTACTGGAGAATGAAAGTAATAAAATGAAAGACAAGTGGGTCTGCCGAGGAGCTGGTGATTTGCCTTATAAATAAACACTGTTGTTCATTGTGCAAGAAGATAAATACACAAATAAAACCCCATACATTAAGATTTACTGGAGCCTCCAATTTAAATTAATTAATTAATTAATGAACTAGCATGGAAGAAATTTATTGTGTGCCTCATGGAGGCCAACAGAAAGGAAACTGAAGATTTACAGAAAGACAGCTTGTAATTTAACTATCCATAGTATTTTAAGTTTTTGAAAGTACACACTGTAGGGCAGTACGCACTGGAGCTTATATAACTGAAGTAGCCTTAAATTGCTGTCTGACAGAGCACTACAAAAACAGTACAAAAAGATGAATGGGTGAGTGAGCAATGATAGCTTCCTTTACCAAATTCTGCATAATTTTGTTTATCACATGTTGACATTTATT
Organism: Odontophorus gujanensis; assembly: GCA_013399175.1. NCBI lineage: Eukaryota > Metazoa > Chordata > Aves > Galliformes > Odontophoridae > Odontophorus > Odontophorus gujanensis. The sequence goes on from VXAB01004377.1 coordinate 24,559, forward strand.
CTCAGTGTGATGTTGCTAAAACAATACTCCTATTTTCTGATATTAATTTAAAAAGAAACAAGTTTACAGATAACTTTCTATAGATATAAAGCCAGATGCCATCAAAATTAAATCCTTATTTTCTGATTAACTGAGATGAAAACAGACTTTGCAGAAAATCTTCTGTGGATATAAAGTGATCTGATATGCATTAGGAGAGTCTTTCCATTCAACGAATCTGATTATAGCCAATCCAGAATGAATTAGAAAATACACAGCATGCTATAGCAAAATGCTGAGAAATAATGAGATTTGTCTCCTAGCAATTATTGGCCTGAAACAGAAACAGTGTAGAAAACAAAATAATTTCGGAACTTACACTAATCATTCTCCTGAATGCCACAACTGACCATCAGAAGTGCATATCTCAATAAAATTTAACTAATTATCCTAGAAACATGCAGTGATTACCCTTAGTTTATATTTTGTGTGTATTCATTTCTACCTGCCATCAGCATCAGAGAAAATACATAGGAAACTGGGAGCGTTGACATTTCAGGCAATTTGGTATGAAAGAGAAATGACATTTGAGAGCATCTAGGACACACATCTATTGGTTGCTCATACAGTAGCAATAGTGACAGATGAATAGAATGTTTCCAGCTGCAGGTTGGAAATAAGTCCTGCATATATATGATCTAGTGTTGTTTGGTTAAAAGTCTTATTCCAGTCAGGTCCTATTTTGTTTGCCAAGATCAAATCTTTTCAATTAGAATAGTTAGTTGTTGTTGATAGTTTCCAGTTCATTGTAAGGAATATTTTACATACAAAAATTATTCATAACCTTATTACACTTTGACTGGCAACACAGACATACACTGAGAAGTTCACATCTCTAAATAACTGTAATCAAACAGCAGGATCTGAAGCAATTTTCAAAGGCAGTAATAAATGGAAACCATAATATGAAACAGAATATTTTGCTTTTAAGCTCTGAATTGGAGTGTTCTTGTTTCTTTATTCTCAACACACTACTGTTGCAATTTAGACTTCCTGGAGACTGCTGCTAGATTTAAAAAATACGGAAGTTGCAGAAAACACTTTGAAACTAGATTCCTTGATTCAGAAAATCTATAAGCAAAATTTTGTAAGTGTACCAAGCCTGCAAGCCTGAAATGAAGTGCAGAAGGAATAATAAATGATAGATACTAAATTTAGGAGCCACAAAAGAAGGTGTGTTTGTTTATACCTACAGCCTCCTGATAAAGTATGCCAGCTGGTGGCTGTGGCTTCCTTGCTTCGGAGTTCTGCAGTGCAATGAACCATACACTCAGATGACTCACTGCCCACAGGCAGGGCCTGGTGTTAAAGAAGTAGAGCTAACAAGAACAGTGGGGCTTTGACAAGGCAAACAGAACTGGCAATGCCCTGTGGATAGAGCCAGAACACAGCACTAGAATTCTTGTCTGCGAGCAAAGTGACAGAGTCAACATAGAATGTGCTCTGTCTTCCATTTGCTGCTTTTGTATTTTTATTTACTATGTGAATTATTTGCCAGCTAGTATATTTTTAAGTATTCCTTGATCTGCTTGTCCCTTCATGTATATCTGTTTTTTTAATTACCATTCTCTTACTTGGCTCTGCATTCTTGTAAACAAAATTTGGTGAACTTTTGGATGAATCATACTCACATTTATTCACTTATTTATTTCTGTAAAAACAGAAATAATCTGTATGCCAGAGTTACCCACGCTCTATCGTATTGCAAAAATTTGTCAGATTTAAAATCTAACAAGAAGGGATTCTGCAAATAAGCAGGCCAAAAGAGAGAGACAAAGGAGAGTGTGCCTCTGATAAATGAGAAGGGAAAGTGGCAACAACAGACATAGAGAAGGCTGTGGTACTCAGTGAGTACTTTGCCTTGGTCTTCATGACCAGTCAGGATTCCTGCATCTCTCACAACTTCTAAGCTGGGGTCGAGGGAGAAAAATCCTTGCCACTGTACAAGTAAGACAAATCTATGATTTCCTCATGACAACAAACGTGTACAAATCTATGTGGCCCAATGTCATGCATCTCAGGGTCCTGAAGGAAGTGGCTGATGTGGTTGTCAAGTCACTATCCAACATATTTGAAAAGTCATGGAAGTCCCTGGTGACTGAAGAAAGGGATGCATCACTCCCTTTTTAAAGAAAGATTAAAAAGAAGACCTGGGGAACTACAGGCCAGTAAGCCTCATGTCTGTGTCCGTGAAGATCATGGAACAGCTCAAGATCCTTCTGGAATATATGTTAAGGCACAAGTAAGATGAGGAGGTGATCTGAGTTCAGCAAGTGATTTGGCTCCGGCGATTGCTGGCCAATCCAGTGACCTTCTATAATGAAATGTAAAAGAAGCTCATTCCATAGAGCTGAAGATCTAGTTAGAATAGCCCTTGCTGCACCAGCAGCAGTATCATGTCATCCAGTTCTCCTTAATTTCCATTCATCAGCTGATTCACCAACTGGAAAACCAAGAAGTAATCAACAAGACTCATTCACCCTTCAGTAGTCCCATATGATGAGTGCAAAGGTCCATTGGAGAGTGGGGGATAACAGCGGGCTACCATGGCCTGAATGAAATCACACCACTGCTAAGCATTGCTGTGCCATACATGGCAGAACTTCAATATGAACTGGAGTAAAAAGCAGCCAAGTGATAATGCCATGACTGTCACTGCCAGTGCAGTTTACTCAGTCTGAACTCTGGCAGCAGAGTGCAAGACTCAGTTTGGTTTTACTTGGAGAGGTATCCATTACACCTAGAATTAACTGCCCCAGGGGTGGAGACACAGCCCTGCCATTTGTCATGGTCTAATCCAGGGTGCACTGGAACAGTAGGAAGTTCCTGAACACCTGCAATACATTGACTACATCACTGTGCAATCAACAGCAGAAGTTTTTGAGAAAGAGAAGAAAGTAACGAAATCCCCCTAAAAATCCATTTTTCCATTTTTGTGGGAAATGGAAGGTTGCTGTCTGGAGTCCTACATGACAAACTGCAGAAGCTACTGAAGGAAAGGGGGAATTGATCCAATTTGCAGAAGTGAAGGTCATCCAGCTGGCTTCAGGTACTGCTGAACAAGAGGGGTGGTTAGTGCTCTGTCTCTACACTCACTCCTTGATGGTGGCAAATGCCCTATGGAGGTGGTTACCACTGAATAACTGAACAACCCAAACCATTCTGTGGTTCTGTGAAATGCAATAGCTGCAGGAATATGTGATGAATTAATTTATCTTTCTGGTCTGACCTCATGGCTGATGCTGCTTTCAGTGAGTGAGAAATTAGATACCTCCTGAGGACTCTTCTGTTCTGAATGGTTATATTAACCTGTGATCATAAGATAATTTCTCCTATGTTAAAAAGGAGTTCTGTCACTGTTTACTATCTGATTTTAGTCCAGCAAGTCAAGTTTACAGTTTTTTTTCAGCAATGCTTCAATATTTGAGCATAAAAATGGATAGGCTTTCACAGGCACATCTAAAACCTTTATCTTGCCTAAAGAAGCATAGATCCACTTACGGAAGTAAATATCTAGCACAATTAAAGACACATTTTAAGTTGATTCCTAAAATTTCTTATTTACATATTATTAATATGTAATATAACTATTAACAAAAATAGAGAAACATACAAATCTTAATTATCAATAATTATTTAATGGCAGACAAAATATTTACCTCCTTTTACCTCGTTGGCTTTCTTATTAAAGGTATCCCATTTATATGAGCTCTTCTATACACTTTTACATTTCTCACATCATTAGGAAACTGTATACCACAATGTAGAATTATAGAATGTGGATTTGTAGATCTGTTTCTGGAAATGTTGACATTTATAGCACTATTATAGACAGTTTTTATCTCTGTGCCATCCCTTGGTGATTCACCAGGGCTTCAGAAGACCAAAGAACTTTGAATTCAAGCTTTCGGATGTCACTAAAAAACAGAGAAGTTGCCCTTTATCTCAGTTCCTTCAGAAGGAAAGTATCTCCAGTACTTTCACAGAGAGCTGTACTGTGTACCACTGTGCTAGCAGAATTAAAATAAGGACTTTTTTTCCCTGAAAATTTGAGCTCTTATGTTAGCAGAAATGACTTGTGGAAAAATTAATTAGCTCTACTTCGCAGTAATCTTATCAGTTCTCTGGATACATTAAATAAGTGGGACTGTCATGGTTAGATGCCTTACAATCTGCAGAAAACATGAATCAGATGGAGGAAAGTCATCATCATTTAGCAAAGCAATAAGATAATTCCACAAAAAGTTTACTTGTGGTAATGACCTGTAGTCATTACTATACAATCATTACTATTCAATGCCTTTGTAAAGTGTAAAACAAAGATGTATTCTTTTGAGAATAGAACAAGACACCCACACCCAGGTGTCTAAGCCCAGAGTCCGGTAAACATCCTAGACTGGAATTATGCTCATATGAGTAAGCTGTCATTTACCTTCCTCTGTTATATATATTTTTAAATTATCTTGCCTCATTTGGGAGGTTACAGACACCAGACATGCTAAGAAGTTGCAACTGTCAGCAATCTTTGCAGACAAATCTTTGCAATCTTCTGCTCTTTGACAGGAAAAACACGCTATAGTGTCAGGTGAGATTTACATGTTTCTCCTTTTGTTTTGCCTTTTTTTTTTTTCTAAATTACACAAGCATAGTGGAAACAGAATTTGATATCGGGTTTTGTCTAACAAGTGCTTGCTGTCACATTTCTCATGACTGTATAGAGAATTGGAAGGTAGATTCTGGTAATATACTCCCACAGCACTTCATTTGCAATAGTAACTATTTCATGCCAGCCAGTATGCCCAGCAACCAGTAAATACAACCCACCCGGTGCATAATATGCATCAGACACTTCTGTGGTCACTGTCACTGAAATGTAAGGATGTCTACATGTCTGGGTATGCTCAGCCCATTTCCCTTTCTCTAACACTCCATAATAGCACTCTGATTCAATTTTTGTACTGGAGCAGAAAATTACAGCCTTTTCTGTACACAGCTCAAAACACTACTTATTAGCCAAACACTACTTTTGGGCCTGCAACTCAATACTTAATGTTAAAGCTTCCAGACAGATAGATCACATACACTAATGACAAATTTCATTAGTCATTATCTTCCAGCTATCAGCCTTTCTCAGTTTCCTATTTTATTTTTCAGCTCTTATACTCAGTGTGAGAACTTCTCTTCCTGCAGTGTATGAAATGAGTTCTAGGTAACATCTATTCCAGGGGCTTGTCTCTCTGACATCCAGGTGGTTTTTATCCAGATAAAAGAACATAACACTCACCCCAGAATCTAAGTGTCTTACCTTTAGTCCTACCTTCAGCATCAGTTATTGAAAGTGGAATCTGGTGCCAGCAGGCACTTAGCTGCTGCCACAAAGCCTGATTGATGAACACGTTAGACAACCAAACAGTTCTTGTCTTTAGCTTGTGTCAAGACAAACCTAACTTGTTGCCTTACTGCTGTCAGCCACTTCAGTCTTTTTGCTTCCATGACACTGTTCTTCTGGTTATCAACTCAAATGTGAATTCTGGCTTGGTATGCAGTTTATGGAAGGACAATTGCCTCTTTCTTTCTTCATTTCCAGAAGAAAATTCTCTTCTCCTTTATCACAAATCACAAGTTGCAATTTTGTGAGCTTTTATATTTAGATAGCATTTTATACTGTCCCTGATTAGCCACTTCATACTAGGTACTGTGATGCAAATGCAACTGCTCTGAGCAGTTTCTTTCTGAATAAAGACATAGTATTCTTTGCTGGCTGCATTTCGTATCTAGAACACTACCAAAGCACTTATGTGAACAATGATTCATTCAGGTGTCCTTCCAAATTGTATTAGACTAAGGTAATTGACTTCCATAAATTCAGAACAAAGGAAATGTGTTTCCCAATTCAGACTGCATTTGTTTTTAAAGTCATTTGATTTCCATTTAAAAAAAAAAATAAAAGATTAACGCCAAGGGTAAACATGTGATTATGGTATCCTGCTTAAAACTGGGTTGCAAGTGCTATCTTTTATTTATGAAATCTTTGAGGGAAGATTCAATACTGTTATGTTCAGAAGTCAAAATCTCTGAACGTTAAGCGCAGAACATGTTTACAATCATGAGGCAGTAGAGAACTTAACAAAAATCATTGTTAATTGGAGATCAGAGCAGAATACTGGAAATTGATTATAATCTGAAATCTCCACTTGGATAAACCAAGCATATAAAATGCTTATCCGTAGGGTAAATAACCCCCAAGGATGGTACTTCAATGAAAATAATATGAAGGATGGCATATTTTAATAGGCCAATATAGATGGTACACAGATAGCTAGTAAAAGAGGATGGCTCACCTTTAGGATGACAGAAGCTCACCATGAACTCCACACAGGAGAGATCTCCAAGAAGAGGTCCTTCCCTGGTGGTGGTCAGCCCTTAAATGGGGTCTGGGAGAGGTGGAACCAGGCTCCACCCCTTCCAATCACACAGGTATATCACCCTCACCTGTGCCCCTTGTGGCTGAATCGGTGCTTGCCTCAGGTGACCAATCAGTGGTTCAGGCTGTGATTCAACAGTTCCCATACACTTACCACTTGAGGAAAAATCCTGTATCATATATTCTTCTTTCTTGTTGATTCTTCAGTGATGTCCTTGCTTTTATTAAGTTCAGTAGAACTTGTTTTTTTAGAACTAGTTTTTTTCTTTATAGAAACTCGTATTCTAGATAGAATTAAATCTAACCAGGGATATAAAAAGGAACAAGAAGAAATTCTACAGATATTTCAGTGATAAGAGGGAAGCTAAGGAAGATGTGGGTGGTTTCCAGAGGGAAACTGGAGAGCTGGTCTCAAGGGATACAGAGAAAGCTGAGGTGCTCACTGACTTTTTAAACTTATTCTTCACTAACAGGGGCTCTTGCCACAACACTTAAGTTGCAGAAAGCAAAGGTATGAACTGGAAGAAGGAATATCTGCCTGCTGTAAGTGAAGATCAGGTTCAAGACCATCTGAAGAATTTGTTCTGCATGATATCCTGTCACCAAACCAGGGAAAAATTGATTTGATAGATAGACCTCTCACTGGGTAAGGAATTGGCTGGATGATTGTACTCAGAGAGTTGCAGTCAACAGCTCATCACCCATGTGGAAACTGATGACGAGTGGTATTCCTTAGGAATCAGTGCTGGGACCGATGCTATTTCACGTGTTTGTAGATAACATAGATGATGAGTTCTAGTGCACTCTCAGAAAGTTTTCAGATCTCACCAAGCTGGATGGTGCAGTTGACACACTAGAGGGAAGGGATGCCATCCAGAGGGATGTGGACAGGCTTGGGAGGTGGTCCCATACCATCCTCATGAAGTTGAACAAGGCCAAGTGCAAGGTTCTAAACCTGGATTGGGGCAATCCCAAGCACAGATACAGACTGATGAGCTGGGAATGTGTGCCTGCAGCACAGAAAGANTCACAAAGAAAAACTGTTGAAGTTTCACTGTGGAATACTCATATGGCATGAAACAGATTTTTTGCTTTATCAGTAGGAATAAAGCTGAGGGTTGTGATGTCTTAACAAAAAAGGAAATCTTTGTGCTTACACTGTAACTTTATAAAAATACAGTATAAATGAGAATTTTCTGCTCTCTTTAAATTTGAAATTTTAATTGGAAGGACTGCTATTATATCTGCTAGAACTCGGGGTGACAAAATTTGTGATGTGTGCAGATTGCTATGAGTATAGGTGAAAAGCTTATTAGCACCTTTCAAAAATGTGCTTACCTATACCAAATTACCATACTTCCTATTATTTATCTTTATTAACCAAATTAATTACATTACATGTAATGTTTGAAATCATTGTCAGAATTTAATTATTTATTGCTTTCTTTTTCTGTTGAAATATTCTATAGCAGGAAAAATTAACCATAATGTCTGTGTAATTGAACGTGGTTTTGATGTTGTTTTCTAAACTCACTATTGCTGTATGATGAAAGTTTATGTGTTGTCTTCCCTGTTGTATACCACATACTCTATCCTTGGATATGCAGTATTTCAAACCTAGTACAGGCCTATTATTACCTTCCAGCTAAAAGGGAGAGTATAATGTAGGACAAAAAATGCTAGGATGAGAGAAATTATTAGAAAGAAATAGGTATTCATTGCTATACATCAACAGATACTTTTCATATACAAATTGCATCTTCTGTCTGAGGGACACAACACTGAGGGAAAATCAAAGGTGTGCATACAATTTTTAACAGAGGTTTAGCTAATTAAAAAAAAAATAAATTCCTCGGCCCTTGTAGATAGCTAATTTTATTTCATTAAATGTGAAGTTCTGAAGTTGTATTCATTAACACTCTAATCGTCATGCTTAAATATCAAATAGAAAGTGATGATTCCTCAATTCTGCATTTTGCAGTGACTTGAGTTTGAGACTCTGTAAGAGATTCAAAAATATTTTAAGAGCATGCAGCTGGCAAAGATGTATAGCACTCCAACATAAGAACAGCTCTGTCCACCACCTTCCACAATACACTGCAGCTGATAAGGAAATTTATACTGAGATTCAGAAGTGAGTAAATGAAAAACGAACAGTTTTGATCATGCTGATCAGGTTTTCTTCACTAGAAAATTCTCAAGACCATTTATATAAATATATAGGAGGAGGAAAAAGAAAATTAAAGTAAGACATTTGATAAACTCAATTCTATATGGTCATGAATTAGGTAAAGGAAAAGCCTACAGTCAGGGAATATTAAGACGAAATTTGAAGTTCACAGAAGGGGAGGTGGATTTTTCCAAAGTCTGTGCAACTTCTAGCCTTATGCACACAGAATTCGTGTCAGCTTGCACAAAGTAAGTTAGGAGGCAAGAAGTGGACTATGGGAGAGTTTCTCCTTCACTTGATTTAGTCCACACCTGAAAAAAATATACTTTCTTCTTTTTTCCAGGCACTTTTATTTTTATGCCCATGTGAAACAGAAATGCCATATGACAAAACAATAATTTGATTTATGCTGCCATGATCTGAATTGACAAAGAAAAAATACAAAACTTTTTGCAAAACACATATACTGTTACAAATATTTGTATTATTATTAATACTAGTATACCGAATATAAAAAATCTTATAAACAAACACAAAAGCAGAATTATCTTGACTTTAGATTCAACTTGAGTATTTTTCTGGGTAGTCTTTTGATTAATTTATCCAAATCCAGAGGGTTTTTGCAGATATACTATGTATTGTTAAACTCATTGGCATGTTTATTTTAAGCAGTAAATAATGGTTCCCATGGAATGTTGCCCCTATTGCAAAACAACTTTTAGAAAATAACCTATTTCTGCAGTGCACACAGTGCAGTGTTATCCAAATTATAGAAATTTGGATGAAGAAAATGAACTTACTGTCTTCTGAAGCATCACTATGTGGAATATTAAGACTAATAGTAAAACATTTTTTTTCTAACTGTTTCCCTTCTTTTAATGCTTTACTGAGGAGGAAACAGAGTTGTACTATCTCATTATTGAAATAAGTTTATGCTGTGATGTCTGCCATCTTTATTCTTTCATGATCCCTTCCCATCCCAGGAGACTGCAAAGTGTTTTCTCTGCCCTTCAAAAAACAGGCAACAAACAGTCTTTTTTACTGAACAGTGCATAGAACATTCTGCTGTCATCATGTAGATGCTTCCCTCTGGCTCCATGCACAGTAGACTACAGGAAGATAGCACTAGAGATGTGTCATCCCAAGGCTCTTTGACTGACATCTGACCTACATTGAAGTCTTTGTTGATAATCCTGTCTCTATTCTGTTTTCACATGTATTGCTAGAGTTTGTTGCAAAATGAACAAGTATTCCACCTACTGTGCTGTATGATTGTTTTAAGTGAATTTCTTGGAACAGATGTTCTCTTACAAACATTTCATTTTCTCTAGTTTTTATACACTAAGACCTGACAGCTAGATCTTGCTTAAGTGAGGACAAATGTTCATCAGAGAATCCCACTGAGGTCATGGGCCATCATGTCTGGTAATTAAAGCAAGCTCAGGATGATACAATATATCAGAATAAACTGATGTTTCAATAATGAAAAGAAGAAAGAGTAAGAAATAGAGAAATCTATGGAGATAGACAGAAAAACCATCAAGCTGAAGTGATAGCAAGTCCCCATGCAAAAATGACCTACAAGCTTGATAGATCATGTCAGCAGTTCATCCCATAGCAAAGTTTAGAAACAATAATCAGAACCATGAAAGAGTCTGAAACAGGGAAACAGGCAGGCAGATGTAGAGAAAAGATGTATGGATCAGATAAAAAAACTCAAGTACATCTGCAACATACATCTGATAGAAATCCCCTTCATGCTACTGGGTGTAACAATCCACAGTATTTCTGGGGACAGCTGGTTCAGCCACAGCAAAGCAGCTGTTGGAGAGTCAAAGAATCTGAGGGAGATCAACAATTAAACTCTTTGTTGGATGCTACCAGAGGCCCAGATGCTACCAGATGCAGTCAGTCTATTTATAGGGAAATACTTAGAAAGTTTTCACTTAGGAAGAAACTGCTTGTCAACATGGATGACAACATAAGACTATTTTGAGTTCTGGTACTGAGAGAAAAATAAAAAGGATAGAGTTCCTAGGATTTCTGGTGTATGAAATGGAAGCTAATAGTAAAATGATTGCTTAAATGTCAGATAAGGTGCTTAGCTGGGGATCTGTTATTGATTTATCTGCTCCAGTTTACTCATCAATACACAGGCAGAGTAAACTTTCAAAATATTACTGGACTCTATCTGCACAGTTCCCTGACAGATGTATCTTGCTGATTTGTAAAAATAAATAAATAAATAAATTAGAATTGTATGTCACATCAGAGATCTGAGCACTGATAAATCCAATGGTGTCTTGCCAGCAGTGTGTGTTCAAGTCCCTCAGCAACAGAATGTGCTCAGACATATTCTTCTTTGAGGTCTAGAAGAGGGGAAGAAAGACATTTTTATATTCAAATCTTTAAGGAACACAGTTGTTCAGTGGAGGCGTTTGTGCAATGAGTCAGATACTGGTTAAGAGAAAAACAACTTTCTTTAGTGTGATTAAAGAGTTTTATGATAGCTCACCATTCAAAGAGTTCTGTTATGTTTACATCAATACTATATGTGTATGTTCTATTGCACAGGGACCTCTTTACCGACATAATGAATTCTTCTAGGCATTAACCTGGAAACATCCAGGTGGTAGAATGGTAGGCCACAAGCCCTGCCCGGTGTCATGGTGATGTTAGCAAAATGAACACCACAGACCAGAATAAAAAAAAGAAAAATCACTATGCTTGTTCAAGTTAATCAGATTTTTTAAGAGACTTTAAGATCTGTAAAATGGATATGCTGTCGGCACTGAATGTGTCCTAGTTTTCAGCAGTATTCTGACAGCCATTTCTATATGAGATACCGCGAATAAAATTAGGATAAGTGGAATTACAGCATCTATGACAATTTGTATAATTAATGTGCAATGTAACATTCCAGAATTATAAATAATAAAAAGCCTAACAAACAAACAAACAAAAAGACCTTATTAGTAATTACTGACTCGTTACTGCAAGTCCATGAGACTTTCAGATCAGAATCAATACAAGCATGTTCTGTTACAGCGAGATTTAAATTATTTGGGTGAAATTATAAAAAGTTCGGTGTTATCATTTTAGATTTACCAGTCAATCTATATCATAAATAAGATAGGACCACAATCCAAGAAAAAGCTTTTGGGCTTTTGATTACTGATGCGGCAATTAAAATAATCTGGAAAGAAAAAAAAGAAACAAACAAACAAACAAACAAACCACACAACAACAAAAGAAAACAGCACAGAAATCACTTCATTTCCTTTATATATTAGGTAATTTGAATATCCATCAGTCAAAACCTAGATCCTTGATGTAATGGTGATCAGGCGTCTTCATTTAATTTTCCACTTTTCAGCTTCCCAGTTCAGGAGCCACCAAGTAGCCTTTGTCCATACTGTATAAGTATATATTGTATTAGCACCTTGATCTGCAGCCAGCATCGTTGTTTGAAGTTCAGACAATTACAATGATCTCTCTATCTCTTGTTGTTCAGATTCCCATCCAAATACCGCAAGAGGGAGTCTTACAATTTCATTACCCTAAAACTTCGAGCTGATCTGACTGTAAACTAAGTATACAAAGGTTTGGTGTCTTTGTGAAGAACCAGACCAAGTGGTGCATTCTGGTTGGATGCAGTTGGTACAACAAGAGGTGGTTCAGCACCACTTTGCAATTAAATATTAGATGCTGCTAACTGTCTTCACTACATGCAAGACAAATGCAAAATTCTCCTTGTGCTCTCCTGCATTACATACAACTTAAAATATTTTTAATGACTTTCAAACTTTTTTTTTTTGCCAATTCTCTTCTTTTGTGTCATCTATTTCTTCAATAGTCTTGTTGTTTGATATTGATATTGCAGTGTTAAATATTAACATGTTCAAAGTCATCTCCATTCTTTTTCCCTAGTAACTCATGCGTACTGTGAAGGACTCTATGGAAATATCTGGTAAAGCTACATCTTTACCAGATCAAAGTAAAGCTATGAAGTTACTTGCTTTTTCTTCTTTCAGATCACACTACATCTGACTTCCCAGATGCCATCTCAGCATGAAAAGACATGTGAAGTTTACTTGCTTTCTTAGAATACCCACCACAGTGTGACTTTGGTGCCTAAACAACATAATTCATACAGTTACTATCAATGTATTATGAGTAAGCATTAACGCTTCCGTGACCAAAAAACCCACGATCTTTAAGGAAAACAAAGTTACCTCAAATGTATAAGAAAATAAAGTGTTGTCTCTGAGTAAGAAACTGGCAAGAAACAGTTCTCAGGGAAATGAGAGACAATCATGATGTCATATAAAATAGCAGTCCAATTAAATATGTTAAAGCTGCTTGATTAAAACACTGAACTGTTACATCAAAGCAGAGCAGAAACTGGTAGGAAATGTAAACCAGATCACTTGGTTAGTATGCTGACTAAACTGATACCTACTAACTAAATAATCTATTTCAGATACACTGAGCAATCATATTTCGGAGATACAGAATCACATAGCTAGGTGATTTCAGCTGTAGCATGACATTTAGATTTTTTAAAAGCAGTTGTCTGCTAGCATTGTAGCAATGCACTGTTATACAACATGACTGGTAGTACAGTGAGAATCATTCACTAATTCAGCATTACAAGACATTATTATCTCAATGATCTCTAGAGGCCCCTTCCAACCCCTACAACTCTGTGATTCTGTGAAATCTGTTCAGAATAAGTTCTGGTGTGAAGAACAGGAATTTTTCTTTCTGCTTTTTCCTATCTCCTTTTTTCAGAGTTTATTTTTTGTATATTTTATTATTATTATTATTA